>JASGCC010000241.1:0-413223 GCA_030067915.1 Hydractinia echinata | reverse complement strand
TTAGCCATTGTTAAGGCAAATGTACAATGTTTTACAGTACTATTAAACACAGCGGAATAAATTGACTGTTAACTTATATCACAAGAACAATTGAGTCTTACAATAAACAAAACATAGCATCCATAGAAAATTCCTATTGAAAACGTGTATGCTACGCAAAAATGTGGAAGGCTAGTAAATAAATATGGATTGTTCCGTACCCACAGGGAATTTATATTGTCTAGCAACAGTACCAGACCAACAAAAATTATCTCTAATCATTCCAAAACATTAGCACACGGGAATAAAGCTTTGAAATATATCCTTAAAAGCTTACTAATACTCTGCAATACACTTGCAATTCTGAAAATATAATAAATTTCTTGCGACAGCCCAAATCTAGTCCTAAAAATCAAGATATATATACGATCTCCTATGAAAGTGAGTTTTGTACGTGCTTCTCTATGATGTATAAAGTCGTATAATTGAGTAATTAATGATTTGATCAAAGACGGCTGCATGCCATGTTACAATTAAAGCAATGTTGCTGACTAATGATAACATCAATTAAGTTTCTCTTTCGGCTGCTGAGGAAGCAGATTCTCTTAAAAAGCAAGGCTCCTTTTACTAAATTACACTATGTAAATTTTGGATTTGATGCATTTTAATTGGGGATGATTCCTAATTACGTATAGAGTGTGCGTTTTCCCAGTAGTCGGTACAGGAAAGGTGTACTTTACATTTAACTTGAATAGTAATTTTTAACACGTTCAACATTAGTTCAATTTTTCTTAGTTCAGGTTTTCTACCAGATTTTTGAGCAGTATCATTATTGCTGAATTTATTGTGTCCTGTTGTGCATGCCTCGTCCGTGATACTTCTTGACTAAAATTTGCAGATATTCAATTAATTGGAAGCAAAAAGTTACAGACGTTAGTTCTACCCTCAATGCGTTGAAAATAGTGTTCAACTTAGCCTGTGTTCCACTTTTCCGAAGTAGTGTTGCAACGGCATTTCCAGATAGCTGCTGCTGATTTCACTTCCTGGTATTTCTAGTAATTTAACCTAGTTATTTAGCTCATTAACTTAAAGTTCTCAGATCTTTCAAAATGTTAAATATTGCAAATTGCTAAAAACTTACTAATTTTTTATAGAATCTTGCAACCGCGGTGAAACAACTTTTGTTGTAGTTACGGTCAGAACGTTTCGCCTGGCTCTAGGTATTCTGTAAAGGCGGAACCTTTTTGCGAATTCCTCAATGATATTATCATTTAAATGTGTGAGGAGTAGATATCGGTAGGAAAAACTTTTATATCTCCATCTAGCTCTTGAGAAACTGTTAAACTAAAGCAAAAGAAAGTTATAGGAAACATAAGCATTTAGAAAAAAATCTAAATTCTGATTTCGGAACCTATAAATATTTTAAAGCGGAGAGTTGTGGTCCTGAAATGTTGCATACTCATAGCTCCAAATTTAATTAAATAAAATTTGACAATAAAGAATGATAACGTCAACATTTTCTGAAATTCCTCATTTTTCACCTAATGCGTTTCTTGTCGTTTGAGAACGCAAATGATTTTACAACCAAAAATAGGCATATACGAAACGTAACCAAGTTTCAACACTTAAACGCTGTTAGTTCAAAAGTTATTTAAAAAATATATCTACGAGGATCCAAAAGGGTTAAGTGCGCCTAAATTTGTTTGTTGCTTTACTAAAAAGATTTTAAATTGCATTGTATGTAGGAAAACCAGGGCTTCCTTTCTCAAACCTTGCCTGTCAAGAATGGTTTAAAAAGTCTTGAATCGAATGAGATTAAATAAAAGCCAATGCACAGAGTAAGTAATTAAAGATCACTTATTGATTGTATACTAATTAAACCTTTCCTTGATTGATTGCATACTAATTAAACCTTTCCTGCAAACTCACTTTTTTGAGTGCTATAATAAATTTATACCACAGAATTGCTTAAGAGTAGTTGTTAAGGTGCGGAAAGTTCTACGAAAAATTCCAGCCTTAGTAAACATTTTTGCACCCATATTTTGTACATCTTTTACATCCCTTATAAACAAAATGTAGACTTGTCGTATGGCAATGGTTTACAGCACCTTGATAAGACACCTTTAATTTAGCGATTTAATTTGACAGTGATGCCATACTGGTATATGATAAATAGATATTATTCAAACATGTTTTTAAATAAACTTTTTCCAAAACTCTTTCCAGAATTCATAAGATAGTTCTCCCAAAATATAATAAACCGGAAAAGAATGCGCTGTAATTTACAACAAATGCTATTTCGCCACATAACCTTATGCTCATTATTTCTAATTAACTATACTTTATATTTTTATAATCATTAGTTCATCTTAAAATAAAGAAGACAGTGGTCAGGTATACAAGGCTTAGCGATTGCTTCTAAAATTGGCACTATCAAATCTAAAAAATAAAAACTTTAAAGACAGACTTTTCATTAAAGAAGCATTGGTAGCCTGATGCTCCAACATCTTATGACATTAGTAAATATTTTATGATAACCAAAAAAATTTTAAAATATGATTAGTTTGATGTTTTATTTTCTCAGTTTTTTTATCATCATTATTATTATTGTGAAAAATACCATGCCCATTATTCCAGAAAAGCGCACAAATTATAAACTAAAGGTGGATGCTCGTAAAATCGTACTTGAACGCAGCTCTGCTAAATATGCTCAGTTCCATAATACAAAACGACAGCCGCTTTAGCATTTTGATTTGTTGATTGAAAAATGCTTGCCACAAAGATTTTGGAATTTGATTCGTCTCGTTCCAATGTGCCAAAGTGCCGCAGTCAGATGTTTTTTAATGTAAACTAGCTTTTATAGACAAAGAAAGTACAAAAATGTATCAAACAAAAATATTATCACATCTTTTCTATAATAATAGCCGTCGTCTGTTTTTGTCTGTCTGTTACGGAAACACGAAATGGGATATAAAAAGGCGGGCGACCCCGTGGATATTTCCACCTGTTGACTACTAGTTCGTATATGCTATTCTTAAATGTAATTTATTCCAGAAATAAACATTTTTAGTTTTATTATCGCTCTTTCAATTGATTAAGAAATGACAAACGACGACATTTGTAGGAAATAAATGTGGTTCATTTTTAATCCATAACAAAAACTAGCAAATCTGGTTAGCATTGGTATTTAAAGAAAAATAATAATACAACATTTTCTGTTGAAAAAAGCACGTCAGCACTGATAGCGGAACAATTTTCTTTATTTAATTAATACTTTGTAAGCGTCCTTTAATGTCGGTAAGTCGCATTTTTGCACCGTATAATACTCTTTTTGAAACCTTGATCATTGTTACAACATTTTTCAAACTTCTAGCTTCTTCTACACTCATGACAGTCCACAGTCAAGTCTTCTGTTGATGATTTCTATTCTCATTTGTAAGTATTTCATCAAATCCATTACTTGATTGATTTGTTGGTACACACCAGTTAGCTTTAGATTGCGTTTAAAACGGTTCAGAACTAAAATAAAAATTAAACTTACATTCTAAAGATATGTTTTCTTTATAACAGCACATAACCTTTAAAATGCAGAATAGTTACGTACAGTGTATGCAGAAAATCCTTCTTTACTTACATGGAATAATGTTATTGCAAACGATGATGTTATCATTTGCAAGTGCCAATACCACAGTAATGTTCCCATCAGAGGGCTTCATTGGAACGTCAGGAATGTTAGTGCAATTAAGAGGTTGTATTGGAGCCATTGTTGTTGTCATATGGTGGGACATGCTTGTAACTAATAATAAAAAGAGGGAAAAATTGAGTGGTTTCGTTATAAATATATATAATATTTAAAATAAAAAGGGAATTTTAATAAAAATTATTTACCTGAAGCTGCTGCGAACATAACAACGAAGATACAGTTCTCAATTTTAGCCATATTTGGATAAAAATGTTCTGTGAAGATTTACCAACAAGGAGTCTTACTGTGAAGCTAAAGGAAGGCAGTAATGTTAATTACATTTCATCAGCTACATAAGAACGAAAATCGTTTATAATGGTTTGAAACCGTTGTATTACCTTTCTGATTTGGTTCTTAGTGATTTATGATTGAAACCATTGATTGGTGTACCCCTTTTATAGCAAAATATTGGTGAATGAGTGAAAACTTTTTGACGTAAAAAATTAGCAGGGAATTCTATGTTAAATGTTCGTTATTTACAATAATCTTTTATCTCAAGAACAGGAAACTTAGTTTTCTTTTCATGTGCTGTTCGTTAGCCACGAAAGAATGATAAAGCATTATTTGTGCAAACTCCAGAGAATTTTTAAAATTACAGGATGACATTTTTAAGATGACTGCGCGTTTTTAGGGAAAACCAGAAAAATTGTAACTTTGCTAAGATCCAGCTGTCCCTGATAATTTTATTTAAATTACAAAAAAGAAAAAAGACCATTATTATGAAAAAACGAAAACAAACAAACAAAAACCATAAATATATGGAGCAGATGAAATTATTTGTACCCTTTTTACTAATAAAAGATCAGAAGTACATGCTTTGGTGCATTCGAGTTAGATGCCTTGAAATAGTTTAAAAATTTGTGTTTCAATAAAATATATCGCAATAAAACTAAAGCAGGTTACTTTGTTCGAAGCATTGCAGGGTTACGCTCTGAACAGGTGGATACTCCACAGAAGCTCAAGTACCCCGATCGAGAACCTTGAGTAGCGAAAGGAATACAGAAACTATTTTAATAACTTTGTGTACGGTGGAGTTAGCAGTATTTTAATTTTAACTCGGTGCATTAAATGTAAAAGCTAAGAGCCTGATAGTTATAGTTATAGAACATTATTAGACAGTATCATGTTTTTTAGACGATATGTCTCAAAAATAATCTAGAATAGCAAAACTTAAGACTAACGTTATAACTAATTTACACAATTTTGTTGACTGGTTCAGTACTGAACCTTTGATAGAAATAATTTTTGCTTGAATCAACATTTAAATCTAAATGCACACCTTTATAATTAATACGTTAACGTAAGTTAATGTATGAGGTCTGGATAAAATACTGTAAATTGATATTAAATTGTACATCCACGTCTGAACGTCTAACCTTTGCATTTAAAGCTGCTTACTATTAAATTTTGCAGAAAATAATCTAGTTAGCATTAATATTTTTCAGTACTCACTTTTTCTTTTCGTATTTTGAACCGTCAAAGGTTATAAGGCGGATGTATGACATTTTAAAAACATCAATCCCTGCTAAATTTGATATCTTAACTTTTTTATATTTAAGATGAAATAATTTTAACCCAGATTAGTATCTCATAGTTTCAAGAGGACAAGTCTCCAAAAAAATGCCTTGTTAAGTAAAAGTTACGAAAACATTTGCAATAAATACTACTGGCCGTTTCTTGAATAAAAAAAACGCCTTAATTACGCAAAATAATTACCGTTGCCTAACGTAAATGTATTGTCAACCATAACATTTTTCACATTACATTGCAGTAGAGAATGGGGTATGATGCTGTCAGAGAAACAGCATTGTAAAATAAAAACGAATGCTTTAACTATTGAAAAAATACTTGTCAATTTTTGGCAACATCAGCTCTTGTAATAAGTACTGAGTTAAGCCTTATAGCGGCCTTATAGTATAGCCGTCAATTTTAATTCACATTAATTAAAGGTTGGCATTTTCTTGCAAACCTTTTAGCAAACCTTTTGTATAACACATCCTTGTGACTTATAGATAGACGACACAATTTGGGAAGGGAAACAAAGGTCAATAGAAAAATATCGTTTTTTCTAATTGAAATAGGACGTTTAGCGTATTTCTGACCCGCTTTTTAATTCTAATTTCTACTAGTGTAACGGACAACGTTTGAAATGTAATTCCAATAAATTCAGATATCACCACGTGTAACAGCTAGGTAATTATGCTGGGCAACCACATTACTGCATCATTTAAATTCAAATTAAGAGATAATCAAATTCTATTGTTAAAGTCGTCGCTTACATTTACCACAATTTAAGCTAATAATTTTAGGTTTTCTTGAAACGGCTGCATATGAGTAATAGAGACTCATTTTTAGGGAAAGGCTTATCTACTAAAGAATGTAAACAAAAATTCTACTGTACACGTTTTTGTTTGTAATAATAAGTTGAATATCACGTCTTGCAGAAATAAAACAAATAGTTTTTACTCATCGTTTTCAGTTAATTAAGAGTGTTAAGAGGTGTTGTATGTAACAGAAAAATTCCTATTTAAGTAAATGAATAAGTGCATGATTAATATTCCGATGCTATACTAAAATGTGGAGGACTATGAAAAAACGTGGATTGTTCCGTACCCACAGGGACTTTATATTGTATAGCAACAATGCGAGGTTACCAATAATTATCGCTATTTATTTCAAAATTTTACTAATAATGCAATGTTGCTGACTAATGACAACATCAATTAATTTTCTATTTCGCTGTTGACGAAGCAGATTTTTTTAATTAACAACGCTTCTTCTCAAAAATTACACTATGCAAATTTTTGAGTTGACGCGTTTAATTGGGAACGTTCCCTAATTACATACAGGTTGTGCGTGTTTCCCAGCAGTCGGCACAGGAAAAGTGTAATTTTACAAATAGTAATTGAATAATAATTCGTAACACGTTTAAAATTAGCTTATTTTTTCTTAGTTTAAGTTTTTATCAGATTTTCAAACAGTATCATTATGGTTGTATTTGTTGGGCCGTGTTGTAAATGGGTCGTCGTAACTTTTTGAAAAAAAAATTGTAGATATTAATAAATTGCAAACCAAATGTTCCAGACGTTAATTCTAACCTCGATGCGCTGCAAAAGGTGTTTCACTTAGCCTATTTTCCACTTTGCCGAAAAACACAAGAATAATTGTCATTTTTCTGTTTTTTTTTATTATTTATTTATTTTCTTATATAAAGTCAATTTTTACAGTAGTTTATAAAAAAAGACTAATTTAAACCAACTAAAAAAAGATATCGTATATTAAGGCTAAAAAAATCTTAGCACTGGGTTACCATACCACTGGGTTACCATAAAATTCCTGTCCAATTGACAAGACTATTTAAATCATACGATAGTTCGCGGTATGTTGAGCGCTTTACCACATTAAAATTTCGTAAGTTAGAATTATTTTCTCCAATGCGAAAAAATTCAGACATATAACTACAACCATCCACATAATCTTTGAGACAAACTAGAAATTCTATCAAAAAACCAGAAATGGCCGTTGACGCAAATGTCCATTTTTCCAACTGAGACGGTTTAAACATGTAAAAAGCTCTAATTAGCTTATAGCAGCACTGTAAGGCTTCGTTCTAGTGAACTTTTAGCTAAAGCTGAAGTTCCGTGAGCCTGGAGGCAGTACGTCGAGTTTGAGAAGACTTGTGGTGCGAGTTTGTGAATTTTTTTTTGTCAAAAATCGAAAAGTCTCAATATTTATGTGGGTGATTGTAGTCAACATTCCGTTTAGAAATTTATATAATTTCTTGATATCTTAAGGTAATAACGTGGATAGAATCATTATTTGATAATCTAAGAAGACCTTCAAAACTAGATATGTTATCATTATTAATTATGCGTAGACAACGTTCATGTATACGATTGGTACGATTACATCCATACCAAAGGACAATAGGAGCACTGAGAAAGAATAAAGTTATTAGAAAGAAGTCTCCTTTTCTTTGGAGAGATTTACGAAGATATTTACTGAAAAACATTTAGCTTCCTACTGGCTTTAGAACAAATGTTTCTAATGTGTGCGGCAAACTTTAGTTTTGTATCAATCGGAACACCGAGCAATTCAACTGTTGAACTCCACATAATAGTCCGACCTTTAATCGTAATATATTGATATTTATTTAAATTTACGAGAAGAAAGTTCTCATTAAAACAATTATGTGATTTAGATAAATCTTTGAGTAAAGCTGTTTTAACTAATGCTATGTAAACTAGGCATATCGACCGACAACGTTTATGGTAACGGCATGAAACCATTACTTTCGATAAGAAGAAGAACATAAAGTTAAAAGTTGAATAATGTTTCTTAATCTCAGATGAATTTTAAGTTATAAAGCGTAGAAAAACAGTCTTTATAGTGTGTATTTACGCCTTTGAAGAATACGGTGCGCCTTTAATGCAAGGTTTTAAAAATACGGCTCTTTCTCCTTTTAGTACGGTATCATATTCTTGTAATTACTTCTTTCTTTGTCTTAGTCATGTCCATATTTAGTATAATTTTTTATGTCCTTTTCGATTTTTTAAAAGACTGTTATTTGTTCCCAAGGATTTATCATACATAGCCGGGGGACCCGGCGTCGCACGCCGGGGCAAGCCACAAGTACCCAGCATTAAAAACCCGCTGGAGAAATTATTAAGAACCGTAAACTGTGTCACACATTCAGGTGAAGCACTCTAGTACAGGTATACATATGTCTGTGGAAGTTCAAAAATGAATGTTACTCAAGGCAGCGCGCTTAGTACAGGTAAACAATGCCGCGCATTCACGTAGGTACAATACCTTTTTCCAAAAAACTTTATCACAACTTCGGTTTAACAGAAACACAGGAAACAGCCCGTCGTTAACATTGAACTGAGCGCTTAGTACAGGTAAACCGCGTTGCACGTGCTGATGCTTAATACCGTTTGAGCACAGTTTACAACCCGTTCTTATCCCGTCATAGCAAAATAAAATTAGTCAATTTTATTTTATTTTGCAGAATAAATTGCAGTAAACGTTAACAAATTAATAATGACACAGGATACAAGTAAATGTGTTACCTGGTATTGAGCACCAGAATGAGTGATTAAGAACCGTCAACTGTGCCACACATTCAGGCAAAGCGCTTTAGTACAGGTATATAGTATGTAGTAAATTGAGTAAAGTGCACCCAATTCATGGTGTTTCCAGTGTAATAATTTTTACAAAAATTCCACATTTTAAGCTAAAATAAAAACACAGATTGCAATTCGTTGTTACCCTGTCATAGCATAAACAGCTGGCCAACCCTTTTTTTCAGAGCATTTTCCTGGTGAAAGTTCAAAGATGAGTGCTTAGTACAGGTAAACAATGTGACATATCCATATATAGGTGTAATAGCTTTTTCTGAAAAAAACGTTATTGTAATTTCAGGTAAACAGAAATACAGGAAACAGCCGTTGTTAACACTGGACTGAGCGCTTAGTACAGGTAAACCGTGTCGTACATGATTATAGGCGTAACACCATTTTTAAAAAAACTTTATCGCGACTTCGGTTAAAAAAAATTCAGGAAACTGCCTATATCCTGTTCAGTTAAAAAAATAATCAGCAATTTTACTTTGCAGCATAAGTTTTCATAACAATAAAGTGGTAGCTGCTTAACTGCCTGCATTTATTTAGCATAAGAATTAAGAATTGTGTTGCAGCCAAACGGTGTATTTGGCTACTTTCACTTTTTATCCAGAGGTAGCTAAAGAGCTAGCTAGAAATAAATAATATTGGCTAGGATAAGCTGTTATACCAAACTGAATAGTAATAACTAAGGGTAGCTAGCTGGCTGTAGAATGATCCTTAAAAATCTTCGTTCCTAGCCAAAAATCCTAAAAATGGTGCGTTTAAGATTTATACATGGCTAAAAAACGTGACAATATATTTCTCTGAACATGTAAAAACATATTGAAAACAATATTACAAAATAAAAAGCTTTTAGAAGACAAAAAAGGACAAACAGACCTTCAAATCCAGCACTGGCCACGACCACTTTCAAAACCAAAATGGCCTTCGTCACTATGTTCCTTCGTTCGGCATCGCCAGGCCGCGAAAATCTTGGATTGGTGTTTCAAAGAATTAGGCGTTTTGATTGGTATAGTACGTGCGAGCGGTCAAAACAAAGTAATAAAACTGTCCTATTTGTTTTCTGTGGCTCCCGCGGAATTGTCGATTGAGATCACAGGGGTAATTATTATAAAAAATGGCGTATTTAAATAATGCGTTCGTTTCAATTAACTAATTCATTTATTTAATTAAGGTTAGTAAATTAAAATGATTAAATTATTTAAGGAAATAAATTAATTTCTTGAATATATTTTAATCAATAATAAGATTTTCGATTAAACGAACCCCTGGTTTTTAAAAATCGCGGAAAGATCAAAGGGTTATTGGTAGCCATTTTGCATGACAGACGGACGCACACGAGTATTATAATATCGATATCATATAAATAATTGCACACAGAATATAATGAGGAGAGATTTAAACGCGAACAAATTTTCAAAAGGTTTTTCGAAGGCTGCTTTAATCCTAGTGTTTAGTATACGAGAACGCGCATTAGAATTTGCTTCTAAATACAATGACGGCACTTTTCGCAGTTTTCGTAGATAAGAGTGGTCAACATCCTAACGTTTGCAGACAGACAAAATTAATAACAATGAAAAAAGTTTATAAAACTCTGCCATCTTTATGCTCTGGAAATTGGGCATATTGATGGACCACGTTTAAACCCTGGTCACAATTTCCGCAAGAAATTAATGAAGATATAATTTATTCACGTCAAATAAATATTACATAGCAGTTATAAAAAATAATTTATTATAAACGCTGTATGTCAATGATAGTTCTATTTTTTAGATATTTTTTCAAGACGTTCTTTGATGACTGTGAGTCGCATTTTTATACCGTATAATACTCTTTTAGAGATTTGATCGTTGTAATACATTTCTTTTAAATATCGTGCTTCTTCTACACTCATCACAAGTCCACAGTCAAGTCTTCTCTTGATAATTTCCATTCTCATTTCTAAGTATTTCATCAAATCCATAACTTTATTGATTTGTTGGTACACACCGGTTAACTTTAGGTTAGCAATGAAGCGATTCAAAACTGAAAGAAACGGTGGACAATTTACAATGACGATATTCTTGCGATAAAAGGGAGTATTTGTTAATGCAATTTATTAGATAATAATACGTATTGTTAAAATTTAAGAAATCGTGATAACTGATAACTGAAAAAGATATTTGACTTACATGGAATAATGTTATTGCAAACTTTTATGTTCTCATTGGCAAGTGCAAGGACCGAAGTAATGTTTTCGTCATATGGCTTCATTGGAACCTCTGGAATATTGGTGCAGTTAAGAGGCTGCATGGGAGCCATCGTCGTCGTCATGTGGTGAGACATACTTGTCACTAGCGAAAAAAATGAGCATAAACATAAGTTATATGGAATCATGGCAACCAAACTTAGACTATGTATATAACTAAAGTGGTATAAATGATAATTACCTGAAACTATTGAAACAATAACACCAAAAATGTAGTACTCTATTCTGGCCATGTTTGTTTTTAAAAGTTGAATTTAGGATTTGAACCAGAAAGAATGTTGAGAAGAATCTAAAAGAAATGTCCTGAGTTAACTCAATCGGCTGAATATTACCCATAATTATTTCTTGTTTGAACATGTTTGAACACATCAAAATTATTGTAGCTACCTACCTACCTACCTACCTGCTTGATTTGCTTTCTGAGAATTGTGACTTTACAACTGTCAGATTACTTCTTTTATAGCAAAAGATTGGTAAACGAGTTACATCTTATCGAGACAAAAAAGCAACTAAGTTGTCTAGTCATCGTTCCAGCAATCATTTTTTATCGGGGAAACAGGAAAAGCTTTACTTGTTGTGGGATTTTGAATTCCGTTGCTACGTAAAAATGATAAATCAATATCTGTTTGATGATCAACTCATTGACCTTGTTAGAATGACTTTTCTTACTCTGATTAAAAAAATCATGACTAGATAAAATAAACCAATGTAGAAAGGAGGAAAGACAACATTATTCTAATGTGTTATCGCTTAAAGGTACGTAAGGCCAAAAGTCTTCACTTTCTCGTAAGAAAACCGCTTGAAAGAGGAAGTTTAATGCTGAACTAAAATTTAAACATTTTTCGCAGAGCAATTTCGGCAAAATTATTAGTACAATTTTGTTACTAAACCTTCCTAAAATAATTATGCGTTTAGAATAACTAATAAGTAATTGCATTAATGAACAGTCTGGATATTATCTTTTAATTCACGTTTTAGTGACTCATGTTCGATTAAAAATTTATTACATCAGCGACAAACACTTAACTACAATTTTGGAACTGCTTTTAATAATAAGTTCAAAAACAATAACTATTGATAGTGTGAACTTTTCTTCAATTAATTTTTTAAATGCTTCCCTAGATTATGGTTGACATTTTTTCACATGTCCATACCGCCATCACTAATTACAGTAATTAAAATAACTTCCTACTGTAAGTTTCAAAAAGATAATTAAAAGTGAATTAAGATTTAAACTTCTGCGCCTGTAACCATGACAAATATATGTACATATCCGGGTGAAGTATCTGCTGAAGTCGTTAGATTATTGCTGCACGTAATGTAGTGGATAGGCTGGTGATTCAGCAATATAATCATACTACAAACACCTAAAAATATATTGACACCAGATTTATGTAATTTGAACCTGTCAATGTTTACAGCGGAATTAGGATCTAACTTATTTGGTCAGATCCGAACCTTCAAAATGTGCTGACGTTAGCATGGCCATTTTTGTAAACGTAGGTATTTTTTTGTCTCTAACCTAGATTATTCGGTAGAGCAGACGTGTTAAAAAGTGCAACTGACTCAATTACGACGCTAGTTACGTGGCTAAAAAGTTATACTTCAGCAGCCTGTGGAGAATTAGGGAGCTGATTCTTTTTGTAACTATTGACCGAATATTTTGTTAAGGATTTGTAGCTGCCAGACAGTACGTTGGTAATTTCAGCAAAAGCGAAAAGCAAAGTTAGCATGAGTTTATTATACTAAACTGATTGCAATTTGTGTCATTAAGTATCGTTGTTTTATCTCATAAGGTCAATTAGAGAGGTACATTTAAAACGCTGTCTTAACGAGCTTTTAAAAGTAAGATTCAATACAGCAGTGTGCACCAAACGAACCGAAAGTACACCATGGGTATGTAACGGGGTTACTACGGTTGATAAAATATTTCGGAAATAAAGGTCATTTTACAAATTAGTAGAAGGAAGTGAATAACTGGAGGTTAAACTTATTACCGTCTTTGGTTGGCTCTTTTACTGTGTCTATGTTACCTTACCGCTAGGGGTATCTTTTACAATGCTATAACTTAGTTGTCAATACCGTGCAATGTTCTAACGGTACAATATCTTAACGCACTAAACATTGAGCTTAAAAAATTAATTTGAGGGTGACGTCATCAATTTTTCAGAGTGTTTCGTGATATTTCGCAAAATCGTTAAAACATTCATCTAGTTTAATTATGCTGAATCATATGGTCAACCAAGATTGTTACCTAAACAGACAGGGTTTGGCTTTCTTAAGATTCGTATTGAATGAAAGCGCTTAAAAAGCACCAGGGACGATGTTGCATCTGCGCCTAAATACTTGCTATTCGAAGAGAAAGGGACACGTGTTACATATTTCTGTTATTTGAAACTTCCATTTAGCTTTTTTGCTTTTATTCAAAACAATTGATTTTTTGACATCTAACCATCTTTTTGCATAATTTGATTTAACAATATTTGTCACGCTTTATATTTGTTAGAAATAGGTTTATTTAAAATAGTGGACATTTTTATCGAAATCTTTACTAATAGTTAACAAATAATATGCTTATAACGTTTGCCGTTCTTTTTTAACTTTGTTAATTGTGGTCATTTGTATTTCTTCCTACTTGCAACTACCTAAGTTAATTGAGAAAGACAGATGAAGGAAATGTAAGGTCTACAGCGCAACATTAACTATTATATAATGTTATGTAACAACTACCTTTTAAGATAAGTACAACAGATAAGTTGGTCAGAACACATGGGAATCTTGCAGCGAATTATAATACACCTTGTGTAATTTTAGCCGTTCAGTTTGTTTAACAATTCTTAATAATTCATTCAGCCCATTATAGAATCATGGGGGTTGCCGGTCATTATATTTTTGGCCGTCGTATATATTTTCCTCATCTCTAGTTCGTACATTTTTGTCCGGCTGTTAGCATAAAAAGCATGTAAAAAGAAAAGCATGTAAAATGCATTTAAGAGAAGTTTTTATTTTTATTTTTACGCGTTAAGATATCCTGTACAAAAAACGACTTAAATAGAATAACTCCAAGAAACTAAGTGAATTGTAAATACGTCCCGTTACGACTTCCCGTTACGTCAAATTGTTGTTATAAATTTGTGTAAATTTTAATTAAACCGCTTTAGGCCACTTAAACGATTTGATAATAGATTCAGTTTTTTTATATAAAACATTTAGGGGGAAGGGAAAAGGGGTGTTTTCTAAAAATGTACTGCCGAAAAAAAAGAAGAAATACATGTCTGCAATTTAAAAAGATCGCTTATTGTGCTAATGGTAAATCAATAATTCGTAACAAGTAAATTATTCTTTTTAATACCCTTTGTACCCTTGTTTCTCATCGATTTTCTTTATTATAAAATATTTTTTTTTTGTCGTGGAAATTTATTTTGACAAGAAAAGCTAGTTCCTGTACACGTTATTTTTGTCAGAATAATGAGGCAATTAAAAAAACTGTTTAAATAGCTCCGCCTATCATGTTCCGTTTCATATATATTTCCTCTATCCAAATCTTGAAGTTTCTATATTTTATAACGGACAAAAATGTTCCAACAATATTAGACACAACTGCTGGTCTTTGCTGGTATAAATTTAAAACTAATTAAGTCAATTAAGTCAATTAAGCTTTTTCTCAAGACATTAGATAATACGGTAAATCATACAATCTTCGGTGGAATATTAAAATTAAAAAACCTTTTTAATTTTAATAAATATTTTGTAAACGTTGCTTGATGTCTGTAAGTCGCATTTTTACACCGTACAATACTCTCTTTGAAACTTGATCATTGTACAACATTTGTTTCAATCTTCTAGCTTCTTCTACACTCATGACCAGTCCACAGTCGAGTCTTCTGTTGATAATTTCTATTCTCATTTGTAAGTGTTTCATCAAATCCATTACTTGATTAATTTGTTGGTACACACCAGTTAACTTTAAATTTGCGTTAAAACGATTCAGAACTAAAATAAAAATTAAACTTACATTCTAAAATTATGTGCTTTCTTTTTAGCAGCATATAACCTTTAAAATGCAGATAAGTTACGTATAGTACACGTAGGAAATCCTTGCATACTTACATGGAATAATGTTATTGCAAACGTTGATGTTATCATTTGCAAGTGCCAACACGACAGTAATGTCCCCATCATAGGGCTTCATTGGAACTTCAGGAATGTTAGTGCAGTTAAGAGGTTGTATTGGAGCCATTGTGGTTGTCATGTGATGGGACATGCCTGTAACTAATAATTAAAAGCCGGGAAAAAATGATTGAAATCATTACAAATAAATATTACAGTCAAAATAAATTTTTTTTTATATCAATCATTTACCCGAAGCTGCTGCAAACAAAGCAACGATTATACAGTTCCAAATTTTGGCCATATTTGCATAAAAATGTTCTGTGAAGATTACCAACAAGAAATCTTACTGTGAATCTAAAAAAAGAAAGTACTGTTATTTACATTTGATAAGTTACACAAAACCAATATTTTGTTCTAATGGTTTAAAAACCGTTGTATTACCTTTCTGATTTACTCTTAGTGAGTTGTGATTTGGCCATTGACTGATGTACCCCTTTTATAGCGAACCATAGTTGAATGAGTCAAAACCTATTGACGCCAGAAAATTACACAGGAATTCTATTTTAAATGGTCATTATTCCAATAATCTTTATCTCAAAAACAGGACAATTAGTTTTCTTTCCACGTACTGTTCGTTAGCCACGGAAGAATGATAAAGCATTATTTGTCTAAACTTTAATGAATTTTTAAAATTAGAGGATGACATTTTTAAGTTCACTGCGCGTTTTAAGCGAAAACCAGAAAAATTAAACATTTGCGATGATCCCGTTGTCCTTATAATTTTCTTTATATTACAGAAAAGAAAAAATACCATTATTATAAAAAAACGAAAACAAACAAACATAAAACATATGGAGGTGATGAAATTATTTGTACCCTTTTTACTAATAAAAGATCAGAAGTACATGCTTTGGTGCATTCGAGTTAGATGCCTTGAAATAGTGGGAAATTTTGCGTGTTTAGTAAAATATTTCGCAATAAAACTAGACCTCGTCACTATTTTCGAAGCATTACGGGGTTACACTCTAAACAGGTGGATACTTTACAGAGGGTCAATTACGTCAATCGAGAACGTTAAGTAGCGAACGGAATACAGAAACCTTTTTAATAACTATGTGCACGTTGTAGTTAGCAGTATTTTAGTTTTAACTCGGTGCATTAAATGTAAAAGCGTTATAAGCCTGATATTAAGCCTGATTTAGCTAAGTTATAGAACATAATTAGACAGTATCATGTTTTTTAGACGATATGTCTTAAAAATAATCTAGAATAGCAAAACTTTAAACTAACGTTATAACTATTATACACAATTTTGTTGACTCGTTCAGTACTGAACCTTTGATAGAAATAATTTTTGCTTGGATCGACATTTAAATCTCAATGTAGACCTTTCTAATTAATAAGTTAACGTATACGGTCTGGCCAAAATACTGTAGGTGGATATTAAAATTATACATTCACGTCTGAAACGTCCAACCTTTGCATTTAAAGTTGCTTACTATCAAATGTTGCAGAAAATAATCTAGTTGGCAATAATATTTTCAGTACTCACTCTTTGTTTTTGTAATTTTAACCGCCAAAGTTTATAAGGCGGATGTATGACATTTTAAAAACATCAAGCCCTGGTAAATTTTATATATTAACTTTTAAACTTCCTCTTCCTTTGGATTTCTTTCACTTTTCTAACAAGTTGAAATCCTTCGTGGAGTAACCTTTTAATAATTATTTTTACACAGTGATAGGAAATAACTTGTTTCCTAGGAAATTTTTCTGACGTCGCCACGGAGACATGACAATGTACATTACATAACGTAGCGACGAATTGATATTAAAAAAATACACCGGCTTAGTTATATTTCCTATGATATGAAAATTAAAATTAAAACAACCCGAGATGAAACTGAGTGACACAACTTCAGTTACGATAGGAATATATGGACTTGAAGGAGATCTATGCAAACACTATGTGCGCAAGAATGTAACCTCGTTTTGTACGTTGCTAAAAAAGTTATATGAGAAGTGTGTATTACCAAGCTTATGTGAATTACCTTGCGCTTCAATTTTCTTTATATTTAAGATGAAATAATTTTTAACCCAGATTGGTATCTTATAGTTTCAGGAGGACAAGTCTCCGAAAAACGCCTTGTTAAGTAAAAGTTACGAAAACATATGCAATAAATACTACTGGTGGCCGTTTCTTGAATAAAAAAACGCCCTAACTTTATTATACCTGAGCTTTTTTGGCCCTTTGCTTTTTGTCATCCTTTTTGTCCAGTCATTCTCCCAATTATTAATTTTATTGTAAAAACTGTAAATTTTTTTGCTGAAGAATTTGTGTTCAGTCCCTAAGGAATATAAGAGTGATGCACAATATTTTCACGATTAAGAAAATCTTTATTCATAGTAGAATAACATTGTCAGCATGACTATTCTTCCTACGCGAGCTGTTCTATCCTTATCATTTTTAATACCACCTTCTCAATTATGGAAACAAAAAAACCCAAATACTCTCGAAAATGAAAAATATGCTAACAAAACATTACACGTTCAATTAATTAATTTTTACACTTCCGAATGTGAGTTGTTGAATACTTCCATAAAATTGCGAGTTAAATACATCCAATTGGATACATCCAATTGGTGATATCACATTATGCCTCTTTGCATAGTAACTTTTATCGAAATTGTTGTGTTCTAGTTGTGAAGAATCTGCAGTATTGAGTGCCAGTAATTGTGGAAACAAAGAATCTCTTTTTAAATCGCGGTATGAACAGCTGTTTATCCAGATTTGTGTCCATAGAAGAAGGCACTTAAATAATACTGAAATCGTTATCCTTAGCAATTAAGCACTGTATTTACAGTACATGATAAAATAAAAGCCTGGTCATAAACACTTACGGAAATAATTGCGGGTACATGATTTTATTGGCGCAGGGTGCAAGTAATATATAACATGCTACAGTATTATCTGCTTGATTAAAACTTTGGAACTGTTATTAAAACAGTTTCTAATTTAAGATAAACCATTGTTCAGTTATTTCCTATTCTTCCAAGAGCTTTACCTCAAAAAAATAAATGCCACATTGTTCTTTAACTATTTCCAAATCGTTTTAAAGCCAGACAAATTTTAAATTGTTTTCTGGTTCTAAAGAAGTAAATATAAGCGCGGCGGATCAAGATAAGTATAACCACACGCTTAGGTTATTGTTTTCCTCACATGCACATCTTGCTGGTTTTTAAACTTTTTGAATGTGAAATCTTCGGGAATCTATTTGCATTCACTTTTAAAAATAAGATTTTATTCCTTTCCGAGGTAACTAATTTGACCCATAGGACTGAAGAAACACTAAACAAAAATTATACTTATTCAGGGTCCACTTACAACACGAAATTAATAGGCAACCGTTGTAAAAAATCTATAGAGCCGGTTGAAATAGTTCCACATATTCAAAATTCCACTTTAGTAGGGTCCCATGTATCGAGAGTTGAAAAAATGTTTTAATGCCGTCTATAAAATATTGTGAAAAATACTAAGTTTATATTGTTGTCAAGGTAGAAAGACTACATTTCAATATTGTACAGTAGTTATGTTACTGAATAAGCTTATTTTATTCATAGCGTTATGATACCAAGCCAAGGATCAGTTTCAGTTTAATAAACAGGAAACAACAGGCAGAAGCGAACATTAACGTTACTGCGGAAGGTGAAATTGAAAATCTTCAGGTTGAGGATGCGAGCAAAGCGAACGTGACAGTCGTGGATAAGGAAGGAATAAATTGAATGTATAATTGACAATATTTTCTATTTTATTTATTTACTCACATCGCACGTTTACAATTTTCTTGCTAAAACTTGTCCTCATCTAAAACATAAAGAACGCCATAATTCGCAGCAAAAAAGCGCTATTTTGACATCTTGGAAGTTTTTGTCATTTAATGGCGCAAAACCACATCAAAAGAATGAAGGTCGCACTTTTGTTGCTGAAACGTGTGCTCATCACAAAAACAACATAAAAAATTGATCAAGAATTAATAATTTCCCACTTTTTATGTTTTATACAAATACTGACTCTTTCATGATTTAATTTCCCTCCTACTTCTTGTAATTATCATTATTTCCTACGAAGTGGTGACACGAAAAATAGTCAACATATATTATTGTCTACATAACTTTGAGGTTTTTAAGTTATTAATGCTACATCAATATTATAAACGGTTTGTTTGTAGATTTATGTGGGAAGTGGTGACATATGCAGGATTCAACAACGTAATTAAAATTTTTCCTTTTGTCTTGTTTACAGATAGGATCAGTTTAAGTCTGCAGGTGATGCCGTCATACGCCACTAATTTAGAACTTCCAACTTGACTAGTTGTAATTGTTAGTGTAAGCCTTTGTTATTTTTGAACATGTTTCATACTTGCCCATAAAGTTATTTTTTGTTTCCTAGCCTGAAAGTATGCAAAAACGATGACGCATAAACTTTTGAACAAACGTATTAAAGGCAAAAATATTACTTTTGAATTATCAAAAACGGCATTTAAAGAATAAAAAAATTATCTGTTCTTATTCCTGAACGCTTGATAATCGATAAGTCAACACAGCATCGAGCGTGACGTCAGGCCAATATTTTTTTGGATTGCTAACATTGGTGGCCCTTTTAGTAATTCAAAAACAAAATTAAACCTTAATACTTTTACTATTGTTGATTAACTATTGTTTAATAGTACCAGTAAAAGTAATTCTTTTTCCACGATATTTTTAACTAGCTTCTAAGGTCTTAAGCCTCCAGTTTCACGATAAAACTTTCCAGATTGTCTTCTAATGGAGAAAAATTAAAAGCCATAAATTTTCTACTGTATAACTCATCTAGAGCAACGGTTATTGAAGAAAAACCAATTAGGGTAGCTAAATTACCACTCGGGTGGGTGGTAATTCTGCCACCCTAAAAATAGAGTTAATGTGGCATAGAAAATAACGATTATTAGTAATCAGTACAACTTAGCACTGATCATAAGTGCTAAAATATACTAGGTGATAACTAAGATGATAGCACTGAAGATGAACGTAACAACTTAAAAAGCTTTTTGTATAATTTTTTTAATTTTAAAAATTATATGTTGTTCTTAAATTAATTTAATAATAACTGCAACATTATAATTTGATATTTGTGTGACTCAATTAAAGTAGCTATAATCTGACGTTTTGTATTAATTTGTATTCTCTTAGCAACGGAAGGACTCGAATAATTTAAAAATGAGTTAACGTAGGAAGTAAATTTGAAGAAATATAAACGCAAACCTTTGTTCAGACGTTACAGTGTTTTCTTAAAAACATTTTTATCTATTTTTTTACCTTTTCATTCTTTCGTTTATTTAGTACTTGCCTAAATTCCTGGAAAAAGTTAACAAAATTTGAGCGAGAGTTTTCTTGGTCATGCTCACAAAGCCGTTATATGTGAACAATCAAATACAATTTTATTTTGATTTTGTACGTTTGTAACTATAAATGGAGCTTTCCTTAAAAACAATAAAAATACACTAAATCTGGGCCATATAACTATAGAAATTTTAGAAGGAAGAATAACGATTATGTTATTGCGTGTCGAGACTGGATTCTATTTAACACAAATTAATTCAAACTACTCCGCATTTTCAGTACCTAAAAAGACTACATATTTTTATTAGTTGATTGTGCAATGGTTGTCTCGTACGGTTGTTCTTTCAAATCTTTGCTTTAATTATTGCACGTTTATATCATTAGCTACATCATTTAGTTTTAAATAAACAATATGCTTATTTGAGGTAATTACAATTTTTGTAATTTTCTATTACAATGCAAACTAAGAATGAAGAAATACCGCCCAATCATAAACCTTATTGTTGTAGAATACTTTCCGTAAAAAAAGCAAAACAAATTTACGAATTTAATTTCAGTTTATTCCTATTTCTTCACGTTTTAGCGATATTGTGCGATTTTAATCACGAATGATCCGCAAGATGAAGAATTTTGAATTATTTCTATCAACTGATCAGAAGGCTTGAATGAATGATAAGTGTCTTCTTTCAGAAACACGTAATTTAACGTGACTTTCAACGGCTGTTTAACTAGCTAACTGCAAAGCAAAGCTAATTGCAATTTTCGTACGGATGTTTTTGATGATGTCAGTCTTACAAACAATGGTCGTTCTAAACAAGTATCATTATAAATTTTCCTTAACCAAAAAAATTAAAATAGAGCGGCGCGTATATTTTGTATTTGGTATTTAAAGGAAAATATGTATTCAAATTTGTCATAAAATGCGGCGACATTTACCTATTATTTTCTGTTATCTTACCTTATGGAAAAAAATAATTTTTTTTTTGTACCAATCAACCATTTTGCCGCTTAAGATTTCTCGCCGGTTTTTTCCTTATTCTAAGAACAAAATGTCCTAAAAATAACAGGATGGAAAGGGTACAATTGTTATTTTCTTTTACATGTATGATTGTTTATTATCCACTTTTATTTTAAACAGTGTTTGCATTGCGAAAGTTCTTCTAAACTTAGACAGCAAAAAGAGGTGTTAAAATATTAGTCGCTGAAAAATGACTATGCATATAGCAAGTGAGTAATACTTTTGTTAAATAAATGTCAAAAGTCATATCATTATCAGGACTGCTTCCACAGTCTTATATCCAATCTGCTACATTTCTTCAATTTGTGAAAGCATTTTATATATTCCTTGTTCAATTAACAATTATTTTTGGGGACGGGAGAGAGAAATAAGTAAATTAAACAAAGCTAATAGAAATTTTCAGATCAAGTAGGCTTCAATGCCTTTTCATGCCGTTTATACTGTATCGGATATACTGCTGTGATTACCAGAATTGTATTTATAAATACTGACTTTCTTCTTAATTATCTGTCTTTTCACTTATTTTCCACCCGATAGTAATTAAATTATTTGGCCAATTGGAGTCATTTTGTCAACAAATTGATAATGAGTCACAAGATTTTTTTTGGTCAACTAAAAACAGTTGAATTGGACATTTACTGACAATTTTTTCAGATTTGAATTTTTTGCATATGCATTACATAGCAATAGTATTGATGGCCATTTTTACTGATAAACGTTCCCGTCGGTAAAATTTTTGATAGTTTATAATGCAGCATTAGCACTGTTCATATGCCTTAATGTCAAGCATAATAAATACAGGTACAAAACTAAGATAATATTACCAATAATTTACGAAATTGTTTAACCCTCGTCATCGCAACACTTTCAACATTTTTAGTTGTAAAATACCGAACATTTAATTTCAACATGATTAACAAAGAAGTGTTTAGTTAGTTATAGCCTTCTTTGCAACAAAAACTAAAACTAAATATTAAGCTTGCCTCATATTTTATTTCAGCAATAACAAATATTACAGTAACTTATACTGCTGTTAAAATATTAAATACGCAAAGCGAGTTAAAAGGTTTTCAATTTTTATAGATATTTCTTAAACGTTCTTTGATGACTGTTAGTCGCATTTTTACGCCGTATAATACTCTCTTTGAAACTTGATCATTGTACATCATTTGTTTCAAACTTCTAGCTTCCTCTACACTCAACACAAGTCCACAGTCAAGTCTTCTGTTGATGATTTCTATTCTCATTTGTAAATACTTCATCAGCATCATGACTTGGTCGAGTTGCTGGTACACACCAGTTAACTTCAATTTTGCATTGAAACCATTCAACACTAAAAGTAACAAATTATAATTAGAGGAACTGACTATTACACGATATTAGAACGAGAATATTATGGGGCATTTTTTTTCCGAGTTAAGTGTGATAGTTTAACTAGTTTTTGTTTTACATCCAATATCATTGTCTCGATATCTGTCGTTAAAAACAATAATACTTATTATTACAATCCAACGTCTCTTCTGACAATGCGACGATGAAAACTATCGCACTAAAGTATTTTTATTTGGTTAACTGTGCATTACCTTTTGCGAAGTTTAAGGCAGATAATTATTATTTCGCTAAGTAAGGTGTTTTCAACTGTTTAATTAATATTTTCAAAAGTCTTTCGTCTGAATCTACGTCTGTTACAAGACCTTTAATTCTATTTGCTAAAAAAATATTTTTTAATGATAAACTATGTATAAAAGAATTTGTATGCCACAAATTAAGGATTTTCGTCTGAAAATGTGTAATTACAAAACCTCTTTGGTAAGCCCTTATAAGACGGTAAGCATTAGCTAAGTGAAACAACAAATTGATCAATTTCATTTTGCTGTTCTTCTAAGGATTCACATCATTGGTTACGGTTAGTAAGATAAACGCATTCCACCATAGCCTTTAACTTGGAAATTAAGAAAATATAAGAAAGTTCTAAGATCGCTGCCAAGTTGTGCTTGGTATAAAAAATGAATGAAAGTTTAAACATTTTTTTCCCTTGCCATCGAAATTCTTAAAATGCCTTTCCTAAACGCTAATTACGTTGGAGATTTCGTTGTAATAAGGATAAAGACTAATTTAATTCAACCAATGGTTAATGAAACAACATGCAAAATAATAATACTGTCTTTTGTTACAAAACTCATTTTCAAAATTTTGATCATTTTATTCTGCATACAAGTAGTAAGAAATTAGATGACTTACGTGGAATAATTAAGTTGCAAACTCTTATGTTATCATTGGCAAGTGCCAAAACAGCAGTGATGTTTCCATCATATGGTTTCATTGGAACTTCTGGAATGTTAGTACAATTAAGAGGTTGCATTGGTGCCATTGTGGTTGTCATGTGATGGGACATACTTGCCACTAATATGAGAATGATTTTTATTAAATAGAAGTTGCTCAAGCAGTTTACTTAAAATATTACTACCAAACTCAATAAAAAATAAAATCCAGAATATGATAGATATTTACCTGAGGCTACTGAAAGGAGTGCTGTGAAAATAAAATAGTCAAATCTCCCCATATCTGTTTTACTTGATGTGAAGTTTACTTACAAGGATTGTTTAGTAAAAGCTAGAAAAAAGAACATTATTGAATATCTTCATTACTAAATTATTTTGTTTGGAACTGTTGAAAGTATAAATGAATTTCTGACCTACCTTTATGCTGTGTGCAAGTTATGATTTCACATCACCCAGATTACCCATTATATAGTTATCACTAGGTAAAAGAGGCAAATGTCATCGAGGCATAATTAGCAGCAATTTAACAGATCTAGTTTAGTCATGTTACGCCAGTAATTACTATTTGAGAAAAACAGGAAGAATCGTTTTTTGCGGGTTTTTCTGACGTCGCTAAAAGAAATGACATTGCAAATATTTGTCAAAGTTGCAAACACATTGCTAATATTAACCTAACGTTTAATTGAATACACTTCCTATGATTTTATAATGAAAATTAGAATTAAACTTGACCATAGAACAAGTTATACAGCTGGTTATGTCGCTTCATTTTACCATGACAAATTTAATTCTAAAATTCTAAAAAAAAGAACGAAATGTTTTCTGAGACTACAATCCTGGACATAATATTATTGGAAAAGGCCGATTTTTGGCTATTTCTCGAATTGGCCAAACGGAATCGCCTTGTCAAAACTCTGCAACCGGCAGGCTGCAAAAGCTTCGCTTTGGGAGATGTGTAGGCCAGGTAAATAGCGTCGAAAATGCGCTACTGGCAGTTTCTGCCATGTCCGCATTTCGGAACAATCCGCACGACGGCCCGCTAAGGTGCTAAAATTCGGGGAAACGGGTGTGCTGACGTCAGCAAAAATTAGTATGGGTTAAGAATTTGATACTAACCAAATAACCTAAGATCCTAAGATAACCTAAGTCCGTTTGCGATCATTGACAAGTGAACTTTGACAAGTTCGTAATGCCTTTGTCTTTTGTAGAAACAGTGTTTACAACTGCTTGTGGAACAAACAATGAAATTCGGCCCTCTTTTCCAATAAATTAAGTCCGGGATTGTAGATTGACTATTTCAGTTTATAAGTGGCAATTTGCATTTAAAATAAAGTAATAAACAATGGTTGAGGTAAAACAATACAAGTAACACAAGCAACATATCCTTGTATCTTGATGTGGCGTACGTGCGGCCAATTATAAAAAAATAGTGGGAATTATGGTAAACAAAAAATAATGTACTTTTGCTAAAATTGTTTTCAGTATTATATCTAGTATTAAAAATTTGTTCTCAGTATTATGTCAAGTATTGTTGAAATGACTTACTACAGAAAAATACATAATATGGAACCCTTTCGATTTTTTGCAGAAAAAAAAGATTAAAAACTTGAAATAACATTCACGACTAAGATTATTTAAGGTTGAAATTTTTGGAATCATAAATAAACGTGGCAATAGTTTAAAGAATTTTATTTTATTTTAGTTTTATAAAGAAAAAGGGTGTATCTGAATTATGTATGTTCTTGATATTTTATAGTTTTTGTTTTCCTTTCACGATGTCTTTAATACGACGCGCAATGACGACAATAATGATCTTAAAGACGGGTTGTGTTAACCCTATTCGGTCCGGGGGGCGGATTCCGCCCCCCTCCCCCTGACGGTTTTTTTTTAATAACTCCTTAACGCTACGCTGCATCGGTATGATACTTACTAAGTTTCAATATATATCTACTAGACACCTGCATGCCAAATTTTTAGGTCCCATGTCTTTTAGAGTCTCTCATATTGGCTATTACTAGAGACTACCCCTAAAAATCTCTATGAAACCCCTATAATGGGGAAAATATAATAACTCTTGTTACGATTATCCTTACAACTTTAAACTAACAACACAACTTTGTTTCATCAAGAAGAATCATTTTCTAAGTTTTGGACACGTGATTATACCGATTTCCCGATTTTTTAGAATTTTACCCGAAAATCGGAAAAAAACGGACTTTCTGGCAATTTTCTGGCAACTTTTCATGCGATCTATGTAAAAACCGGATAATATGTTCTTTTATTTAGCTTTCAGAAACTTCAAACAGAAAACAAAAAATCGCTCTGGAACAAAAGTAATTTTCAAGCTTCTGATGACGTCACAGAAAATGTGCTGACGCAAGCAAAAATTTATTGCTGCCATTTTGTTCCTTTTATGACGTACTATAATTGTGCCAAGTTTGATTCAATTTGAACAACCCTATGACCCCCCCCCCCCGTCATAGTATGTACGAAAAACCCCGGACCGAATAGGGTTAAGGACATTATAATGTGCATACACATAACCTTTGACAACATAAATAAACTTTGATAAAAACTTCATTAATCTTTTCAATGGCTCTTCATTTCTTAAAACTCTTTCTTTAACATTTTCAGGTCATTAAAAAACAAGAATGTGAGTGAAAACAACATACTGTAACATAATAATGATGCTTATAATAGAATTACAGCTCGCAAAAAAAATCTTACATTTTGTTTTCACACTAATATGAATCTTATTTCTTGTTGACAACCAAATGCAATGACAACCAAAACGAAAATTTTGAATAAAAAATGATATTTTGGTAAGACATAAAGACCCCTAACTCACATGCACGAGAACTCACGAAGTGTTAACACTTAACACCCTTATTGGTTCAAAACATTATTTAAAAAAAATCTAGACGAAGCGCGGCGCTCCAACAAAACCTCCTTTTGGCCCAAATAGGGTCAATAATCTACAATGACCGTACCGCTACGCTGGAATTACTAACGTGAATCACATAAAGTACTTATTTGAAGTCAATTTGAGAACTGTTACTTTCTGTACAATCACGAATCTTCATGATCTGTTGTGAAATGTTAATTAGAACATTGTAATGACAATCCTATTTCCAATACGACTTTTATGATTATACGCGTGAAATGAAGTCACATAAAAGAAGAAGCCAAAAGTCAAATAAAAATTGAATGACGAAATCTTCCCTGATATTTTCTAAATACATCACTCTATTACATTGGAGTCAGGTTTTTTGACAACCTTTCCCTTTATAATCCGAAAATGTCAAAATGATAGGTATGAAACTATTAAACTTTCATGAATGCGCACAGAAAAAGACGTTGTTAAGTACCAAAATGGCAAAATGTCCATGCAGGTATAAGTAATATAACTTTTGGTAGATAGATTGATCAAATGAGTCCTATCCCACTATACGTTCATTTTACGCAACTTTATAGCTGTTATGCAATTCTCAAGGGATATTGAGAAAATATTACGCATCATTAAAAAATCAATCCGAGATAACGTAAAAAAGTAATTTTAAAATAAGTTAGCTTTTCCCTTTCTCTATAATAGCATGGGAAAAATAGAGAACAGGCAAAGAATAATGCATTCGCATTATCCAAAACAAGCATTGCTGGCGAACTAGGTAACAGCAATGATGGAAGAGACAATATTTAAAAAAAATTATGATGCTCAAAAGAATACAAGTACCGCACGATACTGTTAAATACAGCTTGTTTGACGCAATCACGATTTGAATTATGTAACTGTGCGCTAGTTCCTATTGATTAAGTATCTTCCTTCCTTTGTTGGCTAAATACTTTGCTATGTTTTGTATGTTTTAGTGGTTAGCCCGTGGAAAAATTCCCGGATATTTACCCGTCGTAAAAACACACGTTAATTGGCTGTCGCCACTTGTGTCTAACCTGTTTCGTTTCATGACAGCCAACATGTGCTATAATACAAATCGGATCAATATAGTAATTAGCGATGTGAAAAACAAATTGAATAAATTCTTATAAGGAGTAAATTCCCTATAGTAAATGTTTTGATCACCTCCAAGTAGTTTATATCAACATGCCAGCTTGGTATTTATTTTAGCAATAACTAAATAAATAAGGTGAAATTGAGAATCTTCAGGTTGAGGTTATGAGCTTAGCGAACCTAACAGTTAAATTTGATGAGCAAAAGGAAGAAATAAATTAAATGTATAATTGACGATGTTTTTTCTATTTTAGTTATTTACTCACATCGCGTAAGTGATAGTGTTTGAAACGCAACGCCTAGGTAAGCGCATTTTTCATGAGGAAACTTTACTTATCTATTTTTATTTTCACTCACATCGTTTTCTACCGCGCTGTACACTTTACGCTTCTTTTTTTTAGCTGTGCTTAACAGGACTATTTCTCGTGGACCATGCTACAGCTCTTTTTACATCTTTCCTCTGTTCTTCTTATTTCTTGTTAGTCGATATGGGCCGTGCAAAAGTCAAAAATTCGTTTAGGATTTTTTTTGTATTTTCATGACTTCCGCAGAGCATTTATTTTTAACAGTTTGTTAACCCGACGCATTTGTTGTTAAGCAAACATTCGCAAAATTACCGCAATTATTATAAACCGTTGTCTTTATAGTTTAGAGCTTTAAGCGCCGTGTATTTTTGACAAACGATTACGTGTCTAAATGTCATCATCCCGTTCATTCCAAAATGGATTTAAGAAGCCAGTAGAGACCACCCTTTGAGCACACCAATTGTTCTAAGGGTTATCGCAAATATTCACTGTGAGTAGCGAATAAAAATAATAAGTTTTTCAGTTTATTGAGTTAAATTCAAAATATTACTGTTAGGGCAGCATTTTAGACAAAAGTCCTGGCGGTCAAGGTTGTCTCCTGCGTGCTGTGGAGGTAAACCCATTCGGCTTCTTGTTTAAAGTTTGAATGGATAAAAAGGCAACTTTTTGTAAAAGTATTGTAATGGAAAAAGCGTGTTAAATTTTGAATTCCTACTGACAACCTCGTTGCACCTTTTTAATTCTCGTGATGATTAATTTTTTTAACGTAATACTTTTTAATCCTAATAAGATGAGAGGGGATGAAGGGATTTACCATTCACTTGAAAAAATGGAATATATTCTGTCGTAAAATTTTTTTAAGTGAAACAAGGCAAAACAAAACGAAACAAAGGAAGTTTTTACATTAAGCAGGATTCATTGACCTTTCAACGTTTAATGGCATGTTATAAACAAATACTCATTTTTTCTTAATTAAATTGTCCTCCTACTTCTCGTAATTATCATTATTTCGTACGTACCAGTGACACGAAAAACAGTCAACATATATTAATATCTACCTAACTTTAAGTTTTTTAAATTATTAATGCTGAACCAATATTATAAACCTTTTGTTTGTAGATTTAAGTGGAAAGTGGTGACATATGCAGGATTCAACAACGTAATTAAAATGTTTTATTTTGTCTTGTTTACAGACAGAATCAGTTTAAGTCTGCAGACGTTGCGGTGATGCCGTCATACGCCACTAATTAACAACTTCCAACGTGACTAGAAATAATTGCTGGTGTAAACCTTTGTTATTTTTGAACATGTTTCATACTTTCCCAAAACGTTTCCTTCTGTTTCCAAGCCTGAAAAAAGGCCTAAACGATGATGCATACCTTTTGGAATAAACGTATAAGATAAAATATTACTTTTGAATTACTAATGACAGTATTTAAAGAATAAAAAATAATTGCCGTTCTTATTCCTGAACACCTGCTAATTGATAAGTCAACATAGCATCATGCGTGTGACGTCAAACCAAAATGTTTTTTGAATTGCTAAGATTGGTGGCACTTTCAGTAATTCATTAATTAAATTAAACCTGAACAATTGTTCTATTGTTAATTAACTATTGTTTAATAGTACCAGTAAAAGTAATTATTTTTCCACGATATTTTTAACTAGCTTCTAAGGTCTTAAGCCTCCATTTTCACAATAAAACTTTTCAGATTGTCTTCTAATGGAGAAAAATTAAAAGCCATAAATTTCTACTGTATAACTCATCTAGAACAACGGTTATTGAAGAAACACCGATTAGGGTAGCTAAATTACCACTCGGGTGGGTGGTAATTTTGCCACCCTAAGAATAGAGTTAATGTGGCATAGAAAATAACGATCATTATTAATTAGTATAGCTTAGCCCGGTTGATGAGTGCTAAAATATACTAGTTGGAAAATGATAGCACTAATGATGAACGTAACAACTCAAACAGCTTTTTGTATGATTTTTAAACTGCATCATTTTAATTTGATATTTTCGTGACTCAATTAAAGTAGCTATAGTCCGACGCTATGCATTAATTTGCATCTTCTTAGCAACGGAAGGACTCGAATAATTTAAAAATGAGTTAACGTAGGAAGTAAAGTTGAAAATATGTAAAGATAAACCGTAGTTTAGACGTTACAGTATTTTTTTAAAAGCATCTTTATCTATCATTTTACATTTTTATTTCTTTCGTTTATTTAGTACTGGCCGAAATTCTCGGGCAAAAATTAATAAAATTTGAGCCGAAGTTTTTTTAGTCATGCTCACAAAGACGATATATGTGAACAATGAAACAAAATTGCATTTTAAATTCGTATATCTGTAACTATTAATAGAGCTTTCCTTTAAAACAATGAAAATACACTAAATCTGGGACAACATTTAGAAGGAAAATATCGATTATGTTATAGCGTGTCGAGATTCTATTAAACACAATTTAATCAAAATTATTGCGAATTGTTATTACGTACGAAGATTACATGTTTCTACCAGTTGAATATTCAGTGTTCTTTCCGTACGTCTGTCTTTACATCTGTAATCTATCATTACATCAAGTAGTTTTAAATAAAAATTATGCTAATCAAAACGTAATTACATTTTTTGTGATTTACCATTACAATGCAAACTGAGAATTATGAAGAATTCTGTCAAGTCATAAATCTTATTGTTGTTGAATACTTCAGTAAAAAAAATAAAAAACTTTACGAATATAATTTTAGGTTATTCCTATTTGTTCAAGTTTTAGCGTTATTGTGCGATTTTAATTACGTATAATCGGCAACAGTTTTATAAAAACTGATGTTTCCTTGCTACTGTCATCAATGAAGAATTTTGAATTAATTCAATCAACTGATAGGGAGGCTTGTATGAATAATAAGTGGCTTCTTTCAGAAACACGATATGTAACGTGACTTTCAACTTCTGTTTAGCCAGCAAACTGTAAATCAAAGATAATTTTATTATTCGTACGGATTTCCCTGATGATGTCCGTCTTATAAACAATGTTCTTCCTAAACAAGTATCATTATATATTTTGGTTTACCAAAAAAATTAAAAAAGAACGGCGCGTATATTTAGTAGTTGGTATATACAGGAAAAACATGTATTCAAATTTGTCATAAAATGCGGCGACATCCACCGTATTATTTTCTGTTATCTTACGTTATGGAAAAAAATAAGTCAGTAAAAAGTGACCATTTTTGCTTAACAACTGATATTTTTTCATGACTTTTTTCTTTACAAATCAACCTTTTTTACTACCTATGATTTTTCACCGATTTTTGACTTATTTTATAGCGTGATAAGAATCGAAATGTCTCAAAAATAAGAGGATGCAAAGGATACAATTACGATAGTTCTTTTATATGTTGGATTGTTTATTATCCACTCTTATTTCATGCAGTCTTTGCTTCGTGACAGTTCTTCTAAACTTTGTCAGCAAAAGGTGGTGTTAAAATTTAGTCGATTAAAAATGACTAAGTATTTAGCAACTGAGTAATACGTTTATCAAATAAATTACTTTTAGTCAAACTTATTTTTACCGAAAAGCTATGTCGGAAGTCATATCATTATCAGGACTTCTTACATAGTCTTACATGCGGTCCGCTTCACTTGTGAAAGCATTTTATACATTCCTTGTTCAATTAACAATTATTTTTTGAGGTTGGAGAGAAAAATAAGTAAATAAAACAAGTCTTATGGAAGTTTTCAGATGGAGTAGGCTTCAATGTCTTATCATGCCGTCAATACGCTATCGGATATACTACTGTGATTACTGGAAAGGTATATATAAATACTGACTTTTTCCTGAATTATTAGCCCTTCTACTTCTCTTAATTAGGATTACTTCCCACCCGATAGTAATTAAGTTAATTGCCCAAAAGGAGTCATCTTGTTAAGATATTAGTAATTATTGGTCACAAGACGTTTTTCTCACGGATTTTAATTTTTTGGGGCCAACGAAAACACTTGAATTGGACATTTACTTAAAACATTTTCAGATTTATATTTTTTGCATATGTATTACATTACTTATTTATAGCCATTTGTACTGATAAAAGAGCCTGTTGGTAATGGTTTTGCCAGGTTTAATACAGCATTAGCACTGTTCATATACCTGTCAAACATAATAAATGCAGATATAAAACTACAATACTATTACCAATAATTATCTCTATTGTTTGACCTTTGTTAAGAATATAATGGGAAATTATTTAATGGCATTCTCCTTGTCGTAACCCCTTCAACATTTCTTAGTTGTAAAATACCTAACATTTAATTTCAACATGAATAACAAAGAAGTGTTCAGTTGGTTATTAGCCCTCTTTTAAAAAAAAACTGAAACTTAATGCTTGCCTCATATTTTATTTCAGCAATAACAAATATTACAATAACTTATACTGTCGGTAAAATATTATATACACGCAAAGCGAGTCAAAGAGTTTTCAATTTTTATAGATATTTCTTAAACGTTCTTTGATGACTGTAAGTCGCATTTTTACACCATAAAATACTCTCTTTGAAACTTGATCATTGTACATCATTTGCTTCAAACTTCTAGCTTCTTCTACACTCATGACAAATCCACAGTCAAGTCTTCTGTTGATGATTTCTATTCTCATTTGAAGATACTTCATCAGCATCATGATTTGGTCGAGCTGTTGATACACACCAGTCAATTTCAATTTTGCATTGAAACCATTCAACACTAAAAATAACAGTACAATATTAAGAACTGGCTATTACACGGTATCAGAACGAGGATATTATGTGGCATTTTTTTGACAGAGTTAACTGTGATAGTTTAACTAGTTTGTGTTTTACATCCAATATCTTTTTCTTGATATCTGTCGTTAGAAAATGCATACGAGATGTCCAATTTCTTAAAAACAATGATACTCATAATTTAATTACAACGTCTCTTCTGAAAATGCGACGATGAAAACTATCACACTAAAGTATTATTTATTTAGTTAACTGTGCATTACGTTTTGCAAAGTTTAAAGCAGATAATTATTATTTTGCTAAGTAAGGGGTTTTCAACTGTTTAATTAATATTTTCAAAAATCTGTCGTCTGAATCTACGTGTGTTACAAGACTTTTAATCCTGTTTGCTGACAAAATACTATTTAATGATAAACTATGTATAAAAGTATTTGCATGCCATAAATGAGGGGTATTGTGGCCTTGTGCTCCGTTTAACAATTTGTAATCATCAAAACCTCTGGTGTAAGCTCTTATAAGATATTAAGTGAGACAACAATTGATTAATTTATTTTTGTCGCGTTTAAAAGGATTCACATCAATGGTTACGGTCTGTTAGATAAACGCAGTTTAACATAGCCTTTAAGTTGGAACTTAAGAAATTATAAGAACGCCCTAAGATCGCTTCCAAGTTGTTTTCTTCTAAAAAAGGTAAAGAATTGTTTTTTTCTCGCTGTCGCTGCCAAATTCTCAAAACCTTACGCGGTTATTCCTTACTTCCAAGTTATGAAATATTGTTTTATGTCTTTCCTAAAAAACTAATTACGTTGGAAATTTTGTGGTAATAAGAATAAAGACCAATTTAATTTAACCAATGCCTAATGAAAGGACATGCAAAATAATAATGCTGTCTTTTGTTACAAAACTTATTTTCAAAATTTTGATCATATTATTTTGAATACAAGTAGTAAGAAGGTATTTATTAAATGACTTACATGGAATAATCAAGTTACAAACTCTTATGTTATCATTAGCAAGTGCTAAAACAGTGGTGATGTTTCCATCATATGGTTTCATTGGAACCTCTGGAATGTTGGTGCAATTAAGAGGTTGCATTGGCGCCATTGTGGTTGTCATGTGATGGGACATACTTGCCACTAGTGTGAGAATGATTTTTATTAAATAAAAGTTGCTCAAGCAGTCTACTTAAAACATTACTACCAAACTCAAGTACAATATAAAAATAAAATGAAGAAAATGATAGATATTTACCTGAGGCTATTGAAATGAGTGCTGTGAAAATGAAATAGTCAAATCTCCCCATATCTGTTTTACTTGAAGTGAAGTTTAATTGCAAGGATTGTTAAGAAGAAACTAGAAAAAAAACATTATTGAATATCTTCAATGCCAAATTATTTCGTTTGGAATTGTCGAACGGACGAATGAATTTCTGACTTACCTTTATATTATGAGCAAGTTATGATTTCACATCATACAGAATACCCATTATATAATTATCGCTAGGTAAAAGAGGCAAATTTTATCGAGACAAGATAAGCAGCAATTTAACAGATCTAGTCTAGTCATGTAACATCCGTAATTACTATTTGACAAAAACAGGAAGAGTGGTTTGTTGCTGGTTTGCCTGACGTCGCTAAAAGAAATGACATTGCAAATACTTGTCAAATTTGCAAACATATTGCTAATATTAACCTCGCGTTTACTTAGATACACTTCCTATTATTTTATATATATAAAATTAAATTTAGAATCAAACTTGACCATATAACACGCTATACAGCTGGCTATATCGCTTTTTTTACCATGACAAATTTAATTTTTAAAAAAAGGCGAAATGTCTGGATTGTTTGTTGCAGTTTAAAAATAGCAATTTGAATTTGAAATGAAGTAATAAACAATGGTTGACGTAAAACAATACAAGTAACCCAAGCAACACGTCCTTGTATGTTGATGTGGCGTATGTTTAGCCAATTATAGAAAATGGTGGCAAATATGGTATACAAAAAAAATAATGTACTTTTGCTAAAATTGTTTTCAGTATTATATCTAGTATTATAAATTCTTTCCCGGTAGTATGTCCAGTATTGTTTTACCAAATTGGCTGACTAAAGGAAAAATACAGAATATGGACCCATTTCGATTGTTTTACAGATAGAGCAAAAAAAGATAAAAACTTCACATTCACGACTAACATTGTTTAACGTTGATTATTTGGAATCCTAAATAAACGTGGCAATAGTTTAAAGAATTGAAACAGCAAATGTTATTCTTATAAAGACATAAGGTATGTCTAAATTATGTGTGTTCTTGATATTTTACAGTTTTTGTTTTCTTAACACGATGTCTTTAATACGACTTGCAATGACGACAATAGTGATCTTAAATACGGGTTGTGTAAATATTGCATATAAGGCAATTAACAACTAATGTGGACATGTACGCTTATTCAGCAACGAATGATAAAAGTTTGTTGTTAAAATTTACTGATTTCCCAGTTATAAAAGCCCTCCTACTGGCCCAAAATGGGTTAATATTCAGCAATGACTGCGCTGTAATTACTAACGTGAATCAAATAAAGTATTAATTTCAAGTCAATTGGAGATTTGTTACTTTCTGTACACTCATGGAACTTACTGATTTGTTGTGAAATGTTAATTAGAACATTGTAATGACAATCCTATTTCCAATACGACTTTTATGATTATACGCAAGAGTGAAATGAAGTCACATAAAAGAAGAAGCCGAAAGTCAAATAAAAATTGAATGACGACGTCTTCCCTGATATTTTCTAAATACATCGCTCTATTGCAAGGGAGTTAGGTTTTTGACAACCTTTGCCTTTATAATCCGCAAATGCCGAAATGATAGCTATTAAACTTCCATGAATACTCGTTGTTAAGTACCAAAATACCAAAGTAGCCCTGCAGGTTTATATAATATAGCTTTTGATGGATAGTTTGAGTAGTGAGTCCTATTCCACTACACTTTCATTTTACGCCATTTTATGACTGTTATGCAATACTCAAGGGATATTGAGAAAATATTTCGCATCATTGAAAAATCAATTCAAGATAATGTAAAAAAGTAATTTTAAAGTAAGTTAGCTTTTCCCTTTCTTTGTAATAGCATTGGAAAAATAGAGAAGAGGCAAAGAATAATGCATTCGCATTATTCAACAGCTTTGCTGGAAAACTAGGTAACAGCAATACTGGAAGAGACAATATTTTAAAAACCTATGATGCTCCAAAAAATACAGGTACCGCAGGATACTGTTAAATACAGCTTGTTTGACATCATCACGATGTAACTGTTCGCTAGTTGCTATTGATAAGTATCTTCCTTCCTTTGTTGATTAAATATTTTGCTATGTTTTGCATATCTCTATAATAATAAGCCAGTTCCGTCTGTCTGTCTGTGACTTTTGCAAAGTGGATCTCTTCATTTTCCTTTGATGTTGCCGAAAAAATCTTTGATGTTGCCGTAAAATATATGTCTTCTTTGTCGTGAAAAGTTGCGAGTTTTGTGTGGTTTGTTAAATGAAGTTCTAGCACAAAGTAACGGAAATTGTGTTTGCAAAAAAGATGGCTGTTCTTTTTAAGCATTTTCTACTCTTTCCTTCAAAATAAATCTTTACAAAAGCATTTAAAAAGGGGCATGGTATATAAATGAAGTATAGAAAGGTTTCTGTAAGGTTTGTTTATGTTTTTTTCAGTTTTGATGATATTATTGATGCGAGACATGTTTGTTAGCTAGCATCATAAAACCAACCACACCAACAACAACCTAATAGCTAGCTAGCTCCGACTTTATAAATACGTAGCCATGTTCTTTATACCTAGCTAAGTCTCCAGTTTATATTCAACTGACCAGCTATTAGCTGCTGTAGCTAGCTTATGTTAGCTTCAGTTTTATGTTGCTTTTTACATGTAAGCTAGCTACCGTAGTGTTATCTTAGTGGTCTTTGCTAAGAATGTGACTGTAACTTATTTCACTTGACATTTTAAGCTTAAATTAACAAGCCACAACAACTTTTAAAAAAGTATTACATAATATTTAAGAAGAGTTTAAGGACTGTTTTTAAGCAAATAATGTATTTTTCACATTTTGTGTAACTAAACTTATATACATCGGTTACATGCAATATGACGAAACGATTTTTATTTAACATGTAATTATGGTACCTTAAGTGTAGTGATTTTTGTTGTTCTAGATGTTCTGACTAAAATGTTTTTGTTTATGACATTTTGTCTTAATTAAGAAAAGTTTCAACTTTTTTGAGGGAGTACAACACCGAAAAAACTTGTGTTTTTTTTTTTATATTTTGTATAAATTCTTACCGGGCAGGACTCTGTACAACATACCGAAATGACTGATACCTCTCTATTTATAAATTTGATGCGTTCCAAATCGCAGTTTTTTGAAATTTTGGGTAATATTTAATGAGTAGTAATATTTAAGATGCAAATACTGATTTTGGTTGAATCAGAAGTATTTCCTACAACCATTCTTTTTTTACACTTTTGTGGAGAAAAAGTGTATGCAATATCATCAAAATAACTGATTTTGTTGCAAACTGTTTTTCTTTTTCACATTTTGGATTGAAATATTGTTATAAAGGGCATATATCAATAGACATATATATATATACCAAAATAATTAAATTCTGCAAACTTTGATTTTGTCGTTCACCTCTCATCTTTTATATTTTGATTAAACTTTTGAGGAAAACCATAGGAATTATTTAGAATCTGTATTTTGTGTTGCAAAGTTAGTGCAAAAATTGACATAAAATGAACTGTTAAATTGATTGTTGTTGTTTTAACATGAATTATGACTCAAACTTTGTTTTTGCATTTCTAATTTGACTAATTAGCCTAAAAAATTTGCCAATTGGTTTTACACTCTGTTCTTTTTTATATATATTTTATGTGAACATAGGAGTACAAAAGTAAAGTTAGAAGCCACAAGAAGTTACTTCGAAAATGAAGAGTGGAGCTAGAAGTAGTATATAAAGAAAAGTTAGAAGTAGAAAATGAAAGCTTGGGTTTAAAGTAGATTTGGATTCACAAATAGTAAGAACTTTTTAGATATTTTTAGACGTTATGTTTTTATGTCGCTAGAGTTACGTGTCAGGCAGACTCGCATTTGCCAGGAAAAAGTCACTTAAAAGCTTCAAATTCTTTATATTTTATATTTTACCGCGTTTTTTATAAAAATTCTAGCATATTTTTTTACACTTTTTTGCATAATTAATGTTTCCCCTGGTGCGTAACTAATGTATTTGTCCTAAAATTCAAAATGCTACATAAAGCTGTTAACTGGCTATCAAACAAATGTGCTAGCGAAACTTTAGGTTTGTTGAACTTACTGCAAATGTCATAATTTTTATATTGCTATTGTTTCTCTTTATATGTGTTTTACTAAGCATAAATAGCTAGCTGGCTATATGCGTCTTCCCAGTTTAACTATATTTAACTGGGTATCTGTCTTATCTAATGTTACCTTCAAGCTCCATATCTAAACCTAGCTAGCTAACTGATGATTAATGTTGTTATTCCTCTTTTAGCTATTTATATCCACCTTAGTAGCCAAACTTAGGGATCTTATGATGTAACAAGCCACAAAATCTTTCAAAGACTTATTGAACTTTTAGGGTAGTGTGAGGAATATTTTTTCTCACGTTTTCTGCAAATTTTACTTTAAGAGGAATGATTTTGTAAAACTAAAGTGTGTGCGTTAATTGGAGTAAGTTTTATTGTTTTGTTGTTGACATCCTGTTAAACTTCTGTGAGCTTGCATGTAAATTACAAGGTTATATATTTTTACAAGGGTGGTGGTTGATATTTTTACAAAGGTTGTTGACATTTTTGGGAAAATTTACCTGGGTTTTTTACATTTGTGGTTAAAATTTCTCAGCAGAGAATAGTATGGTTGCCGTTTATATTGTTTGTGTTGCAAACTGCTGTTTTTTAAATGCTGTGTAAACTTTTGTGGAAAAAGACCACATGCAAAATACTGAAAGAACAAATTTTTGTACAATTAGACTGTGAGCTGTTGTGTAAGTTTGATTTTTTTTATATTTTGTTTTATAAACTTTTTTTAAACTTTAAACTAACTGTAAGTAATGTAATTACGGGAATAAATATTTGGTGATGATAAAAAATTACTGAATGTTCAGACTGAAACTGTTTAACTGTTGTGAGGGAGGACCATATGCAAGTATATATACTAAAAATAATAATTTGATATTCTCCACTTTCCAAGTTGTATTTTTGTATGCACTTAAATGACTGCTTTTTCTGAGTTGAATTTGATGGGTTTCATATCAATTTTGTGGAAGATTTTATGGGTGAAGACAATATAGAACATGCCAATTGAACTGATTTTTGTTCATATTTTGATTTGCTCCTCATAAACCTTTGTGTTCTACTTTTATTGTAAACTTTTGTAAGAAAGGACCATATATATATATATACAATGTTTTCAAAATAATGATTTTTGTTGATTTGAAATTTACTCCTTGCTCATTGCTTTTTCGACATTTCAGTTTAAAATGTTTGGTAAAGTCAGTACGGATCATTAGACAAAAAAATTGTTTTGTTAACCGGTTAATTTTTACATTTTGTGCATATTTTTGCGGGAGAGGATGGTATGCAGCCGAATAAATGATTTTTCAAAGTTTAACTTTTTGTTTTTTGGTGTTTTGTGTTTGTTTAAGTTTGGCTTTTTGATATTGTTCAGGTTGTATTGTTGTATAAGCATTTAGGGAAAAGACAATGTTTAAAATGCATAAAGAACTTATTTCATAGATCTGTGCTTACTGTTGCAAGCCTTTCTTTTCGACATTTCAGATTAAAATATTGAAGGTTTTCAACATAATCACATAATAAGATGTAATACATATTTGAGATGTGTTATTTCTGACATTATTATTATTGTTGTCGTAACTGTCTGGGTTGTGACTGTCAATGTTGTAACTTTCTACTAACTAGATTTTACACCTTGCACGCCGTTGTTTTTCATATTTTGTCTGAAGTTTTGTTGGGAGGATTTAATGCGATTTGACATTTGATATTTTGTGTTAGATTTTAAGAACTTTTTTGTTAATTATGACTTATATACTTTCTTTTTATGCATTTTCAGATCATTTTTTTTAGTAAAAGGCATATTCAATATACTGAAATATTTGCTGATGTCATCAAAATTCAAATGACAGAACTTTTCAATTGTTTTTCTGCCTAAGTGGATTTTTCCACGGGCCTAATCTACTAGTTTTAAATAATACCTTAAAAAATAAAGTAGTGCTTAGACCGTAGAAAGATTCCCGGATATTTACCGGTCGTAAAAACCCCCCGGAATCGCCTGTCGCCATTCGTGTCTAACCTGTTTCGTTTCATGACAGCCAACATGTGCTATAATACAAATCGGATCAATATAGTAATTAGCGATGTGAAAAACAAACTGAGTAAATTCTTATGGGGAATAAATTTCCTAGAGAAAATGTTCTGGGCGCCTCCAATGTAGATTATTATGGTCTATACATTTGCCCTCTGGTAATTTTTCTCCATATTTTAGCAATAACTAAATAAATAAGGTGAAATTGAGAATCTTCAGGTTGAGGTTATGAGCATAGCGAACGTGACTGTTAAATTTTATGAGCGTAAGGAAGAAATAAATTAAATGTATAATTGAAGATGTTTTCTATTTTAGTTATATCAGTTACATCGCGTAGGTGATGGTGTTTGAAACGCAACACAATTTGCTAGGTAACAACATACGTTTATAGTGCATTTTTCATGAGGAAACTTTACTTATTTATTTTTATTTTCACTGACACCGTTTTTTACCGTGCTTTACACTTCACGCTTCTTTTTCAACTGTGCCAATCTGACTTTTACTCAGCTGCACCTGAGATTGTAGCTGCTTAAGAGGACTATTTCTCGTTGACTATATTACAGCTCTTTTTACATCTTTCCTCCGTTTTTCTTATTTCTTATTAGTCGATAAGGCCCGTGAAAAATTCAAAAATCGTCCAGGAAGTTTTTGTATTTTCATGACTTCCGCCGCGCATTTATTAGAAGTTTGTAAACCCGTCGCATCTGTTGTTAGGCAAACACTCGTCGAATTACTGAAATTATTTTTTAGAGATTTGTATAGCCGTTGCCTTTATCGTATAGAGCTTGAAGCGCCGAGTATTTTTAACAAACGATTACAGAGAATTTGTTATCTAAAGGTCATCAACCCGTCCATTTCGGCGTGGATTCAGGGACCCAATAGAGACCACCCTTTCTACATAACACTTGAGGAGACGAAATTTTTTAATGGTTAAGGCAAGTATTCACTGTCATTAGAAACTACAAATAATAGGTTGTTCAGTTTATTTAGTTAAATTCAAAATCTTACTTATAGGGCAGCAATTCAGGAAAAAAATCCTGACGATCAAGGTTGTCTTCTGCGTTTGGTGGAGGTAAACCGCTTCGACTTCTGGTTTAAAGTTTGAATGGATAAATAGGTTAATTTCTATACCAGTATTGTAATGAAGAAAGAGTGTTAAATTTTGAATATGCATTGTCAACCCATCGCACCTTTTTAATTCTTGTGGCGATTAGTTTTTCTGGCGTAATACTTTTTAATCTAATAAGGAGAGAGTGGAGGAAAAGATTTACCATTCACCCGAATAGATATAAAAAAATGATGGAAGATATTATGTCGTAAAAGTTAATTAAATGAAATAAAACGAAACAAAGTGAGTTTTTATATTGAGCAGGACTTAATGATTTTCCAGATTTTATGTTATATAAATATACTGACTCTTTCTTAATTTAATTATCCTCCTACTTCTCCTTATCACCACTATTTTCTACGTACCGGTGACACAAAAAAATATAGTCAACATATATTATTGGCTACATAACTTTGAGGTTTTTAAATTATTAATGCTCAACTAACATTATAAATGATTTTTTCGTAGATTTACGTGGAAAGTGGTGACATATGCAGGCTTCAGCAACGTAATTAAAATATTTTATTTTGCCTTTTTTAAAGATAGGATCAGTCTAAGTGTGCAGAGTTTACGGTGATGCCGTCATACGCCACAAAATTACCAACTTCCAACGTGACTAGTTATAATTCCTTGTGTAAGCCTTTGTTAATTTTGAATAAGTTTTATATTTGCCCAAAAAGTTATTTTCTGTTTCCACGCCTGAAAAAAAGGGCCTAAACGATGATGCATAAACTTTTGAAATCGACATTAAGCATGACGTCATACCAAATTTTTTTTGAATTGCTAAGATTGATGGTGCTAACATGAATACTTTTATTATTGTTGATTAAAAATTGTTTAATAAAAACCAGCAAAAGTATATTTTCTCCACGATATTTTTAACTAGCTTTTAAAGGTATTAAGCCTCCATTTTCACGATAAAACTTTCCAGAATTTCCTGTAATATAGAAAAATTAAAAGCCATAAAATTTCAAGTGTATGACTCATCTAGAAGAACGGCTTTTAACCCTATTCAAGTTGTTGCGGGGAGGTGGGGAGGCAAAAATGCCCTACCCTTCCGTTTTTTATTTGTAACTTTTGTTTGCCTGGCTTATTTTACTTGAAATTTTTAGTAGCTAAGTTTCGATCTATAGGAAGGTGATTTAGCAAAAAAAATTAAAATTGTGCCCTCAACAGGTGGCCAGCTACGCCCATATTCCAAGGTCCCGTAAGCATAAATTATACATGAAAGTGTTTTTTACAATATTAAGCGCATTTTACGGTATGTGATCAATATATTAGATATTTATTTTATTGTGTGGTGTTTACGCCCTTATTTCGCCCTTATTACGCCCTCACATATTATTTCGCGCCATGTGGACTAATTTACGCCCGTATTTTTCGGTAAATCACTTTTCATCGGTTTGGCACCCCATTTTTGGCTTAATTAACATCTTTGGCACAATAGGCAGCCTATTACATAAGTGTTGGCCTAAATAACATTGAAACACAAATATGCTAAGTTTTAGATAGAAACTGTTTTGAAATTTCCATAGTCAACAAAAGATAATAAGATAATAATAAATATAGTCATTTTAGCGCCTCAATAAAATAATAGGTAAACTTGTAATGAAAACGAAAGACTAAAAGCCCTATATTCTATGCTCAGAAGAAAAAAAATTGTCCAATATGATATTTTAGAGCATATTTGCATATTATATACTCACAATAATTAAAAACTACAATCACCCACATAATATATTGAGACTTTTCGATTTTTGACAAAAAAAAATTCACAAACTCGCACCACAAGTCTTCTCAAACTCAACGTACTGCCTCCAGGCTCACGGAACTTCAGCTTTAGCTTTGACTAAAGAAATTCTGAATTCAACTAGTGAAACCGAAAAGTTCACTAGAACGAAGCCTTACAGTGCTGCTATAGGCTAATTATAGCTTTTTACATGTTTAAACCGTCTCAGTTGGAAAAATGGACATTTGCGTCAACGGCCATTTCTGTTTTTTTGATAGAATTTCTAGTTTGTCTCAAAGATTATGTGGATGGTTGAAGCAATTTTTAAAATTTTGCTGACGTCAGCAATTTATCACGTGACCAAGATTAAAAATTTTATCACCATTTTAATTATTTTATCTCAGTTAACATATGTGCCAAACATTTTCGGACATAAGCAAGTAGATCTGAAAATATAGGGGTAGGGCATTTTGGCCCCCTCCCCCCAAACCTTGACCGGGTCACTCAGACCCCAACCTGAATAGGGTTAAAAATAAACCGATTGGGGAAGCTGAATTGGAACTCGGGGTGGGTGGTAATTCTGCCACCCTAAAGATAGAGATAATGTGGTATAGAAAATAATGACCATTAGTAATTAGTACAACTTAGCACGGATGATGAGTGCTAAAATATACTAGTTAATAACTAAGACGCACTTAGCACTGATAATGAGAGTAACAACTCAAAAAGCTTTTTGTATGATTTTTAATGCTTAAAAATATATGTTGTTCTTCAATTAATTATAGTAATTAATAATAACTACAACATTTTAATATAAAATTAAAATGTAATTAAAGTAGCTATAGTCTGACGTTATGTATTAATTTGTATTTTCATAGCAACGGAAGGACTCGAATAATTTAAAAATGAGTTAACGTAGGAAGTAAATTTGAAGTAATGTTAACACAAACCTTCAGACGTTACAGTATTTTCTTAAAAGCATTTTTATCTACCTTTTTACCTTTTTATCTCTGTCGTTTATTTAGTACTGGCCTAAATTCTCCTAAAAAGTTTTTTTGGTCATGCTCACACAGCCGATATATTTGAACAATCAAATACAATTGTATTTTGATTTTGTAGATCTGTAACTATTAATGGAGGTTTCCTTAAAAACAGTAGAAATACACTAAATCTGGGCCATAGAAATTTAGAAATTTTAAAAGGAAGAATAAGCTAAGAACTATCGAATATTTTATCGCGTGTCGACACTGGATTCTATTAAACATAATTTAATTGAAATTACTCTGCGCGAATTGTCATTACGTACGAAGATTACATGTTTTTATCAGTTGGTTATTGTCAGTGGTCGTTTCGTACAATTGTTTTTCAAATAATTTCCTTATTTGTTGCACGTTTGTATCATTACATCATTTAGTTTTCAATAAAAATTATGCTAATTAAAAGTTATTATTACGAATTTAATTTTAGCTGATTCCTACCTCTTCACGTTTTAGCGATATTGTGCGATTTCAATTTCAAATGATCCATAAGGATTTTATAGACAGTGATGTTTCCTTACTACGTGACAATGTTTGTTTATCGATAAAGATATGAAATTCTTTCTATCAACTAATATGAAGGCTTGTTTGAATATTAAGTGGCCTCTTTCAGAGGTACAAAATGTAGCGTGACTATTAACAGCTGTTTAAGCAGCTAACTGCAAAGCAAAATTTATTATGCTATTCTTGCGGATGCTCTTGATAAAGTGCGTCTTACGAACAATGCTCTTTTTAAACAAGTATCACTATATCTTCTCCTAAGGACGTCGCGTATATTCAGTTGTCGTTATTTACAGGAAAACATTAGGCGACATTTACTTTATTACCTTATTATGTTCTGTTATCCCACCTTATCGAGAAAAAATAAGTCGGTAGAAAGTGACGAAATTTTGGCTTAACAACTGATATTTTTTCACGACTAAAATGTTTTCCCGAATATTTTTTACCAATCAACCATTTTACCGCTTAAGATTTTTCATCGGTTTTTTTCCTTAATTTAAGAACAAAATGTCTCAAAAGTAACAGGATGGAAAGGGTACAATTGTTAATTTCTTTTACATGTAGGATTGTTTATTATCCACTTTTATTTTAAACAGTGTTTGCTTTGCGAAAATTCTTCTAAACTTAGTCAGCAAAAAGTGGTGTTAAAATATTAGTGGATGAAAAATGACTATGTATTTAGCAAGTGAGTAATACTTCTGTCAAGTAAATGTCGGAAGTCAAATCATTATCAGGACTGCTTCCACAGTCTTATATCCAATCTGACACATTTCTTCAATTTGTGAAAGCATTTTATATATTCCTTGTTCAATTAACAATTATTTTTTGGGACGGGAGAGAGAAATAAGTAAATCAAACAAAGCTAATAAAATTTTCATGTCAAGTAGGCTTCAATGTCTTTTCATGCCGTTTATACTGTATCGGATATACTGCTGTGATTACCAGAATTGTATTTAAAAATACTGACTTTCTTCTTAATTATCTATCCTTCCACTTATTTTCCACCCGATAGTAATTAAATTAATTGGCCAATTGGAGTCATTTTGTCAACAAATTGATAATGAGTCACAAGATTTTTTTTGGTCAACTAAAAACAGTTGAATTGGACATTTACTGACAATTTTTTCAGATTTGAATTTTTTGCATATGCATTACATAGTAATAGTATTTATGGCCATTTTTACTGATAAACGTTCCCGTCGGTAAAATTTTTGATAGTTTATAATGCAGCATTAGCACTGTTCATATGCCTTAATGTCAAGCATAATAAATACAGGTACAAAACTAAGATAATATTACCAATAATTTACGAAATTGTTTAACCCTCGTCATCGCAACACTTTCAACATTTCTTAGTTGTAAAATACCAAACATTTAATTTCAACATGATTAACAAAGAAGTGTTTAGTTAGTTATAGCCTTCTTTGCAACAAAAACTAAAACTAAATATTAAGCTTGCCTCATATTTTATTTCAGCAATAACAAATATTACAGTAACTTATAGTGCTGTTAAAATATTAAATACGCAAAGCGAGTTAAAAGGTTTTCAATTTTTATAGATATTTCTTAAACGTTCTTTGATGACTGTTAGTCGCATTTTTACGCCGTATAATACTCTCTTTGAAACTTGATCATTGTACATCATTTGTTTCAAACTTCTAGCTTCCTCTACACTCAACACAAGTCCACAGTCAAGTCTTCTGTTGATGATTTCTATTCTCATTTGTAAATACTTCATCAGCATCATGACTTGGTCGAGTTGCTGGTACACACCAGTTAATTTCAATTTTGCATTGAAACCATTCAACACTAAAAATAACAAATTATAATTAGAGGAACTGACTATTACACGATATTAGAACGAGAATATTATGCGGCATTTTTTGCCTGAGTTAACTGTGATAGTTTAACTAGTTTGTGTTTTACATCCAATATCTTTGTCTTTTAAAGCAATAATACTCATAATTTTATTCCAACGTCTCTTCTGACAATGCGAAGTGTTATTTATTTGCTTAACTGTACATTAAGTGTTGCGAAGTTTACGGCAGATAATTATTATTTCTCTAAGTAAAGTGTTTTAACTGTTTAATTAATATTTTCAAAAGTCTGTCGTCTGAATCTACGTCTTTTACAAGAGTTTTAATTCCGTTTGCTAGAAAAATATTCTTTAATCAAAATTTTGATCATCTTATTGTGCATAGAAGTAGTAAGAAGGTATTTATTAAATGACTTACATGGAATTATTAAGTTGCAAACTCTTATGTTGTCATTGGCAAGTGCCAAAACAGCAGTGATGTTTCCATCATATGGTTTCATTGGAACTTCTGGAATGTTAGTGCAGTTAAGAGGTTGCATTGGCGCCATTGTGGTTGTCATGTGATGGGACATACTTGCCACTAGTGTGAGAATGATTTTTATTAAATAAAAGTTGCTCAAGCAATCTACCTAAAACATTACTACCAAACTCAAGTACAATAAAAAATAATATAAGGAATATGATAGATCTTTACCTGAGGCTATTGAAATGAGTGCTGTGAAAATGAAATAGTCAAATCTCCCCATATCTGTTTTACTTGATGTGAAGTTTAGTTGCAAGGATTGTTAAGAAGAAACTAGAAGAAAAAAAACATTATTGAATACCTTTATTGCTAAGCTATTTTTTCAGAATTGTTGAACGGATAAATGATTTTCTGAATTACCTTTATGCTGTGAGCAAGTTATGATTTCACATCACACGGATTACCCATTATATAGAGATCTTTATTAGGTAAAAGAGGCAAATTATATCGAGACAAGATAAGTATCAATTTAACAGATCTAGTCTAGTTATGTAAACCCAGTAATTACTATTTGACAAAAAACAGGAAGAGTCATTTGTTGCGGGTTTGCCTGACATCGCTTAAAGAAATGACATTGCAAATATTTGTCAAATTTGCAAACATATTGCTAATATTAACTTCGCGTTCACTTGAATACACTTCCTATGATTTTGAAATCAAAATTAGAATCAAACTTGACAATAAAACAAGCTGTACAGCTGGCTATATCGCTTTTTTTGCCATGACAAATTTAATTTAAAAAAAAGGACGAAATGTTTTATGAGATTGGATTATTTATTGTAGTGTACAAACAAAAATTTGCATTTAAATTAATCAATTAATAAATAAAAGTGGACTTAAAGTTATACGAGTAACACCAGCAATACCTCCTTGCATCTTGACGTGGCGTATGTTTACCCACTTTTAAAAAAAGATGGGCAATATGGTAAACATCAAATAATGCAACTTTGCTAAAAAAATTATCAGTATTAAGTCCATTATTCTTTTACTGAATTGATTAACTCCAGGAAAATGCAGAATATGGACCAATGTGTATTTTTTACATTAAAGGAAAAAAAAAGGATAGGAATAATGCTTATACTAGAATCACGGATAAAAATATTTGAAATTTCTTTTTTAAACCAATATGGATCATATTTCCTGTTGAAAACCACAAAATGATATTATGGCAAAATATCTCTAATACACATGTACAATAATTTCGAAGTTTTAACACTTAACACCCTTATTGGTTCAAACATTTTTTAAAGAATCAGAAAGGAGGGCGGCTATTAGGAGAAACATTGACAGACAACATATACAAAGAACTCTGTGGTTCAAAATTAATTCTTAATGCCACAAGATTGAGATAGCAATTTGCACATTCCCATCATTTACTAAAACAATGCAACAAGTGCGTTTTGTCTATCCATTTTATAAAAAAGAAATATTCTTCTTTCATGACATCCCGATTGTAATAACCCGTGGCTAAATGAATTCAAAGGATCTGGAGTGTCTATATAACGAAACGCCATTATTTTTTGTATACCAGTGACTCAAACTGATATCGCAATAACCGATTTCAATGCTATGTCAATTACGTAAACGCTATCTAAAAAATGCGCTTTTTCATTGTCCTTTGGCCTTTTTTACATGAACCCGTTTAACGTTAATGTAATCTCTATCTTTCTTCTCCCTGTATTTACAACTTGTTTTGTAAATTTTTAACCTCTCACGCAGATACTTTACTATTGTACCTGATTCTCAAATAGTAATATTTTTGGCACACTACTGATGCTAATTACTTTCAGTTCTACTATTTATTAGTATAAACATTGTAAACAACCTGTTAAAATATCCTGTTGCTGCTATCATTCCAAATCCTTATCAACAGGATTTATTAGGACAAATGAGTGCTGGAAAATCAGTTTACATGCACGAAAATGTTTTTTTTTAATTACGTAAATGTCATTCCTAAAATTAAAAGAAATTAAAAAAAACACTTCGCTAAGTAGTTTCGTCTAATTGTAATTACATTATTACTAAAGTTGGAAGAATAACCGCCCTGGCATGATGATGTTGTTTGTTATCAACAGGAAGTTTAAAATCAGTTTAAAAAATGTCGTCGTGTTATTTCTTTAATTGTTGACACATCAAGTTATGAAATATATACGTCCCCTTCCTGAATTCATGATCGAAAAAATTCTTGGTGATTAGTCACAATTGATCTGAAATGCGCATGCACAGCTTTTTTAATTGTATAAAAAGGACAAATCTGTTTACATTGAAGTCACAATTTACTAACAACTAATAAAACAGGTAAAGGCAATTTACTGTCTTCGTATAATTAATTACATGTAGTTATCATTCTACTGATAGCAATTTACATTTATCATTCTACTAATAGCAATTTTTTCTTATAGATTATCCTACCTCTTTCTTAAGTCTATTCAAAAACATATTTTCATCATGCACAACAGAGTATATGATATCTTGATCGTAATGCTGTCAGTGGCTTCAGGTAAGTTTGTCTTAGTACATAAATATTTGTTAAAATTACGTGTGGCAATGAGTTTTTTCGTTATTTTTGTAATTTTCACGCGGCTTCCTGTCACTGCTACCCTATTTTAAGATGGAATTTCGCAAGGTAGCATCAGTAGGATCACCCTGTTTCTCTATAACGGTATAATGTTGAATGAGGTACGATGTTACCTAATACGTCCTATTTGGGAAATTAAAACTTGTTTCACTCCATTTTAATAGTAGTGCATTCACAATATAACATGACAACAACCATGGCTCCAATGGATAATTCGACAATGATGACTCAAGATGCTAATATGACAACGATGGTTCCAGCCATTAATATGACAATGATGACTCCCGTAACAAATATGACAACGATGGCTCCCGCTACTAATATGACAACGATGGGTCCCGTTACCAATATGACAACGATGGCCCCTGTTGCAAACGTGACAACGATGGAACCAACTTTTAATATGACAACGATGGCTCCTGTTACAAATATGACAACTATGGCTCCTGTAACTAATACGACAACTATGACTCCGCAAACAACTCCAGTGCAACCGCCACTTAACTGCACTAATATTCCAGAAGTACCAATGAAGCCCTATGATGGAAACATAACTTCCGCGTTGGCACTTGCTAATGAGAACATTAGAGTATGCAATCTGATTATTCCATGTAAGTCAGTTAATGCTGTAATTTCTTTCAGCTTCGGAGATTTGTTTGACCACATAAACATTTCTTCAGATATATTAACAATTTACATTAACGACTGACCTCACTGCATTTAGTAACCTCTTAAATTTTTAAATGGCACCATCGATTATTTTGTAATTGTGTTATTTCCTTTTTTTCAGTTCTGAATCGCTTCATTGCTAACCTAAAGTCAACTGGTGTGTACCAACAAATCAATCAAATCATGAACTTGATGAAATACTTGCAAATGAGAATAGATATCATCAACAGAAGACTGGACTGTGGACTTGTGATGAGTGTAGAAGAAGCTAGAAGATTGAAGCAAATGATGCACAATGATCAAGTTTCAAAAAGGGTATTATACGGTGTAAAAATGCGACTAACAGACATCAAGAAACGTCTGAGCAATATTTATTAAACATGGCAAATTATTAATGCTCATTGCTTTAATGTAGTATGGTTTAAAAAATAAATTATTTTGCGCAAAAAAGCAGTGTCTATTTTTTTGTGATATACTCATTATGAATTATGATAAACAGATTACATGCCTTTTTAATAAGAATATCAAAATTCAAACCAGGTTGGTCATCGCCATAAGGTTAAGTCGATAGTGTATGTCTGTGACTTTTAAAAAAATCGCCGTAGCAGCATGCCTTTTTTTTTAAGGAAACCTGCGAGTTTTATTTGTTTGCATGTTGCATACACGTGACAAAACTTAAGAGAATTTATTTGTTAAATAAAGGCACGTTTTTGAAATAAAGCAATTTTATTTGCAGAAATTTTCCCTCCCTCAAGACAAACGTTACAATTTACTAATAACGTAAATGGAATTAAACAAAATTACTTTGTAGGGTTGTTGTTTTTTTAAATTTATTTTAATGTTAGGATTGACAGTTGTGTATTAAAAAATAGAACTGTTTTTCGTGCAGGGTAAACTAAAACTCACAGAGGCAGCAAAATCAAGGTCAAATTGTGGATGTTTCTCTAGCACTCGTGTGTCCTAATATATCTTGTTGGTTAGGATTTGTAATGATAAAACAAACAGGACACTACAATGGTTATGCTAATAATTAGTAGAACTAATTAGCATCATTAGTGTGCCAAAATATTACTATTTGAGAATCAGGAACAATAGTAAGTTATCCGTGTGAAAGGTTAAAAATTTAAAAAGCAAGTTGTAAATACAGGAGGAAGAAAGATAGAGAGTACATTTACGTTAAACAGACTTTTGTCACATCACTATCATTATGCCCAGAATTAAGTAAACAATTAAATTGGTTCATGTAAAATTAAGGCAAAAAGCACTCTTTTAGATAATAATTATTGATATAGTTTTGACATCGGCTTGATATTTGACGATCAATTTGACTCAATGGTATACAAAAATGAATGGCGATACTTTCTATAGACATTTGAGATCCATTGAATTGATTTAAGGTCAATGTAATTACATTACGCAGGCGTTTTTGCAATCGGGACGTTATTAAATAACAATGTTTTTGTATAAAATGTAAAGTCAAAACGCGCTTGTTGCATAGTTGTTAGTAAATAATGGCAATGTTCAGTTTGCTATCACAATCTTGTGGCATTTCACATTAATTTCGAACCACAAGGTGATAAGTCTTCGTGTATGCTGTCTGCCTCTCTTTCTGCTACTAGGTAAGCAGGGTTAGCCTTCTACCACGAAAAGTCAGCATTTATAACAAATCAACGGGAATATCCAAGTTATTTTATGTTACAATATAAGACAGGAATGACTATTACACTAAGCAAAATATTCAACCGTTTTATGGAAGTTATTGCTATAATATAAACACTGCCGAGAAATATTACCCTAGGTCAAAAGTTGATATAATCTACATTAGAGACGATCGGAACAATACCGATAGGGAATTTATACCTTGTTGGAATTTATTCAATTCTTTGAGTTATTTATATCGCCAATTACTATATTTCTTTAATTTGTATTATAGTTCATTTTGCCTGTCATAAAACGAAAACGCTTAAGTACTAATGGCGACAGACACTTCCCGTGGGTTTTTACGACGGGTAAATATCCGGAAATTTTTACACAGGCTAACCACTTGTTCATTTTTGAAGCATTTTTTAAAATATGCCAAGAAAAGCAAAATATTAAAATAACAAGGGAAGGAAATTACATAATCAATTGCAACAAGCGCACAATTACATAATTCAGATAGTGATGGTGTCAAACAAGCTGTATTTAACAAGATTCTGCGTTACATGTATTCTTTTGAGCATCATAAGTTTTTATAGTATTGTCCATTCCAGCTTCGTTGTTACCTACCTCGCTAGCAATGCTTGTGTTGAATAATGCAAATGTATTATTCTCTGCCTCTTCTCTAATTTTTCTATCCTATTATAGGTAAAAGTAAATCTTACCTTATTTTAAAGTTACTTTTTGCGTTATGTCGGATTGATTTCTCAATGATGCGTAATATTTTCCTAATATCCTTGAGTATTGCATAACAGCTATAAAGTAGTGTCAAATGAGAGAAGTCGTGGGAGAGGATTCACTTCTCAATCTATCCACAAAAGGTTATATTACATATACCTGCAGGGCCATTTTGGCATTTTGGTACTTAATAACGTCGTTTTCCGTGAGTATTCATAAAATTTTAATAGCTATCATTTCGAAATTTGCGGATTATAAAGGGTAAGTTTTTCAAAACATAACTGCAATGCAACAGAGTGATTTATTTAGAAAAAACAGAGGTATGGTTGTCACTTAATTTTTATTAGATCTTTCTCACCTTAATCATTGAGTTACTAAAAGTGGTATTGGTGATGGGATTGTCTTCACAATTTTTTAATTAGAATTACACAATAAAACATTAAGTTTCATGTTGGTACAAAAAGTAACAGTTCCCCAATTAACTTCAAATTGATACTTTATTTGATACACGTTAGTACATTTAGCGCAGCGGTATTACCCATATTAGGGCCAGGAACAGGACTTTTAGAGCGCGTTCTGGTTGCATGTAATTGAAAGTATGACCTATATTTGTGAAAAATCCTTTTAGATCATTGTCTGCGATCTGTGATTCTAATATAAACACCATTCCTATATTACATTATGTTGTTTTTACCCACATGCTTGTCCTTAACCGATCTACAAATTGTTGCATAAAGCATTTTAAAAATGTCGAACCCTTGAAAAAAATAATGATGTCGTCAATTTTTTTTCAAATTTTATTTAACTTATCAAGTGTTATGCGTATGCAAATTATTATGTCCTAAGGGCTTTCAGTTTGGGTTTCAGTGTCTGACGAAACCAGCCATTGCGGAAGATGATATGATTTGGCACTGAATATTAACAACAAACCTTGTTCATTTTTTCCTGAAAAAGCGCACATGTTCACATTTGGTATTAATTGTCTAACGACACCCGTCACTGATATGACTGGGTAATCAGTAAATTTTAACAACAAACTTTTATCATTTCTTACTGGTTAAGAGCATATGTTCACATTATGTATTAATTGGCTTATATGCAATATTTACACAATCCGTCTTTAACATCATTATTATCGTCACTGCAATTTGTATCAAAAACATCGTGCCAAGAAAACAAAAACTATAAAATGCAAAGAACACACATAATTCAGATATACCTTATGTCTTTAAAGTATTGCATTTGCTGTTTTAGTTCTTTCTTAAAACTATTGCCCCGTTTATTCGTGATTTAAAAAAAACGACTTTTAACAATCTTAGACGTGAATGTGATTTTAAAGTTTTGACTTTTTCTCTCTGTCTGTAAAAAAATGAAAAGAAATTTTTATTCTGTATTTTTCCTGTAGTTAATTAATTCGGTAAAAAAATGTTGGACATAATACTGAGAAAAATGTAAGCATTATTTTTAGCATATTACGTACGCCACGTTAAGATACAAGGCGATACTTGTGTTACTTGTATTACTATAAGTCAACCTGTGTTCATTACTTTAGTTCAAAGGCAACAGGCTCCTTTGTACACTATAGTAATCAATCCGGTCTCATAATACATTTTGTCCTATTTTTTAAATTAAAATTGCCATTTTTAAAAAAGCGTTATGGCAAGCTGTATAGCTTGTTTTATTGTTAAGTCTGATTCTAATTTTAATTTTAAAATCATAGGAAGTGCATTCAAGCGAACGAGAAGTTAATATTAGCAATATGTTTGCAACTTTGACAAATATTTGCAATGTCATTTCTTTTAGCGACGTCAGGCAAACCCGCAACAAACCACTCTTCCTGTTTTTGTCAAATTGTAATTACTGGGGTTACATGACTAGACTAGATCTGTTTAATTGCTCCTTATTTTGCCTCGATGACATTTTGCCTCTTTTACCTAGCGATAAGTATATAATGGGTGATTCGTGTGATGTAAAATCAGATCTTGCTCACAGCATAAAGGTAAGTCAGAAATTCATTTATTCGTTCAACAATTCCAAAGGAAATAATTTGGCAATGAAGGTATTCAATAATGCTTTTTTTCTAGTTTCTTCCTGACAATCCTTGCAACTAAATTTCACATCAAGTAAAACAGATATGGGGAGATTTGACTATTTCATTTTTACAGCACTCTTTTCAATAGCCTCAGGTAAATATCTATCATATTCTTCATTTTATGTTTATATTGTTTGGTAGTAATGCTTTAAGTAAACTGCTTGAGCAACTTTTTTTTAATAAAAATCATTCTCCTACTAGTGGCAAGTATGTCCCATCACATGACAACCACAATGGCGCCAATGCAACCTCTTAACTGCACTAATATTACAGAAGTTCCAATGAAGCCCTATGATGGGAACATCACCGCTGTTTTGGCACTTGCTAATGATAACATAAGAGTTTGCAACTTAATTATTCCATGTAAGTTATCTAATAACATACTTACATATCACAACTTGCATGCAATATTAAACCCTCTAAATTTTGAAAATGAGTTTCGTTACAACAAAAGACAGCATTATTATTTTGCATGTAGTTTTATTAGCCATTGGTTAAATTAATTTGGTATTTATAATTATTACTACGAAATCTCCAACGTAATTAGCTTTTAGGAAAGACATAAAAGCAATATTTTATAGCAAGGCATACCCGCGTAAGGTTTTAAGAATTTGTATAGCGAAAAAAATAAATTTCTATACGTTTTTAAAAAAAAACACAACTTGGAAGCGATCATAGAGCGTTCTTATAATTTCTTAATTTCCAACTTCAAGGCAATGGTGGACTGTGCTTATCGTAGCCATTGATGAGGTTCCTTTTACAGGGGACAAGAATTAATCAATTGTTGTCTCACTTAACGCAAACTATCTTATAAGGGCTTAAAACAGAGGTTTTGATGATTACAAATTGTTAGACGAGCTACAAGGCCATAATGTCCCTAATTTATGGCATACATAGTTTATCATTGAAGGGTATTTTGTCAGTAATCAGAATTAAAAGTCTTGTAACAGACATAGATTCAGACGACAGATTTTTGAAATTAATAATTAAGCAGTTAAAAACACCTTACTCAGCAAGATAATAATTATCTGCCTTAAACTTAGCAAAACCTAATGCACAGTTAAGAAAATTAATAATACATTAGTGTGATAGTTTTTATCGTCGCATTGTGAGAAGAGACGTTGGAATAAAATTATAAGTATTATTGTTTTTTGAACGTTTGAACGTCTCCTCGGCAGTAACGACAGATTTCAAGACAAAGATATTGGATGTAAAACACAAACTAGTTAAACTAGCACACTTAACTCAGGCAAAAATATGTCACATAATATTCTCATTCTAATATCGTGTAATGGTCAGGTCCTATAATTATACTCTGTTATTTTTAGTATTAAATGGTTTCAATGCAAAATTGAAATTAACTGGTGTGTACCAGCAACTAGACCAAATCATGATGCTGATGAAGTATTTACAAATGAGAATAGAAATAATCAACAGAAGACTTGACTGTGGACTTGTGATGAGTGCAGAAGAAGCTAGAAGTTTGAAGCAAATGCTGTACAATGATCAAGTTTCAAAGAGGGTATTATACGGTGTAAAAATGCAACTTACAGACATTAAAGAGCGTTTAAGAAATGTTTCCGAAAATTGGTTTGTGTCCAAATAAAATATAACGCAAGCTTAGTACTCAGTTTCAGGACTTATTATACATATAACTAATAACTAATTAATGGCTTCTTACGTAACCATGTTAAAAGTAACAAGATGCAGGCGCTGCATAAACTATCTCGCTATTAAAAATGCACAACTATGAAACATCCACAATGCGACCCAATTCTACAATTTCTGCTAACAAAAATACAGCCTATCATCCATGGTTAAAAGTCGCGCGATTGAAACGTTTATGGTCTTAAACGGCATTTAGGTGAAAAAAAAGCAAAATTTTGATGTCACCATCATGTTCAGCATACTTTTTTTGTTATCTGTGCCAAATTTTGTCGAAAATAAAGTAGTTTTAATTTCGGACCAATTTTGGCCTAAAATGACATTTAGGTGACAAAAAATCAAAATTTTAATGTCACCACCATGTTCGGCATACTTTTTTTGTTAACTTTGCCAAATTTTGTCTAAAATAAAGTAGTTTTAGTTTTTGAACCAATTTTGGCCTAAAATGACATTTAGGTGACAAAAATCAAAATTATGATGTCACTATTATGTTCAGCATACCTTTTTTTGTTAACTGTGCCAAATTTTGTCGAAAACAAATACCAATTTTGGCCTGAAACGTCATTTAGATGACTTCCAAGTACTTAGAGAGTTTAGGTACGAAGTTTAAATCTGTGACGTTGCAATTGACCATTTGGGACATTTAGTTAGTTACGAGTTGGAAACCTATCCTCGCAGGCGAGATGTAAAAAGAAAAAAAAAAAGTAAAAATAGTTACCAAGATGAGATTCGAACACACGACTACTCCCGTGTCGGTGCTCAGAGAGCCAAAAATTTCCATTTTGGGACGGACAGCTGTATTTGAATACTCCTTGCAGGCAAGATAGTAATTATTCGGTCTGTTACAACGAAAAGAATGTTGAAAGGCTTACCGCAAAGAGAGTGCCATAAAAATAGTTTTGCATTATACTCGTAAGTAAGGTTATAAAAGAGAGACGATTATTGGTAGTATTATCGTAGTTTTGTATCTCTATTTATAACTAACAAAAATCTACATATACGCTTTTTCTTATAATTAAAGCATTTTTACATATCACAAAAATAACATGCCATAAAAACATTTAATTTTTTTTTTAATTTTCTTGTGTCCAAATTTTTCCCCAAAAAATCGATAATTACATTAACGGTCGCCGCCTTTATCGAACCTTGGATCGTACATATTATGTTGATTTTTGACGTCACACAGCGTATGTTTCCTCAACAGGATTTGTAAGACGAATGGTAAAAATTCAGTCACTTTTTCGTCTTCTCAGAGTTATTTAAATTTATCGCGAGGTTCGAGCGATGAAGAAGATAAGCTAAATTCTACTAGAAAAACAACATCGTAGAAAAAATAATTTCCGAGAAGATATGCGAAAACAGGTGACGAAAAAAAGATTTGAGACTCTTTTTGTTTTGATTTGCTTTCACAAAATCACTTCCAATACACTTCATTGCGCATCACTTGAACTGCAGTTTTTGAAACTAGCAAATTAAAGCACCTGTCGTCTTTCTAGATGTTTTAATGCAAAAAAATAACACAAGAAAAATTTCATAAAAAAATCGAATACACGTAAAACTTACATTTCTCATATGATAAAATCATGTGTAAAACTAATTTATGACAGTGAAATATTATTTTATTTTGCGAAATATATTTATTTCAAAACATGATGAATAAAATTATTTTCAGACAATAACAGTTTTTCCCGTTTATCATTCACTCGCTTCGTTAATGCAGAACGCGTTTGTTTACATCCTCGCGATATTACGTCAAACATGTTAGTAATTTACCGAACATAAAGGCCTCATCGACACTGTCATGGTGGCAACCGTAGTACTACTTCGATGTAAATATCTCGAGAACCAAAGCTCACAAATATAAAGCAAATTACACAGTTCATATTCACAGTATAATGCACATTTCAAGCAATAAAAACTGGAAAAACCATTACCGGCGGGCACATTTATCAGTAAAAATAGCTATTAATGAGTGCATGTGATACATACGCAAAAAAATATAAATTTTAAAAAAAATTAGGTAAATGTCCAATTCAACTGTTTTAATTGACCCAAAAAAACTGAAATCATGTGAGGACAAAGTATTGTGACTCATAATTCCTAATGACAAATTTGTTAACAAGATGACCGCTTTTAATTAATCAATTTAATTACTTTCGGGTGGGAAATAATCCTAATTAAGAGAAGTAGCAGGGCAAATAATTCAGGAAAAAGTCAGTATTTATAAATACCGTTCTGGTAATCACAGGAGTACATTCGTTACTGTGTAAACAGACTAATAAGACATTGAAGCCTACTTAACCTGAAATTTCCTTTAGCTTTGTTTTATTTATTTATTTCTCTCTCCCGCCTCAAATAATAATTGTTAATTGAACAAGAAATGTATAAAATGCTTTTAACGAAATGAATAAAAATGTAGCAGATTGGACATAAGACTGTGTAAAAAGTCCTGATAATAATATGACTTGCAACATTTGTTTGACAAACGTATTACTCACTTGCTAAATACTAAGTCATTTTTTATCGACTAATTTTTAAAACCACTTTACCAAAGCAAACATTGTTTGAAATAAAAGTGGATAATAAACAATCCGACATCAAAAAGAAATTAACAATTTTATCCTTTGCATCCTCTTATTTTTGAGACATTTTGATTGTTAGTATGGTAAAAAATAAGGCAAAAATCGATTGATTGGTAAAAAAAAATAGTGAAAAAATATTAGTTGTTAAGCCAAAATTAAATAGACAGATAATATAGCAAATGTTGCTGCATTTCATGACAAATGTGAACAGCTACATGTTATTTCAGCATGCCCTCTGCGTTATTACTATATAGAAAGATAGTTGTTTGTGGGCGGAAATCATCAAGGGCATCCGTAAGAATAACACAATGAAATTTGCTTTGGAGTTAGCTGGTTGAACGCTTCGTGTTTCTGAAAGAAGCCACTTATTGTTCATACAAGCCTTCATATCAGTTGATAAAATAATTCAAAATCTTCATCAATCAAAAAAAATTGTCACGCATGAAAGGAAACATCACTTTCTATAAAATCCTTGCGAGTCATTCCTGATTAAAATCGCACGATAACACTAAAACATGAAGAAATAGGAATAAGCTAAAATTAAATTCTTAATTTTATTTTACTTCTTAATAAAATATTCTATAACAATAAGACTTGGCAGAATTCTTCATAATTCTCAGTTTGCATTGTAATGAGAAATCACAAAAATACATTTTAATTAGAATATTGTTCCTTTAAAACTAATTTCGTCCTTTATTAGCCGCATTTCGTGTGTCTCGCTACTGCGGTTACCATTTTGCATGACAGACAGACGCATACGGGTATTATAATATAGACTAGCGGGAAACCCGGCGTCGAAACGCCGGGGTAAGCCACTAGTCAAGGTGTGACCCGGCGTGACACATCTTAAGAAGAGCCGTAAACTGTGCCACACGATCAGGTGAAGCGATTTAGTAAATCAAGTGAAGCGCATACACTATTATAGTGTTGCGACTGTAACATATTTTTCAAAAAATAACTTTCCCGCAACAATAGCAGAAATAAAAATAGAGTTTACAAACCGTTGTTACTCCATTATAGCAAAAACAATCGGTCAATATTTTTTTATTTTGCGGAATAAGTTTTTGTGAAAGTTAACAAATTAATCGTGACACTGGTTGAGCGCTTAGTACAGTTAAGCCATGTTGCACAGGCGTATAGAGATAATGCCTTTTTGTAAAAAACATTCTCGCAGACTCTGTTTAAATAAAAACACAAGAAACTGTCCCTTGCTGAGTGGTTAGTCCAAGTAAACAGTGTTGCACATCCGTACGGGTGTGATTACCGAGAAAGTTTAAAAATTAATTGTCACAGTGGGCTGATCCCTTAGTACAGGTAAACCGCGTTCCATATGCGCATAGGCATAAAAACCTTTTACAAAAAACAGTCTGTTGTTAACACTGTGCTAACCGCTTAGTATAATTAAACAGAGTTGAACAGGCGTAATACTCTTTTTCAAAAAAACTTCATCGCAACTTTGGTTTAAATGAAAACACAAGATGCACTCTGTTGTTAACACTGGGCTAAGCGCTATACAGGTAAACCGTGTCGCTTATGTCGTTAACAACGGGCTAAGCGCTTAGTACAGGTAAACGGTGTTGCACATATGTGACGTAATACCCTTTTTTTTAAAAACAGTCCGTTGTTAAAATCGGGCTAAGCGCTTGGTACAGTTGAACAGAGTTGAACAGGTGTATATGCGTAATACCCTTTTCCAAAAAAACTTTGTCGCAACTTCTGTTTAAATAACAACACAGGAAACAGGCCGTCGTTATACCCCATTCAGCTACAAAATCCTTCAGCAATTTTATTTTTGGGAATACGCTTTTATGACAATAAAAAAGGTGTAGCTACAAAACTGCATTTTCATTAGGCGTAAGAAAAATTTGAAAATTTTGTTGTTGCTAGCTAGTTAACTGTATTTATTTGGCTACTTTCACTTTTTAGCCAGAGGTAGCTAACAGCCAGTTAGATAGCCCCCAGTTGCAACTTAGTAAGATCAGATTGGTAAAAATAACACAAATAGAAATAATGCTGGCTAAGATAAAAAGCTGTTGTATCAAACTGAATGAAGGGCTAGCTGGCTAGTAAAATCAGATTGGTAAAAAGAACACAAATAGAAATAATGCTGGCTAAGATAAAAAGCTGTTGTATCAAACTGAATGAAAGGCTAGCTAGCTAGCTCACTTGAAATCTATATATACGTTCGTAGCCAAAATCTTAAAATTGGTAAGTTCAAGATTTGTATGTGGCTAAAAAACGTAACAATATATTTTTCTTAACATGTAAAAACATATAAAAAACAAAAATAAACAGCTTTCAAAAGACAAAAACAGACTTACCAACTTCACTTCAACGCCACAGCTTTCAAAATGACCGTATATCTATTTCATATTCCTTCGTCCCGTAAAAATCGGGTACTGCGGGATTTTGCCGGGATTTTCCGAAAAAGCAGCGCGCAACCATTTTGAACAGACAGACAGACGGAATACGGCTATTATTATAGAGATGATACAAACATGCAACACATAAAGCAAATATTTGAAAAACAAATGTACGAAACGACCACTGCATAATCAACTGATAAAAAGCAGCCTGTATGTAGCCTTATTACGTAATGACAATTCGTAGTAATTTCAATTAATGTGTTTATTGGAATCCAGTCTCGACACGCGATAACATAATCAATATTTCTTAGCTAATTCTTTCTATTTTCATTGTTTTTGAAGGGAAGCTCGATTAATAGTTGCAAATCTAAATCAAAATGCAATTGTATGTGATTGTTTAAGAGCATAAACAAAAAACTCTTGCTCATTTTTGGTAACTTTTTGCCAGATTTTAGGCTAGTACGAAATAAAATGAAAAGCCCTTGCAGGCTAAAAGATTTCAGATTCTTGTTCGCCGTGTGTAATTTTGTTCCCTATACCTTTCAAGGTCGCCAGTAGCCTGTTTTGTACAGAGCTTCTACAATGTTGTTCCGTCGTTTGAAATAAATATGTATTATCCCATGGTATTAACTTAAACTTGCAAAAAAAAATATGCAGTATGTGAGATACAGGCTAGAACAAACCAACGTGTTACTGTTAGCGGGCAAAGCAAGGGTCATAAGTGGCGCCGTAGATTAGTGGTTATAGCTCTCGTACTCTGTGCGGGAGACCGGGGTTCGATTCCTCTTGACGGCGATTCAACATGGGCGAGTGAATGTTACCATAACCCCGTGTTAACCCAAGCCATGTGAGGGAAATTGGGGAGATGGCACACTGTGTGGGCCGTTGGATGTTGCCGGGAGTTGTCTAGTAGAGCGCGGGCCCTAATTGGGTCTGCGTAGCTCAAAATGAGCATTAAGTACTCTAGGACTCTCCATCTAAGCCATGGCCCCTCCTGGAAATAATTGATATTTGTGAGGCTAGCCATGTAAAATATGCACATCTATCTATCTATCTATAAGTTTAAGTTGCCCAAAGCGGTAAAAAAACCGCCAGCCGATCAGACTTCAGAATCAGATGCTCGTAAAAAAGTAACCTGTGAAAACTAATACTTTAAAACAATACTGCACTACACTTAACATTCATAAGAAAGAAACGAAAACGTTTAGGCATATCAATTTATTTTATATTATTGCTTGTGGTGTAGCGATTTTTTGGAAATGTTTTATTATACCTGCGACATGACTAAAATCATTATGAAGTTTAAGATATATATCTAAGATTTGACCATAAAGTTTGATCCTACACGTTTAAAAACAAAAAAAGAAATAGAAGTAGGCGAAAGGAACAAAAAGATTATGAGTACGTTCATCGGTTTAGAATTAACAAAAGAGAATTATTATTTAGACTAGCCGGGGGGGACCCGGAGTCGAAACGCTGGGTTAGACCACAAGTAATTGTGTTACCCAGCGTTGAACGCCTGGAGGAGCGATTAATGTGAACTGTGCCATACATTTAGGTGGAGCGCTTTAGTATAGTATGTCATAAATCGAGTGAGGCGCAAAACATTATGGTGTTTCCGGTGTAATATAATTTTAAAAAAGTAGGCGCACAACATTATGGTGTTTCCGGTGTAATATATTTTTCAAAAAATAACTTTCCACAACTTTAGCTGAAATAAAACACAACTCGTTGCTACCCTGTCATAGAGCAAAAACAGTCTGCCAACCTTTATTATTTTTCAGAGAACGTTCCCGCTAAAAGTTCAAAAATAAATATTACTCCGGGCTGAATGATTAGTACAGGCAAACAATGTCACATAGGTATAATACCCTTTTTTGATTAAACAGAAACACAGGAAACAGCCATCATTAACATTGGACTGAGCGCTTAGTACAGGTAAACTGTGTCGTCAATGCGTTTAGGCGCAATACCCTTTTCAAAAAAACTTTGATGTAACTTCAGTTTACATAATAACACAGGATACACACTGTTAACACTTAACTAAGCGCTTACTACATACAGGTAAACCATGTTGCATATCCATATAGGCGTCAAACCCCTCGAAAAAACTTATCACTGCTTCAATTTAAACAAAACAACAGGAAATAATTTGTTGCTAACAACGGGCTGTGCGCTTAGTACAGGTAAACGGTATTGCACATGTGTATAGGCTCAATACCCTTATCCAAAAAAAATTTATTGCAACTTCGGTGTAAATTAAAAAACAGGCAACAGCCTGTCGTTACGCCCTCTAGCTAAAAAAATCCTCCAGCAATTTTATTTTGTTGAGTAAGTTTTTATAACAGTAATAAATGGTGTTGCTACCTAAACTGCATTTAGTAGAAGAAATATTGATTAAGGATTTTGATGTAGCTAGCTAGCAAGCCATTTGGCTACTTTTACTCTTCACCCAGGTAGCTAAAGAGCTAGCTAGCTACAACCCCAACATAAAAATAAATACCAAACTTTAAAAGAATAAATAAGGCTAGGTACAGCTTAAGCAGGATGCTGCCTTGAAATCTGCGTTTGTAGCTAGCTAAAATCTTAAAATTGATTTGTTTCAGATTTACACATGGCTAGAAAACCTGATTATATTTTCATCTTAATATGTGAAAACATAGACACAATAAAGAGAATATCTTAAACGTTCGTTCACCTGAAATTTAGGCAGTTAAATAATTATACTAACCCAACCAAATAATTCTCTTCGTTTCAAAAACCTTTGCTTTGCTTAAACTCGGTCCCTTGAAAGGAACGACTCGTACCTTAACCCCTAGAGCTCGGTTTAGTTGAACAAAATCCGCCTCGTTAAAAACATCTGGAAACGAAAATTTGAAGGAGTATCTAGCATAGCTCATCAAATAATATTAAAATAGCAGTCTACAACTATATTTGTGATCAAATTCTTAGCGCAGTCTTCATTCTTTACGAATATCAAGATACGCACAAAGCCGGCGTAGCGCTAGGTCGCAGGGTCAGGTCGGACTTTAAAAGTCGTGACGTTACGGCAATCTATTAAAAAATCGGTCGAAGAAGGAAAAGGAGAAGGAAAAGGCCGCCCGTTATAATAAGATCTCGGATGTTATCCGAAATCTTAATAAAGGTAAAAAGATAGATAAAAGAGATAGATAACTGCGGTTTATGTTTACATTCTTTCAAATTCACTTTCTATGTTAATTTCTTTTTGAATTATCCAAATCATTCCGTTACTAAGAAAATACAAATTAATACATAACCTCAGTCTTTACTTCAATTGAATCACGCGAATATCATATTAAGATATTGTAGTCATTACTAATTACTAATTAATTTAAGAACAACATATAATTTTTTAACTTTCTCTTTATTAAAACGAATGAAATGTTTTATTTTCACTACTAACACAATAGTGGATTTTTCTTACATTTTGTCGGAGCTGGTTAGAAAATAAATATTTTTTTCCTTGTAAACACTTCTAACATAGAGTTTTATAATGCAAATGTACTTGTCCTTAACTTATTAAATACAAATTAGACAAACATAAAGTGAAAAAATAAAAAAATCCGAAAAAATTAGAACAGTCATTATTTTCTTGATGCCAAATAACTTCTTCAATATTGCTTACTTACTGTGCTATCTGTTATAGTCATAGAGTTTGTCCTTTCTTGAATTCAATGTGAAGGTGGTAAAAACCCTTCTCCTAAAAAAGACACCCAAATCAATATAAAAAGTGTTGCGGAGAGGTTGCCAAGGCAAAGGCATTAAACACGGCAAAGAAAGGGCACGGCAAGGCAAGCAAGGAAACAGGAGTAGAAACAAGGAAACAGGAAGGGGAATCAGCAAGGCAGGGGTAGGCACCTTAATATAAACTCTCTCCCCCCCTACGACTCAACGATTACGTATACTCCATAAAATAATGTACAATACAATAAGCTATGTATCATATTATTGTCCAGGAGTGTAGGAAATATTGAGGTGCAAATAATTCAAATTCAATACTTAAAAAAAGGTATTAAATTTATAAGGTCAATATACAGTGAATCATCTTAGCAGAATTATGTGCCAAAATACAAAACCACCTGGTTGTTGTATGTGCAAGATAATTATGTTTTTCCTTGCCCTGTCCAGGATTTGAACCTGGATCTCTCATGCATGAGTGTCATAGCCATTAGACCAACAGGGCATAAATATATGGATAAAAAACTTTACAGATGCATCTTATATATGCTTACGGATTTAAAGAACACATATACTAACTAGACGGGGGAACCAGGCGTTAAAATGTCTGGCAGATTAACAGAAATTGTAAACTGTGCCACACATGAGGAGCGCTTTAGTACAAGTATGCAGCATATCAATAATTGTGTGTAGCGCACACAGCATTAACGTGTATCAGGTGTAATATGTTTTTAAAAAACAACTTTCCTGCCAAAGTACAGTTTACGTATGTTGTGCCCATCGTAGCAAACTTTCTCAAAATGTTCCTGGCCAAACTTAAAAAGGAATTATAATCCAGGGTGAGCACTGAGTACAGGTAAACAATGCCGTACATCCACATAATAGCCTTACAAAAAAAACTGTAGTACAACTTCAGTTACATGGAAACACAGGTACCAGCCTGACGTTAACATTAGTCCAAGCGCATAGTATATACAGGTATATCGTGTCGCCCATCTGTATAGGCATGATACCCATTTCCAAAGAACTATCCTAACCTTGGTTAAAACATAGTCACAACAAAAAGAATAGTCTGGGTAATCGGCCATTCCGGGCCGTATCGTAAAGAGACTTCAAAAAACTGGGGTGGCTGGAGTATAAGGGCACCAAAGTTTAAAAAATGGCTGCGGCTGATGAAAATGGAACAAGAGATGGTTTCCTCTTTTGCTTGTATTCTTCAGTCTTTCGGATGTTCAAAATATCGAAGAACCCATCCATCATCTCGTAAAACTTAGCAGTACCAGCTGCTTCTGGAGGGCCATAATCATTCAAAATTGTGCTGGCTGTTGAACAAAAAACTTGTGTTGCTATCTTAACATTCATTACAGAAAAAGATGATAATTTAATGTGGTCATGTGATAATTTAGGTAGAAAGTGTAATCCACATTCACGATCCTCATAAAATATATCAGCTATGTGATTCCAAATGAGGAACATTCCATCATTCCACATAAACCTTGTGCATCTACCAGCACCAGAGTTTGGCAAGCAATTACGAGCAGTTTTTTTCAGATGAGGTGGATTAGAGAGAAAGTAGATGTATCGTTTTTCTGCACTAAAATAATTTACTATGCAGTATGTAACATCAACATCTGGATTTATATCGTCAGCTTTTGTTAAGTTGAAATGCATACGAAAAAGCTTCCTGTTTGGTGATGCTCCATCACATGTTGCGGCAACTACTTTTATATTGCATTGTAGTTCACATATGCCAACTGCTTTCCAAAACAAAGGAAACATTTGACTTGCTGTAGCTCCATTTGTTGCAAAATTAGCCAGACTGAACTTAAAAGGGTTTACGATACTCTGAACAAGAAAAACCAAAACATGGGATGCTAACTTATCTACTTTTTGTAATGTTGCATAGTTTATATTTATGTCTCCGAGATCGACAAATCCAATTAGTTCGCCTGTATGTTTGTCCCAGACTAAATTTTCTTGGATTTTCATTTCGTCGAATAAAAGGACAACAAACTTTTCAATGTCACTGAAATGCTCAACTTTAAGTTTTAATTCTTCAACTATACTTATATTGAATCCTCGTTGTGGATGGATGTAGTTCTTATAATCCCTCAATCTACGTTGGCTAGGTAGAATCACAAAACCAGTACCAGATTTTTCATCATAACGGATATCATCATAAGACTTTGCTGCCTATGGGAAACAATATCTAATTACCATTGGGTGGTAACGGACACCAGTTCTGGTAGACGACAAATACTTTTGGTGCTCCTCCCAGAAGAATTTCATGAATGGAGAAATTGTCGATGTGTTGGTGTTTAATATAATGGTTTTTAAATCTGAACCTAGCTCTGAACTAACAGGGACTTAGGAAGAACATATTTCCTCCTGTAGCAATTTGATTTCATGTTTTAAAGGACTTGTTTCATTCACGTTCATTGCGAAGCCTTAGCACAACACGTTCTCGGGATGTTAACGAAATTGGTGCATTTAACTTTGCTGGAACAGTCAAATTTGTTGATGAACGTTTTACAGATTTTTGCGACTTTTTAGCAGCACTATCACATTACATGCGAAATTTTTCATCGTTAAATTGTAGCAGTGAACAATGCATAGATCGATGATATTCTGACTGTTGTAAGGGTATTTCATCAGAATGAAGACAAAGTTTTTTCGAGATGTTAAGTTTCTTTAAATGTACAAGTGATAAATCAATAACTCCAGGACAGAATTTGTAGGTGGATACAACTTTTATTAAATTTGACAGTGTAATATTTCGGACTGGTCGTTTATATGCACTGTATATTTCGTGATCATCAGGAAGACTCTATGTATAGCGTCGAATAGTAAATGACAAACTATCGTCAACATACATTTCAAACTGTGTACTGGAATGAATTTCATCGCACATCCAAACCTTTACTGAGTCTGGAGATATATCTACACTCCAACTCCCTGGAAGCTTTAGTGATTTTACTCGGCCGATGAAGTTGTCAAAGGATTGATAAAATATGTGGTGGTTTTGATCAACAGTTATTGTACTGTTCTTTTTCACAGCAATCTTTTCAGCACAAGGTCTTGGCTTGACTGGTGTGCTAAATAAAAATATAATTTACTGTAAATATATATTTTTCCTGTGGTCATATTTTCTGTATACGCATTCTGTATACGCATAAATAGCTAGCTTTATACGTTTCTGTACAAACAAATATATGGTCTCATACCTGGAAGAGGGAATACTTTTTATTGGTAAATTTAGTGTTGGAATAGATCCTGGAATTAATGTTCTTTTCATTTAAATAAACAACAGGTATAACAGAGAGCTTTATTAATAGTGTTTCCAAATTTTACATACCTAAAAATACATGAAATAGCCTCTTCGTTGTATAAGCTGACTCTTTTGAAAGTGTTTTTCGCATACATGTAAATTACGTTTACATGTGTCCTCAACTTATTATCAACAACACGATCCTTCGTAATCACAGCAATAAGCTTCTGTCTCCAAGATGTGTTGTACTCATCATTTCCTTGTGGAATACAAAATATTGAGATGCCAGTAGTTCTTCTCGAAGTGGAGCAACCAAAAAGCGGACAATTAGCACCAGGCATAGCAAATTACAGCATAAATAAAAAATTACCTTAAAAAAATATAAGCTTCGCTAAGGTTTCCTGCTTGCTTTTAAATGTTGGTGCCCCTAAAAGTAGTCTGGGTACTAGAATATGTAGGAACCTGAGTTATTTGCCGGGAGCAGAGGGCGTTGGCACGAGTCTCCAGACTATTCTTTTTCTTGTGACTATGGTTAAAATAAACAGACAGTAAACAGCCTGCTGTTACCCTACGCAGCTAAAACAATCACTCAGCATTTTATTTTGTGGAAAAGTTTTTGTAACATTTAAAAATAAAAACACAGATTATAACCTATTTTAAGCCTTTTAAATCAGAATTAATCCTGCAACATTTTATGGGAAAAGTTCCCGTAAAACATCAAAAATTAATTGTGACATCGGACAGACGTAGCACATTTTCCAAAAAAAACTTATTGCAACTTTATTTAAATAAAAAACAGCAGAAACTCCTTGTTGTTACCCTGTCCAGCTAAAAATCAAACAGCAGTATATGTTTATTTTGCACAACAAGTTTTTATGACAGTAGGATATAAAGGTCTTATTCCAAACAGAACAAAAACTTCAGAAGAATAGCAATTAATTAGGCTAGCTTGGGACCTAGCTAAAGCAGGAGTTAAGCATGATATCCCACATTGGTGTAAAGATCATGTGAGGTTACAGAAACAGAAATTATTAGGACATTATTTCTATACATGTCGGGAAATTAAATAAGAAATAAAAATATATAGATTCAAAGGTTTTCAAAACATGTTGACGATTGCATAAGAACGACTTGTCAGAATTGACAAAGCCTCTGTAAGAGAAAATGTAGATGTTACTTCAAAAAACGTTTTTCGATATATAAATAATTTCTGCAACTTGACACAAACTGGTGCATGCAAAGTTGATTTTCTGACCTACAACATGGCAATGTCTACTACCCTGGATCTTTTGTTACGTGCATCCAATATGGTTACAATCGTCCACAAAAATATGACTTTCCAATCCGCCTCCATGTCATTCAATGTTAAGAAGTGACCTTTGTGGCTGAGCAACGTAAGCGATTATACGTGACCACATCAACCTTTATATTTAAACTGATCATGAGTGTGGACGAAACGTATCATCTGCAAAATATGTATAGCTAGCTAGCTATGTTCTTTTGCTGACTTTGGTAAACTTTTTGGTTCTTAGTATTTGGTATAAAATTGCCAGAGACAACAAATTTTATGGAGGATTGTAGCAAGATCAAGCTATGTGATGGGAACTAGCTAGAAAATCTTTTTTCATGATGCTAACTAGCTATATAACTAGAAAATCTGTCTAAAATAACTTATGCTAGCTAGCTAGCTAGCTATGTTGCTGATTTTATGCTAGCTAAAATAGCTAATTTTATGCTAGCTACTTTGGTAGTTTTATCCCAGTTAAGTAGTTAATTTTATGCTAGCTTTGTAGCTAGTTTTATGCTAGCCATGTTTGCTTTTATGTATGCTAGCTAGCTAGCTATAGCTAACTCTTCAATTCAAGTAGCTAGCTAGCTAATGCTATCTAAGTTATATTATTATTGTATCTAAATCTGCAGTTTTAAGTTAGCTAGATTTAGGTGTGATTGGTGAATAAAAATGGGTTCATTACCTCCCATCGTTTTCTTGAACAAGCACTTCCGTCAGTTGCGGTATAGCTTAGATTAACGTTTTTAACGAAAGTTTTGAGTTTGAGGCGCTATGTGACCGAAAAAAGGTCACGTGATATCAGTAAAAGTAATTTATGTATCACGTGGGTAAAAAGTGTAGGCAGATTTAGTCTCAACTGGAAACGGCACCATTTACGCTTGGTACCATATTCAAAAAACAACAAAAACTCCATCGTCGTGCTAAAAACATGTTGTCTCGCTCACTAAAAAATGTACTAAAGAATGACCATATTAAATAACTGGGAAACTAACTCCCAAACGGCGGAATTTTTTATGTATAGTGTGACGAGTCGCGGAAATCATATAGAAATCCTATATACTCTCCACCGTACTTATTTTTCACTTATATTTGCCTTATTTAATGAGGAAATGGGCTCTGCTTTGCTCCGCAAAAAGTTAGGGTTCAGTCGCGAAATACTTACAACCCCATCAACTGGTGTGGTAAACAATGACAGAGTCGTAGCACAACAAGATATCCGCACAGCAATTAGAATAACTATGACTTGTTATTTTGATCAACCTGAAATGTTAAAGACGCTAATTAGTGATTTCAATTAGAGATTCTTCCTTTGTAGATATACACATAGAATCTATCAATCGATATGTTGCAGCCATCAAAGAATTTGCTGCAACTTTAGGATCAATTAAATCTCACGATCAAAGGATGATGTGGATACTTATTTTCGAGACAAAATTTGTAATTGCAGTTTTGGAAATGACTAGAAGCAAGAAGTTTAAAAAAATAAACATTTTTAATTTTGCTTTTTCCTAAAAATATACTTCAAACTGTTAATAATTGTGAATTATCATCAATTAAAGATGCACTTCTCTACATCTTGTTAGTAAATGTTAAACTTTCTCAGCATGCGTTGATAAGGAATACACATTGCCTACACTATGCCTAATTCTTTCTATATATTAATACGCCCTGTGTGTGCGCACGGTGAGGCCCAGGACAAAAATATGCGGGTCACTTTCTTATTTCTCACGCATTGTGTCCCCAAAGCGTGGCGTTACGCTAAAATTTACCAAGTTAAAAAACGCAAATCAGGGGGTTACTATTTAAACATTTAATTACTTTTTCTTATTACTTTAAAAAATAAAACTCTGTTTTTTTTATTTTATTAAAACTAATTTATTTATTTTTTAAATGTTTTTATTTGTTTTTTTTTGTTTTAAAAGCCCCACGGGGTCGTTTTAGATAGAATAATTTAATTCTACCCCCGGTTCACAATGTGCGCGCCGTATCTCACAGAAACAAGTTGTTTTTTTCAACTGCAAATGGAAACCGAAGCGAACAAGGTTGTCTCTTTTTTTCAAAGTAAACCTGAAAAAAGTTATTTCAAACAAGGCATGCCAATGCTTACTCATCATGAGGTTAGCTTAAAGCTTATATGTTTTTCTATATTTTCCATTTTTGTGTTCTGGGACCGAGGTTGTATCGCATTCGAATATGAATGCAATTCGAATCTAAAATGTAAAAAAAAAAAATGTTGTTGTCAGAAATATTTTTAAAAACGAAGAAAAACGTACGATGATATAACATCACAAAAAGAATTTATTGGAAATGCATCAGACAATTTTAGTTATACATTTCCAATTCGTTCTCTTTGGGATGAAGCGAAATTTAGTAATCGAAGTAAAAAACTGATTAGACTTTTATTCAGAGAACCCTAGCGACCTACTGAGAAAGCTGTTGAAAGTTGTTTAAATGTTTTGATAGAGAAATGAATTTGGGTGTATAAGCCGTTTCTTTCAGAGCTCTTTGTTTCCTTACATATTAAGTTTGTTGTTGCGTCTTGAGCGGAAAATATTTTCCTTAAGCACTTATTTTGTAAGAATATACTCTGAAAAATGGGTCAGAAGTTTAGAATATCCTAAGAATACGTCTAAGCTTAATAGTTTGTTTTAAATATGAACATTTGTATGACGCACAAAATTGATTAGAAGTTTACTTTTTTTTATTGTATATCAAACAAACTGAAATTTTTTCTGTCCAAGCCATGGGCCGTGCCATTAGCTAGCTATAGTAACTTATAGCAGGATTTATTTTATTAAGGCATTGCATATTTTCAGGCCATACTCATGCTAAGAACATATTGAGAATAATAAGAATAGCATTTGTCAAAAAGGTTAAGAACATCAACGCTGAAACGAAAACACAAAGCGTGTGTATCATGGAGAAGAATTTATATAAACTGTGAAAAGTAATTTTTTCCGTTGTTACTGTTTTTAACGCTACAGACTGTGTGACTCGGTGCTGATGTCGTTATAAAAAACCTAAAACTAAAACCTAAACTTAAATCAATGTTTACATCTGTTACGTTACGATAGTTTGAAATGTATTCGATTCTTAAATTCGAAAACGCTGCATTGTTATCTTCTTTGATTTTATGCGTGATTTTCTTGATTTTTAGTTCTATATTAAAAGAACAGTTTGCCTTACAGATGTAAGGCAAACTGTTCTTTTAATATTTTGGATTGAAATATTTCAGTAGATATATACTATACCAAATGATTCAAGTTTGTTATATTTCTCTTTTATGTGTTGTCAACTATTAATTTCTTATATTTTGAGTATAACTTTGGAAGGGTTGCCGTATGCAATATAGACTAAATAGCTGATTTTGCATGACTTAACGAAAATTGTTGGATTTTTTTTTAATGTTTGGTATCCTTTTTTTTTCCCTGGTGTAGTTCTGGAATGGCATAGCAAGTATATAGTTTTAGCGTATTTCGCATTTTACGTAACGGTTGTTAAACACCTTTGATTTTTTTAGACATTATAAAATGCTTATAATGCTTATAAAATAATGCAGATTGTGAGCAAACTCGATCCTAGGGCTTTTTTCTCTTATTGCCATCCCGTTATAAAAGAGACAAAGAGCCCGGGGTCAAGGTTGAAATGTGAGTTTTGAAAATTCAAATTACTGTGTTGTATGTTTTTGTTTGGTATCCCTTACATCGGTTTAATGAGAGATTGAGAGGATTCTCCCACAGGTAATCAGCTAGTAATACCATTAAATCATTTTCTGCTACGTAGCGTTCATTCGTTGAAGACATCAATAGAAAACTACCCAACAGTAACGCTAGCTAATGCGTGAAAAACACTCATAAATTACGTTTAAAAGTTGAAGTACATTATTTTAAAGAAGTGTAGTGCATTGTATTTCGCTTTTTTAAATGACGTCTAATAAGAATTTCGAAATTAGCCGTCCTGTTTCATTATACTTTGTCCATAAGTGTAGCTAGCTATGAATGTAGACATATTCCTGTTTTGTACCTAGTTAACTAACCAGCTAGAAAATAACTAAAAAAAGTGCTATCATTAATACAATGGAAATAACTTTAAAACAAATTAAGTTTTTAAACCGCAATATATCCTAAACCTTTCGTCGAAAGCAAGTGATTCCACACATTATTTAGATTACAGTTTTATACTCTATACAATAGAAGTAACTGTAAAACAAATTTTTAAAGAAAATTGTTTGGTTATTGATGTGTCTATTTCTGACGTCATTGAAATTAAAATGGTGGTTAATTTTTATTGTTTTTTTGTCTAAGTGAATTTTTCCACGGGTTTTTAAAGTAGTTCCTTAACATTGATAGGCTAATTTCGTGTATCCCTCTGTCTGTCTGCAACAGGTAAAGTGGATATGTTTATTTTCCATTTGATGTGGCCTTAAAACTTCTATATCTTTTTTACCTTTCCTGACGTTAGGGCACAACGTCAATACATTACCTTAACGTCAATAGCTTATTGAAATAAATGAAACCTTATAATGCACTTATAATTTTGAGGCTAGATAACTTGGAAACAAATTGCTGACGTCATTTATTTTACCATGCAATAACTAGGACCACCTTGGACCAAAATTGAACCAAGTTCCTGAAGCTGGGTCAACCCACCCGTTTTGTGGATATTGGTGAATATTTGCGATAGTCGGCAAAATTTTGAAACCGTAACATCTACTTTCATTTTAAGCTCTACACGATAGATGCAACGGTTAAACAATTTATTTTAAAATAACATGTTCTTGTGTTTCGACGGATCATTGCCGTCATCAAAATTTAAATAACGCGATTTTCCATTGTTCTTTTGTTTAAGTGAATTTTTCCACATGCATCCACATACTCTTATAAGAGAAAAAGCGTGTTCGTCGCGACAACTTTTTTCCATAAAAGTTTTATGTGGTTTATAATGATCAATATAAAGATCAATAACTTTTTTTTAAGTATTGTCTATCAAAGTAATTTAAAATTAAAATGACCAGCCTATTTGTTTTGTTTGGACTTTCACTTTTCGTTACCACTGACATACTTCTATTTACTTATTCTGTAAAAAAAAAGTTTTTTCATTGCCTTTGATTTGAGCAATGTCCGATGCGATATGATCAAATCAAAGGCAATCTCTGATCAAACCAGCTACACATTTCAACATATTTCCTAGCTTATGTAGATATTTTGGTAAGGTTTATGAAGTCAATTTTTTATTTCGAGGTATTTTCCCTTTTGGAAATGGATGAAAAGAGCAAAAGTCGGTGGACAATTGTATAGTGCGTCTACATATAAACACCTATACAGTTTTATTTGCTGGTTATAAGAAAACCTGAAGTTAGCAAATTTTAACTCGCATTTATTTTTTATCTCAGTGGGGCAAGTATTGTCGAAAGTGAAGTCCAGCTAAGGTCTAGAAGTTTTTTTAACGGATTTTTGCGTGTCCTGGCACGTTTCTTATGTATATTTGGTTGCACCATTATATCCTAGACCCCACGACGTCGTGTATCCTATATTATGATACGTTTGTGTGAGCGACTATGTGAGTCCACGACACGCAAAGTACGGGTCACTTTCTTACGACGTGGCGTTACGCTAAAATTTACTAAGTTAAAAAAAACGCAAATCAGGGGGTTTTATTTAAACATTTAATTCTCTTTTCTTATTCCTTTAAAAAATAAAACTATTTTTTTATTTGATTAAAACTAATTTTTATTTTATTTTTAAATGTTTCTATTTGTTGTTTTTTTGTTTTAAAAGCCCCGTTGGTCGTTAGAGATAGAATAATTTATATTACCCCCGGTTTACCATATGCGCACCGTATCTCCCGGAAACAAGTTGTTTATCAACTGAAAAAAGAAAACCGAAGCGAAGAAGGTTGTCTCTTTTTCAAAGTAATCCTGAAAAAAGTTATTTCAAACAATGTTTACTCATCATGAGGTTAAATTAAAGCTTATTTGTTTCTTCGTAAAAATTTATGTTGTTGTTATAAATATTTGTTACAAAGAAGATAAACGTACGATGATACAACGTCAAAAAGAGAACTGATTGGAAATATATCAGACAATTTAGCTAGCTATACATTTTCAATTTGTTTTCTTTGGGATAAAGCGAAGTTTAGTAATCGAAGTAAAAAACTGATTGGACTTTTATCCAGAGAACGCTAACTAGCCTACTGAGAAAGCGAAAGAAAAGTAGGTGTGTTGTTTAGATTATCTGGTAGAGAAATGAATTTAGGTGAATAACGATATTTAAGCCGTGTACACTTTCAAAGCTAAACTTTCCCTTAAATATGAAGTGAAATATGTTTTGTCTTGCGCCTGAACATATTCTTTTTAGTAAGAATATACTCAGCGTCAGTTAAGAATATCTTAAGAATATGTTCAACCTGGATTGTTTGTTCTAAATTATATAAAAAGAATTTGCCAATAGCTATAGCAACATGTAGCCAGCTTTATTTTATTGAGGCATTATATATTTTTAGGCCACGAGGATAGTATTTGTCAAGAAAGTTAAGAACTTTTTTGTAAGAATATACTCTAAACAATAGGTCAGAATATCCTAAGAATATGTCTATGCTTGGTTGTTTGTTCTAATATAAAAATTTGTATGATGCACAAATTTAATTAGATGTTTACTTTTTTTTTGCGTATATATCTCACAAACTGAACCTTTTTCTGTCCAAAGCAACCCAGTAAACACAAAGACGTCTTAAAGACGGCTTTTCTCGTCTTTAACTCGTCCGGACGTCTTTTGACTAAAAAAAAGTCTCAAAGACGTCTTTATTTGGTCTCTGTAAGACCAGTAAAATTTCGTTCGAAAGAAACGTCTCAAAGACATCTTTATTTGGTCACTGTAAGACCAATAAAATCTCGTTTGAAAGAAACGTCTCAAAGACGTCTTTATTTGGTCTCTGTAAGACCAATAAAATCTCGTTCAAAAGAAACGTCTCAGAGACGTCTTTATATAGTCACTGTAAGACTAATAAGATCTCGTTTGAAATGTTCGTCTCAAAGACGTCTTTACTTGGTCTCTGTAAGACAAGTAAAATCTCGTTCGAAATGAATCATCATTTCTTTTCGTTTTAAAGACTATTTTACAACAAACAAATAACTACGTTAATTGTTTGCCCATTCGCAATAATGGGCGTACAAATAAACCTTTTTGATATTTCAGAATTTCTTATACAGAGGTAGCCAAAAATTCGAATTAAATTTGTCTAAAAAAGGATACATTTTACAATGAAAACAGCGTTCGAATGACCGCATAGAATAAACTTGTAAAGAACATCGTTCTATTTCAACAAATGTTGCATTTGACGTTTACTTTTGAATAGAAAGGAATAATGTGCTCCATAAAACAACAAGTAAATAGCAAAACAAAAGGCTGTATTTACCCGAGATATGAATGAACAATGAAGAAAATATTTTGTTGATTAAAAGTAAGTATCTTACATTTTTTTTTTGTACATTTTCGGGCAGGAACATTCGCGATTTTTGGTCTTTCACGCGGAAGATTATGCTTACGACTTATTTTAAGCCAGTTTTAAATCAAGGGGAGCCTTCATCAATACTTGGGAAAATAATAATTTAAATGCTTAGTTTTAGCTTCACTATCCATTCCGCTTCAAGTGCAGGTTACACATGTTCTAAAGTTTTAGACCTATAAAGTTTGTTCTTGAAAAAAAAAAGCAGTAGCTACTTTATATATTGGTGTAATGACTGAAAGGCATTTTATTAAAGGGTTGTTTGGATATAACTTCAAAGAATAAACACATCATCCAACATGCACAATATGACAGACATATTTTACAAGCAGGGCTCAGTGCGAAGTGTTACTGATTGGCGAAAATAAAATGACGCTGTTGTTCAAGACAACCTTCAAAGATACTAACTGTTATTGTTTATGGTCAACAATTTTAATTTTGTAGTATTAGCTACACTGTATATTTTGTATTATGCACGCTTTTTTTATAAGCAAAACAGCAGTTTAGCTTAATGCAGCTTAGGTTTTTCTGTTTTAAATGCTTGATTGTTGCTTATCTGTTGCTCATTGAACATTCATCTTTTAGAACAAAAAACGTTTCCGAAAGTAATGATTTTGTTTTCGTTGTTGTTGCTTATAAAAAAGCTTGTATGTGATATTATTTTATTCTTATTAAACTTTTTATTTATATAAATGATAGAAATAATATTTTCTATTAAATACTTCATCATCGTTTTCTTAACCCTTTTCTTGTTTTGGTTTGTCACACCTCCATCAGAATTAAATTACTAAAATCTTAATACGCATAGGCTAAAATTACTTAAAGCAGGCCTGCCTTGGCAGTATAACGTTTGAAAGAGACTAAATAAAGACGTCTTATAGACGTTTTGGTACCTACGGGAACGTCTCTAAAACGTCTTTAAAACGCCTTTAACACGTCACAAAAAGACGTCTTTTTTACGTTTCTCAAAGACGTCTTTAGGCGTTACGCTTTTAGACGGGTCAGAGACGTCTTAGAGACGTCTCATCTGGTCTTTAAAAGACGTTTTAAAGACGTGTTTAAGACGGCCATTACATGTAGCAGAATTTGCCGTTAGCTATAACAACTTATAGCAAGCTTTATTTTATTAATATAGCCCTGCTAAAAATATATTAGGAACAATAAGAATAGTATTTGTCAAGAAAGTTAAGAACATTAAGGCTGAAACGGAATAACAATTCTTATAAAATACACGGTGTATATCCTAGATAAGAATTTTATAAACTATAAAAATAAATTTTTCCGTTGTTACTGGTTTTAACGCTAAGACGTGGGTTATGTCGTTATGATAAAATGTAAACAAAGTTAAATCAATGTTTACATTTGTTACGTTATCGTTTAAAATATTATTCGATTCTTAAATTCGAAAACACTGAATTGTTATCATGCACGGCACGTTTGCGCATTGGGAGGGTTGCTGTATGCAATAAACTAAATAGTTCATTTGGTATGAATGATGCATTAGAAACTTTACGTTGTGGAAATTTTGCAATAACCTTTTTTGTGTGACTCAACCATTTTTTTTAATGTCCGGTATACCATTTTCCCTCGTGTACTTCTGGCATGGCAAAGCCAGTATATAGTTTTAGCAGATTTAGATTTTTACATAACCGTTGTTAGCCACCTTCGATTTAGTAAGACCTTTTGCATTTTTAATTGTTGTTGGACCTGCTAATATTTTCAAGCGTTCTGTTTCAGCGGGTATAAATATATCGCAGATTGTGAGCAACCTCAATCCCAGGTTTTTTTTTTTCTCCTTTATTATTATTTTTTTATTGCAGCACATGCTTATTTTTTTGGACGTTTATAGAATAATGCAAATTGTGACTTTTAAAAATTCAAATTCCTATGTTCTATGTTTTTATTTGGCACCCCTCAAAAGGACTCAATGAGAGATTCAGTGGATTCTTCCACGGGAATTCGGCTAGTAGTATTACAATTCGCGAAAATGTCAATTTACCTTAGAATTGATATGCTTTGACACTTTATATAATTTTGGTACAAAATTAAACCTTTCGCAAAATACAATTCTGCCACATCAGAATAGTTAAAAACATTCCAAGGAAAGTTATAAATTTGTTTTAACTTCTAGTTGGGATATTATTTCTTACTAATTGTAAACACTTCATAGAATTTGAAGGGTAGTTTCGAGTAATAGCAATGGAGGCACACGTTGGGAAGTATGGGATCAAATGTTCAGCATGCTGGTGTTACAGGAAAGGTTTTTTCTAAGTCCATGCAAACTGCAAAATCACTTTTACATGTTCTTCAAAAGTTAAACATACCACATACAAGCTATTAGAATATTTAATACAAGGTCAGAAAATTAAAATTTACAAATTTTACGTTCTATGATATCCATGGTATCACCAAAAATAGAAAGTAAATTGCTTAGACGGATTACACGAGCCATAATTAATTCTTTATCCTAGCCATATATAGGTACTTGGAATTTAAAATAGCGAATAAATTAACTTGAGATACATTTATTCTGATAAAATGGGAAAGAGGAAATTAACTGAGCGTTTTTTAAGCACCGAAATAACTGATATATTTACATAAAACTATGTTTTCTTCGCTGTAATTTTGTCATTTCTTGTTATTAATGTTTAAACAAAATGTAATTCATACATGATTTGCAGAAAATGTTATTTGATAAGTTAACCCTATTTGGTATGGCGGAGGGAGATAAAGTGCCCGCGGCATTCTCAAAGTCTCATAACTTTTTAATTACCGGATGAAATTCCTTGAAATTTTGTGACTTTTCCTAACTTTTATTGCACTTTCGGGAAATTTTTTATTTTTTAAAATGTCCTGTCAATGTCACTTTTGTTTTATTCCATGACAGCTACTAACTCCAAGGTTCTGAAATATCGATTTTTCAAAAAAATTATTTCTTGAAAATTTAAATTCTGATCGATTTCCATTTTCTCCCTAGAGAAATCCTTCATAATACCTGTAAATCTTTCTAATAATATGTTACATTCTTATATTAGTTTTTTTAATAACTAGTACTGTAAATAGTGTTGAAAAAGATAAAAACACGGGAATTTCAAAAAAAGACATGTTTTCTTTGACCATTGTATCATTATGACGTCATCACTTCCTGTGATCACATGTCAACCCAAATATTTTGTCACTAATTAAGTTACAACATATTGATGCTTCTTTGTGCCAAGTTTCGTCACTAAAAACTAAAAAGAAAAAAAGTTACAGCCCCATACTCACAAGGGTCAAAAAAGCCCATACCAAATAGGGTTAACACTCTACTTTCATTAACAGGATATTAATAACTAGGAAAGTCTTACATACTGCAAACAAGAATTCGGAAATAAAAAGAACACGTACAATATACGTTAAAATAATTGCTGGTGTTCTGTTCGGGATTTATGTAGTTGTTAAGGCGAATGGTAGACTTGATGTAGTGGTAGATGGAATTCAGGCATATTGCGTCGTACTCACTCACATAATCAAAACAATTCTTTAATTTGCATGAGGCTTCTTGCACAGTGCCAGTATTGTTATAAAAATAATTATCAGCAATGGTAATAGCAGTACTATATGCTCTACACAGACAAAAACCATTGCAATAGTGTTAATAGCTGGTACACTGGATTGGTCGTTCATGTAAAGAAAGGCAAAGAATAGATTTTCTACATTAAGAAATATTAAACATGAAAGTGATCCTGTTTCCAAGTGGTTCAAGATTCGCGTGCGGTATGGTAAAACATACAGATGATGCAGAAGACATACATGGAACACCAGCAATGTGAAAAACATTTTTGATATTGGGTTTACGACAAACGCACACAAGGCAGCTATGATTATTCGTCGACCAATCAACACAGCTTCCCAATTCATTTGACCATTTTTGTTGGAAATACAAGGACCAATAAAAATCTCTGTCACCTTGTCGATATCTTCCGTGTTAGTCACGACGTCCAATGTCTTTTTTGTACATAAAGAACGTAAGTAATAATATAATGATATCGGTGGAATAGCGAAAGATAGGTAAAATTGTTTAAGAGTAATTTGATTTCTTCGTAACATATTAACAGAAATATACACAGAAATTGTAAAAGGTATTATCCATAATATAGTTACAACCAAAATGCAATATTGCCACCAGGTGTAGCATGTGATATCTCCCTGCATGTATAAGTAATTTTTATCGTTTATTGACACACAATTTAACATGTGAAAACAAAATACATTCACTGCAGTATAGCCAAGCAAAGCAACTTGGATTGAGCAAGTGCGTATGTTTTTCATGATTTTGTGAATCGTCGTTCCAGAAGGCACTACATCAAGATTCCTTCTGTTTTTATAACGCTGAAATATTTTTATGATTGCAACTAATGTAAGGAGAATTAGAAAGATAATGAATACATTACCCAGCTTTATCGATGCTTTTGACAGCGCATCAAGATCTTTCGTTGGACACAAATTTGATATGTTAAGTTGGCTTAATTGGAAATTAAAAAAATTTGATATAGTGTGTTTAATATGTATTATGTAACTATACCCCTTTTCTTCGGGTGCATTTATTTCTATCAAAGCTTGCATTTGGTAGAAGAAAAATATGATATTTTTCAACCCCAAAATGTAAACGTTTGTTTGTCTTCCTTCAACCTTTATTACAGCAGCATCGCTAAAGTGACAATCTTCCTCTTCATAAATGTTAGTTTCTTTCATGTTCTCATCCATGTTATCTTGAAAACGCGTGTATTGATATAAATCATTGATAATTCCCGCCTTTTTTCTCCTACACTTCAGCTTGCGTAGGTTGTCGTACAAAGTCTTAAATATAATCTTAAAGTACATTAAAAAAAACACGTAAAATACGGCATATGTTACATACAATATCCAAAACAACCACTGATTGCATCTGTTCTTTTTTACACAACTATTACTAAAATAATTCAACGTGTGTCCCTTTTCACAAGCTCCACAAAGTATTCCTGTTCGTTTTTTGTTACAAGTGTTGTATGAAAAACATTTTTTTGTCTTTTCAGAGCAGCAATATGCAGTGGGACAAGGTAAGAATTCTATTTCTTTGTTTTTTCCAATATATCCCCAAAAATTCCCTTTACTCTGTATCCCATACTCACACTTCCCTCCAGGAGGACACCGAAAGCACCTGAAATCTGACTTTTTTACGACAAGTTTGTTTTCTGACATCGTCCTGTTTAGCATTGACAATGTAACACTATCGCCTTTTAGACTATACATTCCTCTTTCACATCTGCGACATTGGAATGCAATTATAGGCTTAAAGTAAGCAATGCCAAAATTGTGCGGACAAAACAGAGAAAGGTTATCAAAATTATCTTCCCCATATCTAAATTTGTCGTCCACACGTATTCCATCTAGTACTGGAGCATCTAGAACTGTCTTGCCTATAATTACTGATACATCTGTGTAGCTTATTTGCGCACCAGTATTAATGATTATTCCGGTCGTTAAAGGACTATGAGTTGTGCCAATAAAGCGTACGGAATTTAAATACAAAGCCTTATCGTAACGAGTAATTTGCGTTTTGATGTAAATACTGCCGCCGGTAATATTAGCTGAGTTGTAAAAAAAAGTAGATGAATTAACAACACTAGCACCTTTTCCTTTAAAGACATATATAGCGCCACCAGTGCCAGTAGTATTAAAAGAAAAGTACGAGTTGTGAACATTCCAAAAGTCAGTATTGTAAATAAACACGGCACCACCTCGAATACTTTTATTCCTTTCAAATGAAGAATTAAAAATTGTCAACCTAAAGGCTGAATATACTCTTGCAGCTGAAGTTTGAAATCCTGAAAATTTGAGTTTATTCAATACGATTGTGAAACATTTAACTGTCTTAACTCCAAATATGTATCTTTGATACGGATCATTCTCTGCTTGAAACGTAGACGTTTCTATTTTGATGGCAGAATTTTGGCGATTACAGTGTATTAAAATCCCAAGAGAACATTTAAATATGCTTTTTTTGACCTTGATTTTAATTGTTTTTTTTGCCCAACTGTCCACCAATGCATTATTCTTCTCTCCGTTACCATAAAAAGTGCACGAGTCTATAACAATTAGCAAGTTTCCAACATGAAAACCTCCAAAAAGATTTGAGCGTTTTATAAAACTATGACGTATATGTATTTCAACAGATTCTACATGGCTTCTTCTAGTATTAAAAATGAATTCAGTTAAATTGTTAAAGCTGCAGTTGGCGATTAATGCACTAAAAGATGAGTTGCAATCCAGGAGTGGAGTTTCAATAAAATGAATGTTCTCAATTTTTAAATAGATATGCTTGTTACTGTATGTACGGAATAAGTACTTTTGATACTTGCCATGATGTATCGTCTTGATGATAGGACGAATTTTGTTACCCCCATAAGAAGTGATTGTAATGCTTGCTTTAAGGATTATTGAGCTATTTACGTAATATACATATGTTTTCTCCGTACCCCCGTCCAATTGTACAGTAGTTGGTAAAAAAGGTTTCTTCTTTACAGCAAATTCAAGTGTATTACATGGGTTTAGATACGTGCCACAAAAGGTGTTATCTTCACCATTGCGCTTGGAAACGTACACATGCGAGGTATCTAAAAACAAAAGAACTTTTGTATAAAGGAACAGAATCCTTGATCCTTGATGTTAAAATATTTGATATTAAGGCTACGTTGCGGCTGAAAAAAGTTTAAGACTTGTTCTCCTATATTCATTTTGTGTGGGAATTAACAATATTGAATGCCTCAAGTAAAAAAAATTGAGAAGCAGTGGAACCTTAGGAAAGCCTATTCCAATTTGATGGACATTTTCGCGATTAAATCATTTTTCTATTTAAATAATATAATTATTATGACTATGCGTCTGTAATCTTTGCGGAGATGACTTTTTATTTGTGAAATGACAAAAAACTCTTTTGATGTGAACCCATGTACATTGACTCCAGGGTTTTCATTTTCTTTTGTTTGGCGATTGTCCTTCTGAGACCTATTTTTATCGTCCTTTGAGACTGTTTTTTGATTTAAAACTAATTATTTTTTACTGTAGATACGTGTATATAAGTTTTAACTTAGAAATATTTTTACTTGATAATGTAATACTATAACGAAAAGCTTCGTATATTTTAATTTTAAATTAAGTGTTTTTTTCTGAAAATACTTGCCAACGAATATCAAACAATTTAATTCTTGTTAATCAAATCAAACGATTTGAGTTAGACCGCACTTCACGACATCAAAATAGTTTTTTTATATCTTCTAACCCCTTACATTTTTTGGACAGTGTTTCAAGCCTTATAGAAGATTGCAAAAACATTTTTTAATATTGAGGTTGGCTAATCATCAAAAGCATTTAAGCTAAGATAAAATTCATTTATCAAGAAGGCATATTGTTGCACGTCACTTTCATTACCTATATGATAATGAAAAAAAAGGGTAATCACATAATTAAAACTAAAGTTAACGTGGGCGAATCGCTCATGACATTTCAGAACAAATTTTTTGATAATTTGCCCAAAAATGCAAAAAAAATTCGTTGGTTTACAACTGCTTTAAAAGAGAGGCGAACTGCGCTGCAGCAAGATTGCTGAATAAAATTTATGATGAGTGTTGATTTTAAAGACCAGAACGACTGGCTTGGTTGTCTACTCAATAAAAAATCCCCACTATAAATGAATTTTGTTTACGTCTTTGTGAGTGCTGAATTATTTATAATTGAGTATTTTTTACACATTTACTAAACAGGTGGCTAAATTAAAAAACAATGGAATATATTTTTCTTTACTGTGATGGTCACGGGTCAATACACACAAAATAATTAAACAAGAAAGTTGATGATCAAAATAGCAAAAATGTTGAACAACATGTGATAAAACTATATTTATTATTTTATACTACTGAACTTAAAGAGAAATAAGCGAGTAAAGATAAAGAAAGTAAAGATTCCAGGGGCGGATACAGGATTTTTTTCTCCTTAGGCGGATTTGCGAAGCGAAGCGCAGCCAACGCTCAATTTTTGCGTAGCAAAATTGCGCGTGTTAAATCAGATGGGGGTCTTGTCCAGAAGCTTTAGCTTATTTACCTATTTCAGCACTCCAAAATGCAGGAGACAGGACCTTTACAAGTCCATTTCTTACATGTTATTTGAAAAAAAACAATCATAAAATTCTTAAATGAAAGCCAAATAATGTTTTCAGAAAAATTAAGGCTACAATTAGCTAGCCAGCAAAACTTCTTCTTTCTTCCACATCCAGAAATTTTTTTTGCAAGTTATGGGTGAATAAAATAGCTTTTGAGGCTATAAATTTTCGGAAACTAGATTCAGTAAAAAAGACATATATAATTCTTGTAATTCGGTAATGCAAAACAGTATATATTACTAATAAAAAATATTCATATTTAATCTATTAAAACACTTAATAAGATGAAAAAGGAAGCCTGAAAGAAAAATAAGCAAAAAACAACAACACAAAAATGCATATGTAAATAGGCTTTATTTGTATTATTAGATCATAGTAACAACAACATAAACAACAACAGATAAATACAATAAAATAAAAATGCCAAGATTATATAGCTAATTTAAAACAACCTTACAACACAATAACCTACAAAAACGAAAGAATGAACACTGATTTAGCACAACATTCAGTCAAAAAATATTTAGCCCTATACACCTTTCCCGAGACCATGAGTCATACTTTTTGTAAACTCGTAAAATATGAATACAATATTTGAATTCAGTATAGTTTGTTTAGTTTATGTGTAAAAGTTTAACTTGGTACGCCAACCAGAAGTGCTATGTTGAGGAGATATATATCACAGTTAAAGTCTTCTTAATGCTCAAGTTACCATGTCCCGCCTCGTTTTCAAAAAGAGGTTGGACATGCCGCAAATCTTTAAATTAGAATAGCAGGTTGTTTACTTGCTGCATTGTTTCGCAATTTTCTTTGCTTATCACATTTTTGACAAGGAATTCAAATCTGTTGTCCGTTTTTCATAAAACTCAACATAAAAAGTTGCGGCACATCAAAGGAATAAGTCTCGGGAAAGGTGTATTAGCCTAATAGCAAGAAAAACACTGTTTTTATTTTTCGGTAACCATTTCTGGCTCAGACTCTTAAAATGTTGAATCAAACTTGAAAATACCTTTTAGCTGTTATGCGATAATTACTATAAATACTTGAAATGTTTAACAAAACAAAATCATTCAAGAACAGACATCGTTAACTACATTATTACACGTTTTTGTGTCCATCTGGATAGGGTTGTAATAAGTATATATGCTAAGTCATGTTCGCCAACTTCTTTAGTGAAAATGTGAAAAACGTTTGTCATTTCACCCATTAAATAAAGCCATGCCTTTTTCTTATTCGGATTGTATATAATTAGCACCATTTCCAGGAATTATTTCGATATGAGGCTCGAGATTTTACACCAAAACATCATAAAGTCTTGTCAAGTCTTCTTCCCAAAACTAGTGTTCTCTTCCTTGGCCTTGTGACATGTTAAAAAATCGTTTTGAAAGTGTCTACTGCGTGAAGCTTTGAATCTACAAAAGTAAACATACAAACTTGTTACGAAGTCAACAAATTGTTATATACATTACACCTTTACCAGCTACAAAAAGTAACCAGCTGACTAGCTATTCCATTTACTGTGATGTTATAAAATGTCTTGTTACTTAAATAAAAAAGAAACCCAAGACAACATAAAGCTCTTTTGAATTTGACACAAAGCTTTTTCAAATTTGTTGAAAGTGAAACTATAAACAGTTTCATGTTCACACTTGCTAGCACAGCAATAGAAAGCAATTGTGTATCTTACTCTAAGATCAATGGAAAGTAAACAGATGTACCTGAAAGCGTAGTCATCGAGTTAATGCTATTATTTTTGTAAAGTCAAAGCCTGCTTTTCTTCTGCAATCAAAGGCGACACAGAGAATAAATGTTTTCCAGTAATGTTTCTTCTTTTTCGCGTTCAAAATTTTAACATCGTTGATTTTATTGCTTCTTAGAGTAGACTCTACGCGTTCCCTCATGTTCACTGCTGAAGCCATGATGAACGGAAAGAATTGAAATAGGGAAATCTCAGCCTATCTTGCCGAGATTTTCATATGCTACGGTCAACGGTTAAAATAAATAATTGTCCTTGTAAGGTGGACTTTCTGTCGGCCTATAGAAAACTACCGTAAATTCACCCAAAGTCGGCGAAAAGCACTCCACAGTCGGCGAGATGTGCTTCTCGCCGACTTTACCAAATTTTACGGTAGCCTATGGAGTCACTTGGTATAGGCCTGAAGTATGAAATAGGACAAAATATTAAATCGGTACCGTAGCACTAGGAAAAATCTTACAGACTCGGCAAAGCACCGTGAAGGAGATACTGCTAAAACATAATATAAAAAAGCGAAGTGAAAACGGAACCTAATTGTAACGATTCTAGGAAGCGCGTTGGCGGGGAGGCTACATTTCTCCTTAGGTGAGTGCCGAGTTCGCCAATGTGTGAATCCGCCCCTGGATTCGTTAATGAAGATGAAGCCACCATATCGCGCGTTCGGTTTCTTGATCAAATGTTTCGGGTCTGTATATGTATTCAAATTTGGCGCCTTTTTTGATAACAATCTTTATCGTTGGGAGCTTGCAGTATCAGGTTAAAGGGACTCAAAACATGAAAAAAAATATTGTTGATGGTCATGACAGAGTCGGGTTATAAGTGACAACACTAAAAATCAAGAATTTTACTGTCTATTCATCTCCAGGTTATGATGCCATTTTGATCAATTTTTTAAGCTCTATCTAATGCCAAAAGCGGTTAACAAACTAAAACATAATGCGAAATAACAAAACCGTTGATGTCGTCATCAAAATAATCCATTAGTGGGAGGTTAAACAAAGAATTATTTTTTGATTCATAGAACAAATAACTTCATTTTATTTCATTTTATTTCATTTTATTTATTTCATTTTATTTCATTTCATTTTATTTCATACTACTAACAGGAAAAATTAAAAAACTAACGTTTTCTCTTTGCGGTTTATGACGTAAATGTGTTAAAAAATTTGTTGCAAAGTCCAGTATAAAGAAACAAAAATTCGGACTATATCCCCAACCTATCTTTGATAATTGTTTTCGCTGCCTAATTGATTGGTTAATCGCCTTGGTTTAAGCTCTCCTGAAATTGTTCTAATCTTTTGTTTTCTTATATTCTTGCTGTTGTTATATAAAACAAGAAGCCCAGGGGCTTGAAGATTTCCGCCATTAGCCTAAAAGATTTTAAAATTTGAAGTTGATCTTGAAAACGGAGAATTATGGGGTAAACAAATCATTGAGTATTCTCAATTTTTATTGTAAAGGGCCTGATACACTTGTACAATATCACTGAAATATAACTTATAATATCAATATAATTTCTTAAAATATTTTTAAAATAGAGTTATAATTTCTTATAATATAGCTATAATATGTATAATTTCAACACCTGACATGTGCGTCATAACCTCATAATTTGCTGCATGGCTATAATATTTGAATAAAATCAAACGAGTTTGATTTTAATAATATTGTTGGTGATCTGGTTTCGAATGCCTTTTGCTTGTGTGACAATAGATCTATTATCTGCTAGCGTTGTTGTGGCAACGATGTTATGAGATTAAATGAAATTATAACGATATTTTAACAAATTATAAGTATATTGTAGAAAAATTATAACTGTATTATAGAATATATTTAATGATATTATACAAGTGTATCCTGGCCTTAACTAACCTGCAATGTTAAAATACAACTCAATAAATAAAAAATAAAATTCATGAATAATTAATTAGTTCTGCTGAATATAGCTTTAGTCTACGTGCTTGAAAAATTGTACAGAAAGAAATGACGTAACATCAAAGATGGCGCATTATAAGACGATCTTCATTATGCTACACTGCACGAGCTTTAACTTTCGATAGCATATAAACTTTAAAAAAAAAAGAATTGTTCATTGGATAATAAAACAATCTGTTGCACTGTTAGGATTCTTATTGGCTTAAAACTCATTTTAGCCTCGTTCTCAGAAAAAAATCTTTAGCCTGGATAAGTTTCGGGCGTCCAGCCTAGCTGCGCTGTCTCTATCTCTCTATCTCTCTATCTCTCTATCTCTCTATCTCTCTATCTCTCTATCTCTCTATCTCTCTATCTCTCTATCTCTCTATCTCTCTATCTCTCTATCTCTCTATCTCTCTATCTCTCTATCTCTCTATCTCTCTATCTCTCTATCTCTCTATCTCTCTATCTCTCTATCTCCTCAGGCGATTTTAAAGATTCCGCCTTCGCTGGCGGAAATCAATAAATAAATATCTGCATCTGATGCATTTTTTGCATTTTTTACTAAAGAGACAGCACAATCTTATGTCTTTCACCTATACACGAGCTCGAAAGTTTTGTTTTTGACACACTTTTACATCATTATTGTTAATCGGTCCCATAACATCGTTACAATATGCGTTCGGTTAGAAGAAAATTTTTTGAGGCGAAACAGTAACTTCTTTGCCAAGAGATCAAAACAGAGATCGAGATTTTATGCATTAGTCAGATTAAATATCAAAAATAATTTCCGGGTTATCTTCCTTTAAATACCCTATTAAACCTATTCATTCAGGGGTGTGGACATATTGTTCCAAATGAACAAAAAAACAAACGAACAAATAAACAAAGGAAGAAATAAATAAATAAACAAATAAACAATAAGTACTGTACTGCACTAGTAGGACAAAAACTTGGTGAATACTAACATTGTTTTAATTGGCAACTTTTTATCAAATTCTATGGAAACAGCATTTGGAAAGTTGCCATGACGACGGTTAAATGTAGCCCTCCAAAAATCCTACACGGATCACTAAAGTTGAAATGTTTGCTAAATGCTATTTAACCGAAATTAAAAGAATTTTATTTGACACAAGTGGGATAAAACATTCCTTTGAACACCACAAATTGTTTTGATCCTACAGTAATGCGCAAATAACAACTTAATGTAATTTCGAGCACTAGTAAAATTTATCTGTCCAAACATAAAGGAAGAAACCCAAAATAAACATATAATAATTCTAAACATAAGCGAAAATCAATGTACTCTGATCGAAAAGAAAATCTCTTGCTGATATGAATAATAATAAATCACTCACCAATCATGTCGCAAAGCATTACAGCTAAAGTTAAATGTAAAAACAGTTTGATTGACATTGTGATATGGTTTAGTTTTTAAATTTGAAGTTTTTCGATACTTTATTCCTCTAGTTGTTTAGTTATGTGATAAACATATTCTTATATGTATATTCAAACATATTCAATAATGATACAGAAAGCTCTTAATTATCTTCCAATAAGTTTGTCTAATTGATATAGTTTTAAAAATTAAATTGGTTTTTACTATCATCGTAAAATGATTTGTAATGTTCCCTAAATTTCTTTTAATCATATGCAGCCTTGGCGTAGGTGCTATTCTACCTCCTTCCCAGTAAACACGAGACGTCTTAAACACGTCTTTAAAACGTCTTTTAAAGACCAGATGAGACGTCTCTAAGACGTCTCTGACCCGTCTAAAAGCGTAACGCCTAAAGACGTCTTTGAGAAACGTAAAAAAGACGTCTTTTTGCGACGTGTTAAATGCGTTTTAAAGACGTTTTAGAGACGTTCCCGTAGGTACCAAAACGTCTATAAGACGTCTTTATTTAGTCTCTTCCAAACGTTATACTGCCAAGGCAGGCCTGCTTTAAATAATTTTAGCCTATGCGTATTAGGATTTTAGTAATTTAATTCTGATGGAGGTGTGACAAACCAAAACAAGAAAAGGGTTAAGAAAACGATGATGAAGTATTCAATAGAAAATTTATATTTTTATCATTTATATAAATAAAAAGTTTAATAAGAATAAAATAATATCACATACAAGCTTTTTTATAAGCAACAACAACGAAAACAAAATCATTACTTTCGGAAACGTTTTTTGTTCTAAAAGATGAATGTTCAATGAGCAACAGATAAGCAACAATCAAGCATTTAAAACAGAAAATCCTAAGCTGCATTAAGCTAAACTGCTGTTTTGCTTATAAAAAAAGCGTGCATAATACAAAATATACAGTGTAGCTAATACTACAAAATTAAAATTGTTGACCATAAACAATAACAGTTAGTATCTTCGAAGGTTGTCTTGAACAACAGCGTCATTTTATTTTCGCCAATCAGTAACACATCGGACTGAGCCCTGCTTGTAAAATATGTCTGTCATATTGTGCATGTTGCATGATGTGTTTATTCTTTGAAGTTATATCCAAACAACCCTTTAATAAAATGCATTTCAGTCATTACACCAATATATAAAGTAGCTACTGCTTTTTTTTTTCAAGAACAAACTTTATAGGTCTAAAACTTTAGAACATGTGTAACCTGCACTTGAAGCGGAATGGATAGTGAAGCTAAAACTAAGCATTTAAAGTACTATTTTCCCAAGTATTGATGAAAGCTCCCCTTGATTTAAAACTGGCTTAAAATAAGTCGTAAGCATAATCTTGAAAGACCAAAAATCGCGAATGTTCCTGCCCGAGAAAGTACAAAAAAAAAATCTAAGATACTTACTTTTATAATATTTTCTTCATTGTTCATTCATATCTCGGGTAAATACAGCCTTTTGCTTTGCTATTTACTTGTTGTTTTATGGAGCACATTATTCCTTTCTATTCAAAAGTAAACGTCAAATGCAACATTTGTTGAAATAGAACGATGTTCTTTACAAGTTTATTCTATGCGGTCATTCGAACGCTGTTTTCATTGTAAAATGTATCCTTTTTTAGACAAATTTAATTCGAATTTTTGGCTACCTCTGTATAAGAAATTCTGAAATATCAAAAAGGTTTATTTGTACGCCCATTATTGCGAATGGGCAAACAATTAACGTAGTTATTTGTTTGTTGTAAAATTATCTTTAAAACGAATAGAAATGATGATTCGTTTCGAACGAGATTTTACTTGTCTTACAGAGTCCAAATAAAGACGTCTTTGAGACGAACATTTCAAACAAGATCTTATTAGTCTTACAGTGACTAAATAAAGACGTCTCTGAGACGTTTCTTTTGAACGAGATTTTACTGGTCTTACAGAGACCAAATAAAGACGTCTCTGAGACGTTTCTTTTGAACGAGATTTTATTGGTCTTACAGAGACCAAATAAAGACGTCTTTGCGACGTTTCTTTTGAACGAGATTTTACTTGTCTTACACAGACCAAATAAAGACGTCTTTGAGACAAACATTTCAAACGAGATTTTATTGGTCTTACAGTGCCCAAATAAAGACGTCTTTGAGACGTTTCTTTCGAACGAGATTTTACTGGTCTTACAGAGACCAAATAAAGACGTCTTTGAGACGTTTTTTTTAGTCAAAAGACGTCTTTGTGTTTACTGGGTTGTCGTTTTTAACTAACATTTAGTATTAAATTTTAGACACCGCCTTACCTATTTTTTTTGTTTCCATACCTCTCATTCCTTAAATATAGGCAATTAATTAAAACTATCCCTATTCTTCGAAATCCTGTTAATAGGTGAATTCATAAATTCCACTGGGATCACGTAACTTCCACTATTGCTTTAATTCATAGTCATGTGTTTTGTAGGTAGTTTGGTTTGTATGTTGGAGGTGGTTTGTAATTGTGTAGGTGGTTTTAAAGTAAAGCTTGGACTTAAAATACTCAAAACATGTTCAGTGTTTTCGTTAGTTGTCAGACAGATGGAATAAAGATGTTTGAGCAATACTCCCCATAATGTTGCGTTACTAAATAAAAACAAATGTATTTCGAAGCAGCGACAATTCTAAAATATCAGTGATCAGTTTTAACGTTAATTGCATCATGTGACGCCATTATTTCTAAACAGAATTATTTGTCTTGACTGTATTGAATATTTTAATGTGAGGCTACATAAGGCTGCCTTGTTTATTCTAGAACATCAGCTTTTGTATGCTGGAAATAATATTTGGTGCATTCTTATCTTTTGTAACCGCGCCAGAATCTAGTGTGTCAGAATTTACGGACGGCGGTCAGTAATGCGTAACCTCAACCCCCAGCCTCCACGTACGCACAAAAAGAACCAAGGTCCTAAAAATCCATGTGGGGAAAGATTGAGGAAGAAAGACTTTCTTGTTCAACTTAAGAACTAGTTTATAACAAACATAGCTATTAAATTTTGAATAATGTCCGTAACGAATATGATAGTAATTTTTGACTTTCGTTACAAAAAATGGAAGTAACAAACTCCTAAAAAATTTCCTTACTTCTATTTTTAGTACTCTTTTTGAAACGAGTCAGCGTGAAGTTAACTTGCATTTCACTTAAAATTTTGATCGAACGTGATTATTTGTGGTCAGCCTTTTTGCGACTTTTAAACTGCTTTCGCTATGAATGTGAAACTTTCACATACTTATTTTTTTATAGAAAGCTCGCTATAATAATAAATAATTTTGCCACATTATTCTTTTTGGAAAATGACAATTCCTCGGTCATTCCTTAAAATAGCTAAACATCATCGACTGATAAATGCTCCGCAGCCAATAGGATGCAAAAGCTTTACTCAGGCAAATGTATGGGACGGGGCATGAACATTTAAAATGCGCTAGTAGTAGTTTCTGCGAGTTATAGAAAAATTAACGTGACGGCCACCGAAAGTGCCAGAAATCGCGAGAGCAGCACGTGCTAAAATCAGCGCGAATTAGTATGGCTTCCATTCATTGTGACTTGACTGACTTGAGTGACTTCATAAAGTTCTTCGAGGACAGTGACTTGTTCTGGGGTCTTTTTTACTAGCTTTCTCTTATTTTCAGCCATGTTCTACTGTTTTTTGAACTACGATGATAATTATCAAACATACACAGTTGGCTATTTCCAAAAAATATAAGATCAGTTGGGATGAATCGGAACAAAAACAGTTTTGACATAGCAGTCAGTTAACTCACCCCTACAAAATGTCGCGTGTATTTGATTTCGTTACTGCAAAGTATGTGGAGTATGTAAAGCACAATTTGTGGGTATTGTTACCCGAACTAGCAAAAATATGAGCGTCTGGAATATCTTACCAGAATTTTTTTTTTTTGCTTTTCCCTCGACAAAATTTTCAGCCTGCGACATTTTGTCCGCACAAGTTTACATAATTGCATAAAGCCGGAAAGAAGAAAACTTTATTTTCATAAAATTCGACGAAATATGATGATTTATTATGAACTGTGAAATATAATTTCGCGAAAATTCATTCAACCGCGAATCGCGATTCTCTTTTTTGAAAATCTAGTTTTTTTACATTACCAGATTGACAGAAACTTCTGGTTACATCACAAACCCTTATACAAGCGCTAATTTGTATCTTATGCAATCAAGACTAGCACCTGCCGTAAAATGAAATTTTTCAGAAAAATGTCAGAACACACAGCTCAAATTGATCCGAAATTTATATTCACAGCACTATTCCTTTCACTGGACTTGACATCGAAATAGACAAATAACTGCCGTTAAAAGAAATCATGTCGAAATTGACACTGTAGCTCGACCCGATCTCAGTGAGACATGTCAGAACACAGCACAAAGTGACCCGAATTTCTATTACGCAGCACTAGTCATCTCTCTGGGACTAATATCGGAAATGACAAATAACTGCCGTTAAAAGAAATCATGTCGAAATTGACACTGTAGCTCGACCCGATCTCAGTGAGACATGTCAGAACACAGTACAAAGTGACCCGAATTTCTATTACACAGTTTTTTAAAAAAAAAAAAAAAATAAGATAAGACCTACTTACTAATTTTAGCGTGTGTTAATTTAGCAAGACATATTTACGCATTTTTTATAAGAACAATGAACTTGGAGAAAGTTTCTTACTTTTTTACAAACATTTTTTTTGATTATTTGTTTAACGTCCCTGGAAACAAATCCATGTAGATCCTGCAATGTTTTTAACTATTTCTTCGATAAATTTAGGCTACGCTAAATTAGTACACGTGGATGCCATGGGAACGAGAGAAAACGGGACGAGCATTAAAATGTATTCCAGCGACACAAATTACAAAGTAAACTTGCAATATATAAGACAAAGGAAGCATTAGTAACTTTTTTTTATGACATCACATAAATACCGCGTCCGTACAAAGTAGAAGTGGACATATCTAACCTACTTATTAATATCATTAAAAAATCTGTAAAATCTGTAACAGATAAATATTTGTTTTACATATTCTATAAATCTGTAACAAAATTTAACAGAGGCGCAAAATTTATATTCTATATATATCTTAAATGAGGTGATTACTTAGAAGAGCCAAAGCTTTCGAAACACAATTTCAAGCTGTGATAGTCAGATGGTTACAAGGAATTATATTGCTATCCATGTGTCACCAAGTAATAATAGCAAAAGAAAATATAATAAATCAATTCTGTAAAAACACTAACAAATATATATATCGAAATATGCAGTTACAGGTCATGGGTTTTCTTCATCAGATTCATCTGAAGATTGTCCATCGCAATAAACAGTCACATCAAAATCATCTTCGAGATTGTTGCTTTCGACATCCATAAATAGTTTCTGCATATTTTCTACTGTATTTCGTACATAATTTAGTTTTTCTATAACAAAGATTTTTTTTGGAGAATCGTTATTATAAATAGCAGTAGCCAATGAGGATTCCATTTCTCTATAGTAGTTCAATACGTGCTGCATTTCCGTACGAACAATTTGAAGCTCCTCGGTAGCACGACACTTGCATTAACCTTTCAGTTGCACGAGTATGTAAAGTATCCAAAGTGGTTTTTACAGCATTCTGAACGAATTTGCGATGATGATACGTGTACTGATTTGAGGTTATACTCCAACGATCGTTTACACCGTGCTTTTTTTCGAAACTCGAAAGACCAGATTCCAACCTAAATAACAATAACAAAAAGCCATCTAAGAACGAAACAAAAAACTACCGGATGGTTAGTGTGTTGTGGCATAAACTAAATGTTCACATACCTGTTTAGTTTTATCCTATGTCTCGCAGTATCAGAAACACTACTACTTAACAGGAGTAATGTCTTTTCGTTATTCAGCTCTTTAATTTTAGTATAATATTTGAATTCCCAACCAACCTCTAAAGATAACACTTTCACATTGTATAACAAATCAGTTAATCAAGTTCTTCCTTTAACAACAAATAAGTGTAAGTGTAACAAATAAGTACCTTGCTCTACAACACTTTTCCATTTAATTTTAGACTCTTCCTCCAACTTCCATGAGTGTATAACCTCGTCTGTGATATTATCTAAAAACGTTAAGTTTCAAGAACTCTCACATTCTTTCAGATTTGCCAACAAATAAAACCAAATGTATCCCATTAACAACTCTATTCTCACGAAACACGATTTTAAGAAAATATGTCACCTAGGTTTGAACACAAAGTTTGGATTTCTGCAGAACTAGTCTGATAGACAGCATTGGCTTTTTGATACCAGCCCACAAGTGTTTTCCCTAATGAACACAAGTAATTCAAAAATACAACAACTAAATGCTAAAACTTCTTGCTCACTTACTTAAAATTTCACAGGTTTTGTATATACAATATTATAATTAAACAATATATAGATACATGCGTACCTAATATTTCTAACTTAGTCATTGTAAAATGATTTAAAGCATCACTCAAAAAGTCAACACGGTGAGCTGAAGTCATCTCTTTCGTGATTTTTGAAAACGATCTCAAATAGGACCAGAGTCTTTCCATCAGTTCCCCATCCATTAAACCAAAACCTTCCATTCTACGGATCGAATGTTGTACCTAACAATGAAAATGTGGAAAACGGTTACTATTACAAAAATTCTGTATGTCAGTTGTCAAAGTAATAAGAACAATAACAACAATAACAACAACAACAAACACAACAATAATAAAAAAGAAACAAACCTGACAAGAACTTTTGTGCCCATATGCGTGAAATACTGGTATCCCTAATTTGAATTTGGGGTATTTACTTAACGTTCCTTTTTTCTAAAATATAGACCAATATATACTGTTCAACATATATGTTTCAAGCTAAACCAGAATGCATATAGAAAACGAATAACCTACAGTTAAATGTTTCTTCAACAGACAGGCAATATCATACATAATATGGACGTCAATATCTTTACCCAACACTTCAGCTAGGATTTTATTCATCATTAATACCGCATAACCAATTCTAATCATATGAAAAGAAAATATCATTGAATATTCTATAATAAACAACATCGCAGACTGAAAATTATTTTGTCCAAGAAATATTTTTGTGTATATAGTTTACATTAATAGAAAGTTTATGCAATATATAAAAAGACTACTAACCTCTCGCCATGTCGCATGTTAAGAAAGAGCTTTGGAATTTCATGCCGACAAGATACACCAAAAACACCTGTCACACTAAGCTTTGAACTTTTTCTTTTTGAACGGATACGGTTCCCTGCTTGAAAGTTATTACATTCCTAAAGTGATTTCAGACTTTGTTACAACGAGGAAGTTTTGAATTAAATTAGGGTGATGAAGTGTATCTCACCTTATTTTCCACAGCTTTGTCATCATAGCTAGACATGAATGTGTCAACTTCGTCATCTTCAATAAAATGATTTTTGTCATTGTTTGGGTATTCTTTGATTTTGATGCAGAGCTTTTTAAAACAAGTCCAAAATTAGCATCCATGCAATAGAAAACACTCCCAGCATCCTAAAAGCATTACAACAAAATTACCAGAGTATATAAAAAAGAAATACAAAAATATCCATAAATGACAAGCTGCCATACTATTGGACATGCTGGACATTGGTTGGGTTTTTTTCCTGTTAAGTCTGAAAACCATAGATCCCTCAACTGTCGCTGGAATTGATGGTATTGGTCAATGGAGTCTGTTTGCATAAAACGTGTTAATACGCGTTTCTAGAAAAAAATTATGAACTATATAATATAATTATAACAAGCCCATTGCTGCTAAATTAAACAATTTGGCTCTCTTCTGACAATAGATAGGCTTTCTTATTAAAAAAGGTTTTGTTGTTAGTCCTAACCTATAAATTCAAACCTTAAACTTACCAGAGTTTGGTTATGCATACCAGTTTTCCATGACATTCCATCAATAAATGAAGTGAAAGAAATTTTACCCTCCATTTGCAATGCAACGAATTGGTCCAGCAATTTTATTGAGATGGCAGTAGAAGGTTTAGTAGGTGTTGATGGCCATAAATCATACTTTAACAACTTCGAAAATTCAGATTCACATGTGCAGAACCAGACTTCACACTGATGGAGACAACCTATAAGTTCAGAATATAAGGGCTTATCCAACTGCTAACTGTACAAATAGAGCACTCACATCATAGTCACATGTATATATTACCTTTTTCTGAAACAATTGTTATTACTCGAAAATATTTGTTTGAACAGGAATAACAGTGAGCATCGTGTAATTCGTTGTGAAATGTATATGTCATCATGTCAAAGTTTGGCTATGAAAAAATAAAACATCACAAGTCATCATCATCATCATCATTCTCGGCTTAACGTCCGTTTTCCATGCTAGCATGGGTTGGACGGAGTAGTATATAGTAGTATACAAGTATATAATATATATAAATCAAATACATATATATACATATAAACACGAACTTTAAGTTAAAACTTTAAGTAGCAAAAATGAATGTAATTTTTTCTTGAAAACAAAACATAAAAATAATATATATAATATATACTATATAAGTTTTTTTAGAGTGAATGCAGATTTTTTTCACAATGCCAAACCCTCCTGAAAGCGCCTGCACTTTTTACAATGTTTATTCTATTTATATGTAAAACTGTCACATCTTATCATCCAGGAGGTTAACATTACACACATAACATCAAGCGCATAGCTGATAAGCATGGCAAGTTTGGTAAGGACTAGTTACTAGCTAAATGGCGCAACTTGCTTCACTTGCAAGCTCTGTATAGCTTATATATATATACACACCTTTAAAGTAATTGCATTATGAAATGCAATGTTCTTATGGGAAACGTTTGCACAACCCTGGCAATATGTCGCAAGTGGACCACAGTCTTTGCACCAAACAAGCCCTTCCTCAAACGACGAATCACATACCGTACACTTTTGAAGAAGCAAAAGGTTGAATTTTTCAGCATAATTTTCACAAATGTTAGAAGTGACAGAACTCCAGGAATGTAATTCTTTCTCTTTGTTTCTTTCATAACCGCCACATCTTTTTTTTTTAACTATATCCCCACTCAACAAAAACTGTACATTATCATGTTCTTCAATATCAAATTGTTCGGTTTGCACTAAAGGGTCCTCAATAGCACTTGTATTATTTGTTTCTTCTATGGTAGTTATGCTTGCAGAGGAATTGCTTGTCACCGGCTGAAATGACTTGAAAACACTTCTTGTATAACCGTTTCTGAGAGTTGTGCGAATGATCCGTGACCCTTTCCTGTTAGACTTTGCAAAAGGCATAATATCTTACTGCTATAATAATTCAAGCAAAACATGGAGATGAGCTGATGAGCTAGATAGCTAGCTGCAACACTTGCCTTCCACACTGAACTGACTAAACATTGAACAGGGGTGGGGGCTAGCTGCTAAAAACAAACAGTACAGAGGTAGTCTAAAATTTGGCTGACAACCATTCAACATAACTACAACACTATTTGTAGTGCTGTTACAAGGAAAACACTCTCAGAACTGCTAGAAAAGTGATTTGTCTCAACATATTTTGTCCAAGATTGTGGTGGTCACGTTGGTTTGGCCATAGTGATGTTTGGCGAAGCAACGCAGCCAGCCAGAAAAATAAATGCACCACTATTCACCACAAAAAGTAATGCACCAACAACCAGCGTTCCATGCAAACGGCAAATATCGCTCTCCGCTATCGCTGGAGCAACAGCGCAGCAACGGAACGCGGGGTTTATCGTTCTCCTTTTTACAGCGGAGCGGGATAACTATCATATACAGTTTACCGAATAGGGTGTGACCAATGGTCACGTTAGTAAGTTATATTCATTAACTCATCGTGCTAGTCGTGATGATGCTATAAACATCCTAAATATTCATAACGAAATGTTGAAGCAGTCATATGTATCCGGTAGAAAGTGCTCAGATAAAGAAGTTTGTTTAAACTACTTTAAAAAATGAGTCATCAAATCAATACTTAGAACTCAGACAACTCTGTGAAACTACCAAAAGTGAAACTTACGACAGCAAAGAAGTCCTTTTATTTCACTGGAGCAAAATTATATAATGAGTTCACACTCCATATCAAAAGTGAAGAAAATTATTAGGAGTTTAGGAGTTTGTTAAATCATCATTGGTTTTTCCGTCTGCCTCATATTTTTTGAAGTGAGCATATATCTATATCTGTGACAGGCAAAGTCTACATGTCTCATTTTCCTTCGATGTATCCGGAAAAAAAATATGTCTTCTTGGTTAACTTCTGTTACGTTACCGCAAGACAGTAATGAACTGGGCTGAAGACAATGCCTGTGATAAAATTAGTAAGCACATGGAATTTCAGTTATAACTTTCCAAAAATATCTTGAAAACAGAGTGGTGGCATCAGTTGTTTTTTATCAACATTTTTAAAACAAGCTATATTTTTTACTATTTTTTTATTTTTCTTCCGCCTAAGTAGATGTCTTCACGGGGTGATCGACTAATAGTATTTTAATGGTATTCCCCTTGGAACCTTGTGTTGGGTAGCAACGAAATGTTTTTGTCCTTCTAAAATATATCTCTTGGTATATTAACTACTAATTTGTGCACACCCATCGAATTTTATATAATTTTAATCATTCCCCAGTGCGAAAGAGGTATGAGTCAGAGTAATGTTTTTTTTGTGTGTAATATTTTTCTGCTAGACATACTACTGTAATTTGCTGGCGATCTTATAGTTCTAGTAAGACAAAATTTGAAAGCAATGACTCGAAAGAGAATGTATCTTTACTGCAAAATAATACAAAAAATACAAAATCACTAATAATTAATAAATTAGCTTAAGGAAGATTATTGTAATAATTGGCTGAATGTTATTGACGTGCAATGAATCGCTGCATCCAAGTGATAAAACTTAGAGAGTAGTAGATGTTTTCCTTCTTATATTTGCGTTGAATCATCTTTAATCATTATTGTGTTTCATTGTATCTGCCTTATTGCGTTTTGATCAAATTCTGCGTGAAGTGCCGTATTATCTGCTCGCATTCCGGATATTCGATTAATCGGTTAATCGGTTAATCGGATTCGACGTGCAGTACCGCATTTTTTATCTGCTTCATATGACAATGGTCCGACCGGTTTAATTAAAAACATAGCTTGTTTCGAAATCCGCCAGGTTAATGTAAGGGTCATCAACATATATATCACGTGTTTTCAACAAAATGATAATTTTAGTTTAGGACACAAAAGCTCTATAAAAATCTTCTGTTTTTGATAATGCATCTATATGTGTATCGAATGTGCGACAAATACGCGTCATTCATGTTTTTTTTGTTGTTACTTATACGGGTAATATATTGCTTATTAACGTGGACAATTACCTTTCTACCTTATTACACGAAAATAACGAAGCAAGTAAATAACGCGAATTTTGAAACTTCGCGTTAATTAAAACTCTGTTAATTTATTCATTGCGTAAATATCTCCTCCGTTAATTAATGTGTGGCGCAAAAAAATCCCCTGTTAACCTTAATTGTCAAAAATAATTTTTAAACGCCTTCAAAATAACTCGTGGATATATAGATGTGCTCAATAAATATAGAAAAAGAAGTAAATATTTAGGCACTGTTAAATCTCAAACAGGAAAGGAGATAATCAAAGCAGGATGGAAAGCAGCAGGTATACGGTAAACTTGACAACTGCCAGTTAGAACAATAAAAACACTATCAAAGATAACCCTTTTCAGTAATCTTTTTTGAACATTTTAGACAAAAAGATGAAATACGTGTGATGACATCTTATTATTTCTTTTTTGTTCTCTTAGTTTAAAACCTGTAAAAAAGTGTCTACCTTTTTGAGAATTCGCGTAATTAAGTACCATCTGAATATTTGAAATTCGTTGTTTTGTGTTAATTACCACACACTTTGGAATTAAAATTCGAAATTTGCGTTAATTTTTGATTGCATTAATTATGAACCCGTTAATTACTTGCTTCGTTATTTTCGTGTAATAAGGTATACGGAAAAGTATACGGAAAATATAGACCTTTGTCTATCACTTGCTTAAAGTCCCTACGGTGGGTTCCTACCTCATAACCTCGGTTCGAATTTTCCCACATAGACAAGCTAAACGGTTTATAAGCGTTTTAATCAAATTATTTGGCCGTATACGTATGTTAGATTTTTTTTATGCATAATCTAACGTTTAACAGATAAAACAATCGATTAACCAACTTGTGTAGGACCGTCTGAAGTCATATTTTTGCATAGCTAGCTTTAATCAGGTACCTGGAATTACATGATAATTTGAAAATTATATAGCCAGTTGGCACCTAAGAAACCCAATGACGTGTAATAGTCAACTTGACAAATCATGTACCAATTTCCAGCGACAAGTTTCTATATTATAGCTAGCTAGCTACACATTTTACAGCTCAAAGAAATGACTGCTTGCTACCAATCAATCCAATAAAATCCACATCACTAAACTGCATAAATCTCTGGTAAGCAAAAGCCTAAATAAAATGATTGATTTAAACATTTGGACAACAATCAAGAAAAACGTACAATAAAAGTTTGTCAATGGCTGCGTGTGAGGAGTGAAAAAAAGCGCACCGCACAAATCTGTGACTTAAAACGCTGGGCTCCCTTAGCTCTACAAGGTGATATACAGAACTTGGTTCATTGAGACCAATCTCATTAAACATTAAATTCAGGAAAACTGTGCATTTGAGGTTCACGTGACGAGGCCTCCTCCAGGGCCATGTTTATCTCACCGTCCCAATATAAAAAAGATACAACATGCGCTAGGAACGAGTTTGTGATAACAATATCTTTTATCTCTTTGTACATTGTCGCTTAGTAGTCCAAAAAAATAAAATGTTGGAAACAGTTACAACCCATTTTGTAGGCAGTGTTGTCAGAATTTTTAGGTAAGTTAGTAAGTAATAAGTAAGTAAATAACGGGAAGTTTTAACGTCATAAGGGCTGGCTCTTCCTCCCCTCCGACTGCTCCTATGTTACATTACCGCTTACGTATAGCATTGCTCTAACATGCTTGCCTGCCACACAAGCCGATTAGCGGTCAGTAGATGGCACCAAATGGGCTGACAACACTACTTATAAAGTGCGCCGGAGTGGGGACATGAACCTGAAACCTTATGATTACAAGTTGAATGCGCTACCACTACACCATCTCCGCCTAAAGGTTGATGTTAGTTAAGTAAATCTTCAAAAAATTTGGCCACTTTCTGCTTTCGATTCTTAACTAGTGAAGTACGCAAAGTCTAGTTGAGTCTTTTTTGGGTTTAGTATCGACATTTTCCAACTTACAAGACATATACTGCTACGTACACATATGTCTCTTATCCATACATCAACAAACTTGTTACTAAATTCACTGATTATAAATGAATCGCGCGAAGACTCTCTCTTTCATCAAAAAGGCGCAATGAGTTCTCAGCATTCATGTCATTCCGCACGTTTGTGTTTCATGTGGTTTTTTCGTCTTTCAGAAAATGTTATTGTTTACTGTTTTCCTTCCTGTGATAGTAAAATTTATTCCGCATTTTATATCTATTTTTAGTACATTTAATTAACACACATCCGTGAACTATTAAAATACATTTAACACGTGTTTACTATGTTGATTAAGTGTTTTAAGACAAACACGCATTGAATAAAAAAAAAGAGATCTGATTACTGGTCTAATTAAGGAACAAGTGTATACAATGTTTCATTGTTTCAGTGATGCAGTGCTATTGCCCTCCGCTGAGGCGTTATTTTTGCATCCTAACATGAAGACTTGGTATCGTTATTCCTTTTCATTTTAAGAGCCCTGGAATTTAGGATGTCATGCATGTTTTTTCGTGACTATAAAGAAATTAAAATGCATAAGTACAGTTTATTCTTTTTTGTTTTTCAGTGTTTTGGATTTGTGTTTGAATGAACTCTTTATATATTTGCTATTGTTTTGTTAATTAAACATGAAACATGTTAATTAGACATGATAATTTTTTTCTATCTACGCAAAGTCAAACAGCAACTTTGACTATAAACAAGAAAATATAATTATAGTACACCTCACTGCAATGGACTGTTTATATTTTGCGCACAATGAAGCCTCCATATGTAGACATTTATAACGTACACGTATCTGTGACGACGCTTCGTCTTCCTACTCTCGGAAACGGAGACAGTCAGATCATTATAACAAAACCTCTATTTAGCAGAAAATATATAGTATATGCTTCACTATAACGATCACTTTCTTGAGGTATCGAGGATTTCTGCTGTAGAGAAGTTTCATTTAATGTTATTTGGAAGTTTCACAGAGTGCCAAAATCAAATACGATGAAAGTTGAATACGATGAAAGTTGTACACACCTGGACGAAAACCAGAGTTAGCATGAAAGGGCGTAAAGTATAATTAAATAATTTCAATGCACAGAAGCACTATTGCAGCAATATTTATTGACAAATAAATTACTGTCTTTGGGATGGGTGGGGGCTGTCGGCCAATTGAAATTTTCAAGTAAAAATAATTTATGCGTCTATTTTGAAGCTATATAAAAGCATTTTCGAAAATGTATTTTGGCTTGTATGCAATGTCAGGCCTCTAAGCACACTTTCAGTTCTAAGTTTAAATACGAATGATTTTAGCAGCATTATTGGCAATTAAATGGTGTATATCTTCGTTAGAACAGTTTAGTACCTCAAAATAATTTATGCTTTCACGAAAAGTGGATAAAACGTGCATTAGCAAAACGTAAGACATATAAAGCAACAACGAAAATTTTCAAAATCATACGCAATTAAGATTCTAAATCAATTAAGATTCTGAAAGTAATATTAATTACAAAATTAGTGCTTGTCGACTGTGAATTGTATGGAAATTGAAAGCTAAAAATAAATATTAAAAACATCCTTCGTGATGCAAAAAGCACTAGTTTCCATGGTAGCAATTACAAAACTATTTCTATTTTTATATTCAAGTTTCCGGTGGAAGAGACAGGAAGTGACCATGGTTGCCTCTGTTGATTGTTGCTATATTCAATCGGTGCGCGATTACCTTCATTCACTTAAATTTAAATTATATGTAGATTTTTGAATAATGCCTTTAAAACGTGTCCTAGTATGAGTGCTATATTTGGACAGGGGGCTACCAAAGTATACAGTTTTAAGGGTTAAAGTTTGTTTGTTTTTTTTCATTTTCATTTGGCTTCGGAATAGTTGAAAAATATTTATTGTGACATCACGTCTGTTTCCATCATAATTCATCGGCTTATAAGTGATCGGCAAAAAACTGAACTTTTTTCGTGACATAACCAGATTAGTCATATTTTTTTTTATGTTTTTATCAACTAATTTGATACGTTCAAAACATTTCAAACAGTTTTTCTTATTCTAAAGTTTACGTTGTACCATTTTGGCATTTTTTCGGGTTTGGTAATACATGAAGACGTTATTTTTGACTGGAATAACGTCATCAAATTTTTCTTTGTCTAACTTATCCGAAGTGCTTAAGAATATTTCTGCCAAGTTTTGTGAAATGCTTCATCACTTTTAGAGGGAGGTTTAGGGGGGAGGGAGTTAGCCCCACCCTTTTGGTTCATCACAACACTCAAAAAATCCAGTATGAATAAGGTTAATTTCAGACAATATCTTTCTCCAAGTTCTAAGATGACATAATTGAAATCCATTTTTCTGTTGTGTTTACATAATCAGCAAGCAGTTAATATTGAATTTAATGGTTTTAAGATTAAGAAACCAAAAACAATTGCTGTTGTTATGTCTATATTAATAATACCTGTTGTCTAACTGTCACACCGGTCGATATCGTGCTAAACCACACACGAGATCTTTAAGTAGAAATGACAAATGCTGTATATTTTTCAAGACTGTGTTCTGAACACACGCGCGTAGTAACCAATCACAAAGCTCGCTTTTACAAAATAACCAATCAGCAGCGCTTCGCGGCTTGGCGGATTTCTTTAAATTGATCGAGTTACCCTGTAAACTACCATTAGAAATGTTATTTTGTTGAGTTGAAGATTTTTGGACATGGTCCCTTTGTAACCTTTTGCGTTCTAAAGTTTCATATGTTTATTTTTTATATCTTTGCATTGAAGATGTATTACTATGTTTTTTACTCATGCATAAAACTTAAGACTTTAGCTACGAACGAGGTAAGGATGCAGAAACTAGCTAGCTATGGCTGGCTAAAGTTTTTTGAATAGTTTGGTATAATGTATATTGTCCCAGCCAACTTTTCTTCACCAATTCAATTTTTATCACAGTTACAGCTTTGGCTACAACCATTCGCAAAATATATTGAGACAAGCCGGCAAATTTCGAAGTTTGTCCCCACAAGTAATCCTGTAGGGCGTTTCTATAGTAGGTACAGGCAATTACTTAGGATCTTAGATTATTTGGTTAAATCCCAACTCTCAAATTGTTGCTGAAGTCGTGGCTTTTTTTCTTAAATTTTGGGGTCCTTACGAACTAGACCGTGAATTATTTCGTAAGGTAGACTAGCGCAATTTAAACGCTGTTTCCCTAACCCACGCATTTGTAAATGGAGCCCTTCCGCTCACCATTGACTTTCGGAGAATTCGGGAGTTGGTGCTTTTTGCATGGCAGCAATCAGACGCATTAATTTCGCAAATTTTACCAAATTTTTAAAGTGAAATTGCGTCTTAGCTGGACAAGTAACGATAAGGTGTTTTTTAGAGAAAGAAGCTGAAAGAAAATTATTTTTAAGAGGATGTTAACTAAAAAATGGTGCACTGGCTGTACGTGTTCTCCTAGATATGCAAGATGACTTATGTACTACGTGCTTATAATGTTGGTCAGGAATAATTATTAAATTTCGTAAAGACTTCTTACACAATATAGAAAATTATATGTGAGTTTTGCTATGACGGTGTAATGACGCTTGTAGTCTATTTTTTATTTCTGCCGAAGTTGCGGAAAATATCCTTTGAAAGGAATATTACACCCGAAATGGATTATCGTTGCACACGCTTCACTGGAGTTGCGACTAACTTTGTGTTTATATTAATAGCGAGGTAGTATTTCAATTTTAGAACTTTACGAAAGCTTATTGCATAACTAGAGTATGTTGCAAGACTGGTCTTACTAATTTTTATTTATACTGCTGGTATGCAACATAATCTACCTACACTACGTGCTTCACTAGGAATGTGGAACTGTTTACATGTACTTATCCGTTAAAATGGCGTTTCAGGCCGCGTCATTGATCTAGTCAGTTATGACTTTAAATAAGCTGATAACGCTGCATATAAATTGCTCCGAAGTAGGGCATAGAACTTAAAACCTTATAATTACAAGCCGAATACGCTACAGCTACACCATCTCCGCATAAATACAAAGTGGTTTACTGAATTGGTTAGCCACTTACATCTCTGACCTTTGGATCTTTTGCTCCCTTGTTCTCACTTGGCTGCATTTTTCGCTATAGCTTTTAGTTAGCGTATGCTCAATTTGACAATTTGACAATTTATTAAACTCCTATTATAGATATAACCCCTGCGCATCCTCCTTTATCCAGCTTTATAAGAAAATAAAACAGAAAAATATACGTTTCAAAATCTAGCTTACAAATAGTCTACATCAGTTTTCTCAAAATATTTATACATGCTAAAGAAAACCCTCAAAGGGCATATCACAGAACTTATGTACATATTACAAAATTTATGAATCATATCACAAGGGTAATAACAACCAGGCAACAAATTATTATTTATAATTTCCTGTTTACTATTGGTTTCACATTGAATCATCATTACCATTATACTGGTGTTGGTTCAAGGTTGCCTTTCGAAAAGACTTCATGTTGTAGAAAAACTCCATTTTCTGCGTAAGTGGCAATTGAGTGAAATGATGGCCAATTTGAAGGTGCATTGGAAGCGAATACTGACGATAAATTGCTCACACTGTCGTACAATGTTCCCTGAAGATTAATAGATTGGATAAATGAATTATAAATAAATTGCAATGTTAACCCTATTCAGGCCGGGGAATAGGGGGGGGGGCGAGTGTAGTCCCGGGGGGGGGGGGGGGCAAAAATGCCCCACCCCCATAACTTCCCTTGTATTAGGTTATAACTTATAAAACTTGGTACGGATGATGTCTGTCACATGACAATTAAAAATCATGCCTCGAATGCTGACTGTCAGCAAATTTTTTGTTGTGTAGCTTCGTGATAGATTTTTATGTGATTTTTGTAAATGTTGAAAATAATGTTAATTTTAATAAATAAATAAATAAACATCTTAGCTATTTTAGCTAAATTTAAGAACCTTTGAGGCGCCAAAGTAACAAATATTATTCACATTTGAAAATAAGTCAAATATATATGCACACCTGGTTAGAGACATAGTTCAAAGACTGATTCTATATTTTTTTCATTGAGAAATGCTTACAATCAAATGAGAAAAGCATATAAAAATTATTGACCAGCAACGCAGGCATCAAAGTATTAGTGAAAACTAAAAAAATAAAAAAGGGCGTAAGTGGGAGTTCTCTAAAAACAAAAAAATAACGCCCACAGGCGTCGCGGTAAAAGCAAAGGGCGCAAGTTATTTGAACAACTTTAGACATATAAACCTAAATGTTATCATTCTAAGTCCATTATAATATCCATGAACAGTGCCTTTCAAAATGGGCGTGGCACACCACCTGCTGTAAAGTTATTGGAATTTTTTTCTCCATAATTCTTATCCACAATGATAAAAAATTAGCTACTAGGAGTTTCAGCGTAATACCATTTATGGCTCTAGAGTTATTAACGAAAGTATGCCAGGTAGGGCATTTTTGCCCCCCCCCCCCCGGCATGAATAGGGTTAAAGCAACCTATAAACCACGCCCATTGTTTGAATCCTTTTAAAGTGTAACACAAAATTACCTTATCACAATCTCCTTCGCTGCATTCTTTATGTTTTATGGACTCAATTTTTTTACATGTTGCTCTCATTTTGTTTAAAAAGAAATTTAATTTGGGTAGCATCTCTTTCGATTTGAATGGTTTATTTCCACCTGAAAGTCTTGTAACTAAACTCATCAAGTTCTTAGGTATCCTGTATCCGGCATCTTGTGTTGCCACAAGGAAAGAGGGTATAAGGGTTATTGCTTTGTCGTAACTGGTAAGGTATAAAGGAATAAATCGAAAACTGCTGTTTTGATGATATGCCATTCCAGTTATGAGTTTCAAAGCGAATTCGTATGGTCTGTGCTTTACTGAAGTGTGTTCTAAATGGTAAGAAAGGAAATGTTATGTCGTTATGAAAAGTACCTGTCTGTCAGGTCGCAAGAAAAATGCCATGCGATGGATGCACGGAATGTTTATTTTAGCACGAAATTACAAATCCGATATATTATTACCGTCTTTGTTCTGATTGCCCGCTTGTAGTAAATCAATCACAAAGTCCGATTTTTACGGATAACATTAGCAACATGGAATGATCAAAGCTATTTTGGATGTTGTGGTGTTGAGGTTGGGAGGCCCATTTTTTAATATTTGTCTTTATATATATTTTTGACATGTTGAGATGAATGTATTATCACGTCTTTTAGCGATTTATAAATTTTAAAGAAACCAATTTTAAGATTTTGGCCATGAACGTAGATTGCGAGGAGACACCTAGCCAGCTAGCCGACTTAATGCTGTTCTGTTAGCTAAGACTTATTTACTTTAGTAGTAAGTGGTTTTATCTTTAGCTAACATAAATTTACACTAAGAGGACTTAAAGTTTGGGTTACATTTGAGCTACCACTAAAAGATGAAAGCAGGTAGCTTGGCTGCGGAATTTTAACCAAGTCTTTGTTATGTTTTGTTAAACAAACTTCCGTAGTTACACCTTGGACAGTGTTATAAACTTGTGTAAAAGTCTGAAATTTATTGATACAATGAACAGTCGGTTAAATTATGCTTCCAACCATAAGTTTCGGTGGTTTGCTGACTCCTTATTGGCAAAATTGAAAGTGTCTGTTTTAGCTGAACTGGCTGATTGTTGTGTTTATCGCTTCGTATCAAACATTCATTGCTTAAGTCAATCATTAAAAGGTATCATATTATGTGTAACTTCTTCTTCTTCTATGCCCTTTTGATTTGTAAAAACAGTGTTTTATTTATCTTAGGCGAGGCAAATGACTTTAAAGTCATTTGCTTCTGTAGACTAATCCCTTTATGTTAAAATGAATAGGGAGACGGGACGTCAGTCCGCCATTTACTACTTTTTGTCATATACTATGTATTCATTCTCTTTGCACACTTGTTTGGCCTTGTAGGTCTCATTTGTCACGTAATATATGTCCCACCTGTATCATTTTGTTGCATCTTAACTCTGTGTATTGTTTAATTGTCTATTGTTAATCTCTGATGTCATTAGGGATTTCAGTTAAACTATTTTCGTTCTTCTATTATTTATGTTAATTACATTATATAATACATGTTTTTTAACTGATTTTTTAACTGATTTTATCAAACGCAAATATGAGGTAAACAAGATTTCAAGTTTCGAAAAAACTTGAAAACTTTTGATACACAGAATCAATCTGAGCGTTTCGACATTAAAGGTCAAATAACATTTTCCTTTAACAATTTTATCCAGTTTTATACTTAGGCAATCTGGTAAGAATATTATCTGAAATATTTATATTTGAACATTTTTGCTCAATTTTTTGTCAAATGTCAAAGCTAAAAATTGTATATATTTCTTTTTTAGGTTTAATTAAGTAACCAAACTTAACTCAATCAATACCAATCAAGGTCACTTTTTTACTACAAACAACCTAATCTAAACCCTGGAGAGACCTACAGTATTAGCAGGTGAAATTCGTTGTTTTAATTTAAACTGAAGTTCAACTGAGGTTCAATTCTAGAAAGAAGTTATTCCGCAAAATGTCGGGTGACTGATCTCGTACACGGTTAAAGTATATATTTAAATGATGTTGCAAGAACGTTTTTTGTTGGATTATAAAACAGATGCGTAACGTAAAATAATCCTGTACTAAGCGCTCAGTCTGGATTTATGGAATAGTCTACCGTGTAGGTAGACTATTCCATTATTCCTAAGTGTTTAATTTATCGTTAAATGTATTTTAATGACTTCGTGCTGCCAGGCGGACAAAAATACACGAATTTTTGATGCGGAAAATATGTACGATTGGCGAAACTCTGAGGTGGATTCTCCCACGGGCTAACGACTACTTTTATTATAATAAAAATAATCAGTTTAAAAAAGAATTGTCGCATGTCACTGTATTCCTTCGATAGATAATTTATAGTGTGAACGTTCTTAACAATCCGTATTGCATTTTTATTGATAGTACGCAAAAGGTTCCGAACCAAAAATTTTTACAAAAGGAAGGAAAAAATGTTGCATTTTTACCTTTGTTGTGTTCCGTAAAGAGAATTAACACATAATCACATGAGTCGATATTTCTTTGTATGTACGACGATATTCCTCCTTCAGCATCTATTTGACTTTGTTCCAGCAGTGATAATTTGACATCTATACCATAGGCTTTCAAAACCAACGCTAAATCTCTCAATAAGGTGTCTAGAAGTTCACATCCGGGACGATTTAAGATCATTACCCTTGTAGTGGTATCTATAACGAAAAAAATTAGACTAAATGAATATGAGATTGTGGACCGATCCTTTTTGTACAAGAACGATGGAAAAATCTATCATTTCGATTCTGACGACGTCAGCAATGACCCGTCTACATCTGAAAAATATTTGTAGGAAATTTACTTAGCTTGTTTCGCAACAGGTGGGTTGTCCCAACTTTAGGAAATTAGCCTGATTTTGGACTTACTTGGTTCCTATTTAACCATACAGGAGATAGCGTAAGTTATTTCCACCCGTCCCGAAGTTATTTGACCTGAAATTCATTAACTATAATGAAGTTATTAACTATTACCATGCTTTTCTTCTTCCTTAAAGCCAAAATCTTCCTTTCGGGATGTTCGGGGCCATTTGTATGAACTGATGGAATTCTGTTTTATCTTCCTAACTATGTTAAAGATAACCAGAATTAAGAATATTAATAAGCCGCCTGTGGAGACAACGATGATGTATATTTTGATTTGTGCTTTCTTTGTCAACTTTTTCTCCACAGAAAAATCGAACGGCACAAGTCTACAATGCCTTTGTGTCAATTCAGTTTGATTTAAGTATCGAGTAACTCTAATGGTGTCATTTGAAAAATGCTTGCATACTTTTGACATGATATTTCTAATTTCGGGGAAACCTAGAAATAAAATCCAGATTGTTATCAATGACTAGTTGCACGGCAATCACAAAATGATTTGAATCAAAACAAACGGGGAAAATCAAAGCAATCCGTTTGATACAGCAATAAAAAAAAAGTTTCAATATTAAAGTTGCCATAGATTTTAACAGGTTCTAAAAGAAATTAATCCCGTAATGATATTCAGAAAGGAAAAAAAAAATCGTTCAGCTAATTAATGTAGGTTGATTCCTGAAGTAATACCTATCAAAGTTTTTTAAAATTTAAGTTTTATCAAAATGTTACCTGGAGGCTTGAGACAATTGGAAAATGCCTTATCTGCATCTAGAATAATGTGTACCGACAATGCGTCAACAAAGATTTAATATGCACGAAAATTCAAAGAACATGTGACATGGCTGGAAAAAAGAATCGACTTAAAAGTATTTTTTGCGCTTTTTCAACGCCTGAATCTGATATAAAAATAGCATATACATCTACGCAAGAAGATGAACTTTAAAATTGCAGTCTTTCTTCGACTTGTTTTGACAAAAAGATTGTAGATATTAAGAAGAATATTATGTAGAGCAATCATGCATTTAGTGTTTTAGTACTTACTAGTCCTGCTGAATGTTGCGGCAGCGATCTCGCATTTTGCTACAAGTTAAAAAAGTAAAAAAACGAAATTACGAAGTTATACTTATTTGTACTACTGGCACAATCATTCTCTTTTAGATAAAAAAATCAAATGTAAAACGGGTATTTTGCGCATTTATTAATCATTTGTCTTATAATTACCTATCAGTTAATTTTTACGTTGAAAATCTGCATATTCCTTATAAGTGTCCAATGTCCATATCGCATGTTGGGTGTTGTAATGCAACTGGACTACTTATATAACGTGCAAGTGAATCGTGTTTTTAAGAAGAAAACAAAGAGGAGTTACTTAACTATATAATAAGGAAAATTTGGCATGACGAATCTTTGAATATAAGGTCTACCGTTCTCGAATATATAATATTGCTGTACCTTTACAGGTAAACCTTGAAGTTCAAAGAATGGCGGGCCTGAAATATCTGCTACATAGTTTTCTATGTTGTTTTATTATTTCAATCTTGTCTATTTTGTCTAAAAGGCCAAAAGGAGACTCCTTTATACTGCTTGTTGCTTTATTCCACGAAAGAAAACTTTAATCTCGATGGAAATAATTCAGATGCACAATTCTATGAAAGCAAGCGACATTTTAAAATAAATATCTAATGCTGATATGAAATACTAACATGGGGTTTTCTGTATGATATGAGTTTGCGTTCGCCCAGATGGAATTTGTGTGACATTTATGACGTATGGTACATCGTAAATTAATTTATGATCAGCTATCAAATAACGTCCCATAATCTAGAAAATATGAATTCAAATAATTCGTTTAGTGAATATTAGTAATAATAACATTATAGTATCACAATGATTTTACTAGCAGAGAATTGTGCTAACAAAATGAATGCGATTATACCTATCTCCTCAAGAGAAACCGAACCATAGCTAAATCTTACAAAAATTACACTATTGGCAACTGAAAAATAACCTTTTAGGAAGTAAAAAATAACCCCTATAAAACGATTATCTTTTTTAGGGCAAAAATAGTTGCCTTATCTTATAATAAGTGTTATTTTTGCCCCTGATCACTCTTTTGAAAATGGCACAATACTTAATCCTCCTCCTGCTGGGCTATTTTTGGGCGCTTTAATGCTTGCGTGGGAGGGGGGGAAGGGGAGAGGGGAGAGGGAAGATTTAGCCTTCCCTCCGTAATTTTTAAAGTTGTTGCACATTAGACATCAAAAATTTGCAGATGTAAGCATTTTTTGTAGTAACGTCATCAATTTTGCGGAAATGGATAAAAATAAGCTTAACATTGTGATTCGTATAAATGCTTGGTATTTAGTGACACTAATATGGCAAACGAAAAATAATGTAGCGATATATACTAAAAGGCTTGTGTGCCAACTTAATAAAAACATTTTAAAAACTTTTCTCAAAAAATAATCTTGCAAGATTTCACTCAAATCGAGAAAATGGTTGTTAGGGCAACACTTTGGTGAATTTTCCAAAATAATTTTTTCAGAAAATTAAGGCTAAAAGTTAGAAAAGTCACAAAAGGTGTGACTGTAGGCACATATACAGTTTGGAGAAAAAGATGACACTTCCACCCACCATCACGAATGGAAGAAATACTGGTCAAGTACGACAATTCAAGTGTATAATGCACCATTCCAAAACAACTATAAGTTACTTAACAAACAAGTTTACGAATGAATTACCTCTTCTTGTGATTTGTACTTGGAAAGGTATAATTGTGCATCATTGATGTATATGTTTACTAAATATCCCCAACAACCTAAATTGCAATTCAGTGATGCTTCAGAGAATTTTAAATAATTACAAATTCAAATTATCTGATTAAAAATATATCTGGTAAACCTTTATTTAATTTAGAACATTTTTTTTGGACAATGTATGCGTAAATTTATTGATCAAATGGATAAGGTTTTGTTTGGTTTTGAAATGAAAATCAGCCTATGTTCTGGTATTCTAGTAAAATGTTTTAGTTCCAAAGACTTCCGCGACATTTGGTGTTAGAGACTTTTGAGAAAAATACAATGAACGGTTGCTTTTATACTTCGTGACCGTTCAAGGACACTATTCTGTTGTTATCATAAATACTCAGGCAAGCGTTTCTTTATGGCTTAATTATTTAACATATTACATGGTGACAAATCACATCTTAAAAAATTCGTATATCCTAACCTGTTTTAACTTTTTGCAATGTTACGAGGAGGTGAGTTTGTCTCGTGACTTCATTATTAGCATATACAGCGCCTATCGAAAAAGGAATCTTAGAGCATTTCTGATATATAGATGAGCACTCTTCACGTATCGATGTTACATCTACCAATTTACCTAAAATGTAAGAAACACATAGACACAACACATGAAAATAAACAATGTGAAATGTATTAGAAATAGTTATTTGTAAGAGTTTTTCTAACTTATCTACAATCACCCACATAAGTATTGAGACTTTTCGATTTTTGACAAAAAAAATTTCACAAACTCGCACCACAAGTCTTCTCAAACTCGACGTACTGCCTCCAGGCTCACGGAACTTCAGCTTTAGCTTTGACTAAAGAAATTCTGAATTCAACTAGTGAAACCGAAAAGTTCACTAGAACGAAGCCTTACAGTGCTGCTATAGGCTAATTAGAGCTTTTTACATGTTTAAACCGTCTCAGTTGGAAAAATGGACATTTGCGTCAACATCCATTTCTGGTTTTTTGATAGAATTTCTAGTTTGTCTCAAAGATTATGTGGATGGTTGTAGATAACAAAACAGTGTCCAAATCCTTGCTCTGACAGAAGTTTTGCATGAACGTCTTTTTATCACACACGGTTGAAATGGTTTATTTTAAAATGCCAAAGTGACCATCATGAGAACGGACAGAGATTGCAGAGTCTGCCTCCCTGGACTGAAAGCTCTGTATTTTCTCTAAATTGGTCACTATTCGTTCTATTGCCATCCTTTTTACTTGGATAAAAATTCTCCAAGTAAAAACACCCTACCTGTTAGGTTTTTAACTTTTTTCTAGTTAAAACATTCGGCGTTAAACCTTTTTACAAATACAGTTGGTATGGTCCATCGTGAAATCAAGCGATTAAAATTGTTTTAGGAACCTCAAGGTGACTTTACTTTCGCTAATGTAAACGTTCCTGGTTTAGCGTTTTTGGCCCCTTTCGCGAAAAATATTTCCCCGAAATTTTAGAAAAAAGCTCATTCAGGATAATATTTTAATTTGGGTGAACCGCAAAAGTCCTCCCTACACTCTCCTACAGCGAACATACTTATAATGTTTTTAACATTTTTCCTTATCCTAATATTTTTTGTTTAACAGGGCGCCTAGCAATGTATATATACGTTGAAAGGTTTTTATCCTGTATAAATATGTTTTAATAATAATAATAATAATGATCCGTGAAACTTTTTTCCAGCGAAAGTTTTTGACCTCAAAGTGTTTCACTTTGATTTTGATTTTTCATTTTGTTTTTGTAGTAAGTAATTTTTTTCTTTTCTTTTCTTGTTTTTGTTCTTGTAATCAGGTTAGAAAATAGCCGGTCATATCTTCAAAGCATCCGTCGTGCGTTTTAGTTCCCGTGATATTATCAACTTAATTATCTTCTGATTTTATCTGTATATTATTTTGAATAGACAGTAAGCGGATAAAGCTTGTTAACATACCGCGATGTATTTGATAAAAGTATTGATAAAAAAGATTATGCTTTATTGTGTTTCCAGCACAGAGGACATATGAATTAGATTTTTTTTTTTTAACTTCTCCAGGTTCTACCGTCCTACTCAATTAGTCTCCCATTTCTGCCAAAAAGCCCTTTTCTCCGAATTAAAATGATTCTATGCTTGATTGGATTATAGTACTTGTTTTACATAAATAATATATTCTACAATTACGATTTACTGATAACTATTTACAGCCATTTGGTACAGTAATGCAATAACGTTTTAAAAAGTTTAACATTTAATTTCTTGTGTCATTAATTTTGTTTTGTACTTTATATCCTTAAAGGAGCTACAAATCGATAAGTGCGCTCTCCGTCATAGACGTATCTCTCCATCCTCGCACTTTTAAATGACGGTGTGTAATGAATAGACCACTCAAAAGATCAAATGCTAGAAATTATGCACACCTCACAGCTTTGGACTTGTTTATGAATAATTACTTTTTTATGATTTTTTATTATATTTTCTTGAAAAAAACATTTTCTTTTAGTATTCGTTTTAGCCCTTGTCATTAGACCTCCTTTTCAACAAGACCCCAATTTTAGTAGACCTCCAACATTATAATCATTTCTGACAATTAACCCTCTGGGGGAGAAAGGCTTATTCGATATTGGCCTGACCATTCAAAAGGAGTGAAAAATATCGTCATGATAAAATAAAATTTAAAAAAAAAGTTTACGCGTTGTCTAAAATTACATTCTTTTAGAAAACTTTTGTACGTCAGTTGTGCAACGATCACAATCAAAACACATGTGACCAAGCGTACCAACAAATAATGTGCAACAATTGTTGTACACGAATTTGGATACACTATTTTCCAATTTGCTGCTCTTAAGCGAAAATCACCTATTTTTTTTTCTAATCTCTGAGATAGGGAAAGACTCAAGGCATCTTAGTTGGTTTATAGTGATATTTCTTTGAAGACATGACATATACCAGCAATGACATGGTTACAAGAACTGAAAATTACGAAATCTGAATTTGCAACTATCTAATCAACACCTGATCCACACACAGTGTAGCATTTGTGACCAGATAATTGTTAAATACGGCGAAATTATGACTAGCAATTCCTTTCAGACAAATTAAAAATTTATCACAAGAAAAGTAAATGCAGTTCTTTGTTCGAAAGCGTTGGAATGGCTGCGAAAAATTGGCCAAATTTCGGCCAAGCACAAAGCAACAAGCAGAAAACACGTATTTGTTCTCAAATTTAACACAAGCTGTTTCATTTTAATATTTAAGGATTTAAATGTTAAAAATACATACTGTTGTTCTTGAGTTTTTCTTCAAATGCTTGTTTGTTGCAAGTCTTGTTTATACCTAAAAATTAAATACTGGATTCAATATCAAAGTAACTAATTAACAGTTAGATTGGATACCGCAACTGATAAAGGTCCTGGAGATTTAATGCTGACATCAGCAGCAATTCAAACATTGTTAGGGTTTGTATCTAGCCAAGTAAGCTAAAGCCATCCGTAAAAATATTGACAAGCTCTAAATGAAAGACTTTTAGAGAAATGATTATTTGTTGGGAGAAAATAATATGTTTTGTGAGGGATTGTGTATGTTTCAATTACGACTGAATGATATCACTTATCTTTGTACCGTTCCTAATAATCTTTCTATATGACAAAAGAGCTTACCTTTCATGACGTCAATGGCCTAAAGAATAAAGGAACACACTAATACAAATGAGAATTTACCTTAATCCCTGATAAATAAACATTCAACAACAACGACAACAGCAACGATAATAACTACGACAACAACGACGACAACAACAACGACAATAACTACGACAACAAAACGAGAACAACGACGACAACGAACGACAACAACGACGACAGCAACAACGACAACAAAAAATAAGCAAAACAAGTAAGCAGAACAGCAATCACAAAAAATTTAGCAACTTAATAACATAGCACGTGTTGTCTTACTAAAAAAATTGACTGATATTGTCAAATTAATTGCTATAATTGAATGCGGAAAAAAGTTACACGTAATTATATTTGACAAAATGCTATTACTATTAGTTGCATCGCTAATTAAGATTATTTGTGTGTAGACACCGTTGAATGGTGAGCAATTTTTTTGGATAACATTCTTTTAAGAATAACAGTAGTAAATATAAAAACGCATGCTTTCCAATTTCTGTTTTACTTTTACCAAACGATGTCACATCTGCTAAATATATCGTATGCTTCAACATTAGTACAAAGGTACCGGAATCCGAAATTATTTTGGATCTAACCTTTACAATGTTTTAGTCACATTTCGTCCACCAGGTAGGACGTAAATTTTCCAAACAGCATCAAATGTCTAGCATTTATCGCATTTTCTAAGATATATTATCTCCTGGAGTGTAAACTATTGTTATGTGAAAAGCGTTCAGTTGAAAGGCATAAACTTTATTAGCTGTTTTGCAATTTTTACTAAAGCTACGTCGGCACATTTATTTCAAATTAATTTGTCACAAAAAGTCATGCAGTAGACCGTTTATCATCATCTGCGTGAGTGTTAACCTGTTGCTGCAAGCGGTGCAGTAGGTCAGCTTGCAGATCGAGTACCAGTGACCATGAAACGAATCCCCTTCACCACTGGACAGCGTGTTTGCGATGCACAAACTCGCATCTGCTTCAGTTAAAACAAAGATAAAGTTTGGTTATAATAAATATCCATTCCTTTCCTGCTTGCGTGTTCTGAGCGAGCTTTTAATTCATCGTAGTCCTAAGAAATAAAGTTATATCAAACATTGCAAAGAAAATTCAAAAATTTAAGGATTTTACCTGCAGATCCAAAGCAACATTGGTCAACGTTAGAAAACTAATCCACAAATACTTTGCAAGTACCATTGTTGAGCTCTCTGTATCCTACAGCCTTCAATCAAGACAGTCTTTAGTTATGTATCTCTTTTCTGTTTTTTAATATTTTTAACATAGAAAATATAAGGCTGTAACTATGGCAACAGCTTATACCAATAGAGGTAATTAAGGTAACATAGGCTTTAATTATCCTAGGAATCTTTTCAATACCACAATTTCCTCTAACGTCATTCATATCATACTCCTTTCAAATAATTTTAAGATAGAAAAACATTCTGTGTTTCTAAATTCCTTACAGTTGAGAACGGTTCCCACTAGGTGGTAATTAGCATTAAGTAAGTAAATAAATAAATGATGCTAACTAGAACGCTACTAAATTACTCAGTTGCAAAGTTGAATTCAAAAAATAAAATCACCTTGCTCTGCTGTGTGTATAGGTGTAAGCAGTATGTTTATTCAGAAATTCGATAAAGATTTATTACTTGGCGACAAATGCTGTTTTTTTTGTTTGTTGCACTTTTAAAAACAATAACAAAATTATATAAATTTCTTAATAATTTCTTTTTTGCTATTTCATTGGCGCTTCATCTTATTTTTACCACTGAAGCTTTCTACAAACCATAGATATCATCAGAAGTTAAAACATATTGCACCGTTTATGTCCTAGCAGGATTTCCAATTATAAAAATTACCGGCATCCTTTGATGTATGGCGATAACCAGTGCTAAATATAAAAAAATAATGATCTTTGGCGCTGGCGTTAACTAGCTCAAACTAACGCTAAAGTAAGAAGCAAAAACGTCTCAATTAAAAAGAAAATAATCTCAACGTTATATACCGCTAGTTTAGCGTTAATTAGTACTTACAGCGACACGTTTTCTGGGCAATTTCTATAGAAAGTGTCGAAGGAGTGCATTTTCTCTCACCCCTTTCACATCCTTTAAAAACACGGAAAACTCGACCACTTTGATATAATTTTCATCGGTTTCTCGTTCACTTGGAGAGTTTATAAGGCGATGATTTAGTGTAGTCCTGAACCAGAAAATCAAGAACTTGATGGAAAACGGATACGCTATTTGAATTGGGATTTCGAAAGTAAGGACCATTTAGATTATCTATCATTATCTATCACTTATCTATCACTTATCTATCACTCATTATGTGGTCTAACTAATTTAAGGGAATTAACGCATTGCTCTCAAATAATCTCTTAATGTTACATTTATTTGTAATTATTCTCTAGCTAGCTACACCATCTGCTTCGTAGGAAATACAAAAACCTGTTAACTTTCTTTTTGTTGTTGAATTCTTTTATTGTCACTTTTTGTTGAATTCTTTTATTGTCACTTTTGCATCCTACCCTGGTAACATACAAATGTAGATAAAATATGATTAATATGTAAGACAACAACAATTACACAACAATTTCCTCACAAGTGAGAGACCATCCCGCTTTTATTCTTGCGAAAAACTCTACCTACTCTACTTCCAACATTTTGAAAACCGCGCTTTAAATGTTGCAAAACCACCACCTTTGTATGTCAAAAAGTAATAACTTGTAACGTCGCAAAAAATACACTTTCGATGCAATCATTTACAATTGATGTGTCGCAAAAAACAAAGTATGACAAGACATAACTAAACTTTTTTTCATATCGTTTATGGTAAGACAAGCAACGGCATCTTCTATAAAACGCATCTTTATCAACATTGGCAAGGATTAATGCTTTCAATTCTACAACCAATGTATGGCAAGATGTGCAAAAATTTATCTTTAAAAGGCATTGGCGAGTTTAAATACTTTGTATTGGTTTCAATTTCTTTTGTCATACTCGGCACACTCACGAACGCCATTGAAAAACGAAATGGCAGCAGGAATGTCATGCTTATGTCAGCACTTTTTCTGTGAAGTCATCGAATGCTTGGAATTTGTGCAAAAAATCACTATCTGCTTAAAGTTCAATTACTTCAGTCCTAGAATTCGGTTTACATTTTTGACAGTAAACATTTTGTTCGTGTATATAAAAAAAGGTTGAAAAAGTTCAAGCCCATACAATAACTTCGGAATAAGCAAAGAATTTTAAATATGAATTTATATCGCAAAGGAGTCACAAGATCTTAATGAGGGGAAATGTTGCAGCGGAAATTTCGTACGATTTTGTGTGTGTGTTTTGTCAATTGTGGCAGTGTTGGGTTTTTTTTAGACGTGTAAAGGACATGATTTGGTAAATGCCAACATTATCGACATATTTAAATGGTTTTTTAGATGATTGTTGCTAGAAGTAAATAAGTCGGTTTTTGGAAGGATTAAATTTTATTGTATTTTAAGCTGAACTTTGTACCGCAGTTGAACATCATTTGAAGACCTGGAAGGTGGTGGTCATTAAGAAGATGTCATCTGCATATACGGTACTACCAGTATGTCATCAACAAATGTACTGATTGAGATTTTTTTTTAAATTTCCTGCGTAAATATTATATAGAATTGTAGATCATGACTGAAGTTTTAAAATTCTGCAACTAATAGCTATGGTGCTTGTATGTATAAATAGGTATAAACAGAATCTTAGGTGCACACTTGCATCTGAATGTGCTGCAATTGCAGTGTACTTATCACGTTGATGTCGTAAATACTGTATTAAGATTATTATACCCCTAACTAGCAGATCAAATTCAGAACAGAGCCCTGTATTGTGCTTATAATTGTTTAATTAAAATTAAAAACATGTTTGAAGAATGTGTTTAAAATAATAAATTAAATATTTTCAAATTTTTAGTTCCATATTTTTTCAATTTGTGAAGATAAATAATTGTTTGTTTATATGTAACAAAACGTCATTTTAGGCAAGTCGCAAAAATTCTAGAGCTGTGCGAAAGTTATGAAAACGGCCAATTTCCAGTATTTTTTCTTGTTGTCACACAAAAGGCTGGCATATCAGCCATTTTGAATTAAAAAGTTGTTTTACACGCTAATCAATTACGTAATGTTATGACTTATTACCAAATCGATTGTTTTCTCGACCAATGAAATTTGCTGAAACTGATACGCACCAGAATTTAAAAAGACAATATGAATAGGTTTGCAACTGGACGCATCATGGATGATTTCAATAGAAACAAAAGAGCTCAATTTCCTGCTTTTTTTCTACCTCCATGCCTGAACTAAAGCGTCCAGCCTGACATTCAACCCAGAGCGCGATATTGTTCATCTAGTAAACAATCAAAAGTCAGCATTTCTCGTTCTCTTACTAACCGAGATGAACTTGAGACACAAACTCTTAGGAATTAATATGGAGAGCTTCGCGATTTCTGGGCCTTATCTTATAACACTTAAAGGGTTGAAAAGAAAAAAAATGCAGGGTTTCAGATTTTAACAGTATAAAAGAAGCATCAAATTGTTCAAAAAGTTAGAACGAAACATGTCCAGAAAAAAGTTGGACTAAGTTGAGAAGCAAAAATAGGTCGCAATAAGCCGTTATTTAATACCCCCAAAAAATTAAAGACTTTACACAATATCAAACTATAATATTAAAAGTAAATTAAACCTTGAATGAAAAAAAACAGTAAAGTAACAAAAATTAAGAAGCTACCATGCTACTATGTTAAATAATGTCGAATGCAAATAAGCCTTTTTAACTTAATAATTGAAAATTCTGTTGACAGGTAGTTCTAACAGATATGGATATTCCGTAGATTCAATGGTGTCCAACCTGTTTGAAAGGCGTCGCACAATAAACTTAAATCAGTGAAGAAAATAACATTTTTTTAACAGTAGCCACGTCAGAACTTGTTATCACTCTTAAGAACTTTTTTAATTCCGATTGTTCCAGGTTTTTTGTGAACATTTTAAAATAATCAATACATTGTTTCTCTTGTTCTGTAGAAGGAAAAGATTCAAATAGTGTACAACTTTTCTCCCTCTTGGCAATGCATTGTTATAGAACTCTTCTCATTTGGTTCTCTTAAAGCAAATTGGGAAGTTTACTCATTTAAAAATCTTGTTCGAATACTGAAGAATATATTGAGGCTTCTGTATTACTTCCCTATGTGGCAACTGTACAACAATTACATGTTTTTATTTGTTGGCAAGGAGTAACATTTATAAGATAAAAGCAAGTTTAAAACTTCATGTACACTTTTATCCGTTTTATTGACATTGTGTTAAATAATCGTTTGCTCATCTTTGAAAACAATCCTTAGAGTCGAAGATAAATCCTCTAAATCTTTACTCTTTATAAAAAATGCAAATTTCTTTCTGTGATTTTTCATATGATACACGCACTGGAAAGTAACTAATCTTTATGCAGTACCAGATTATCCTGCCTATTGCTTCACATCAACATTTCTGTTTGTCATGACACAAGATTGGCACTTTCATTAGCACCACAACATCAACTGGAATAAAAATCCTTAAAGAAAACTGCTGGTACCTTTTTGTTAATAACATTTCCTGTTCCTTCTTTAAACGTTCCATTAAATCCAACAACGTCAAACTGGATTTTCTTTAGACACTGTATCATTTATATTGAATTCAGTTAAAATGTCTTTGTCCTTTGGACCATGAGTAACGTAAATCTGCGGTTTACACATTGGGAGATAAAGTAGAGCTATGTTTTTCTGGAACCTAGCCCTTATTCCTGTTGCTGGGCAACGAAAAACACACTATTTACTTCCGGTTATAACAGATAGATACAATTTTCCCATTTGGGTTTTCCCGGGTATTATCAGGATTGCTTCTTTGAAAAAACAAGTTCACAAATTACCGAAAAATCCCATTTTTTGTGAAAAAAAAACATATCACTGTATTTGATAAAATCCAACGTTATATGAACATTATTGGTTCTGATTATAATGATTCTGACAAAAAAAGAGGAAGGGGGAAAGCTGTCTTATACAATTCTTCTCAAAATTTTATAAGAAAAGTTTTTTATATAACATATGAAAATACAAATGATAGAAAACACTGCACACAATAACAATACACAATGTACAATTTAAGTATTCGTACTGCCTTTATTATGTCTTACCATATACAATACACAATACACAATTGAAAACATGTTGATACAAATCAATATTAAGATTTAGAGTGGGAAAGAGGCTATCAGACTTTGCTGAAAATCAGTTATTGATTTAAAGTGATTTTATTATCGGCTGAAATCAACTCGTCATTGAAAGTGCTGATTTTTTGTATCTCACATATCACTCATTCACAACTTCAAGGATTTTAATTATTTCCGTTATTAAAGGGTGATTATTTTATCTCTGAAGAAAACTCTTGATAACATGGTTAATAGCAGGAGTGAAAATAAAGTTTAGTAAATACATTTCTACTTCGATCGCCATGTTAATAATTCCTAAAAAGTTTAATAAAGCAAACATTTAGGGTTTAAAATACAATTTGTTTAAATTTGTCTGGTTGTCGATCCGTAAAAATTAAATGATTATTAGTGAATATTTGCTATGTAAATGTTGTTTTTCATGCACATTAACTTTAGCCTCCATTGTCTGAAATGTGTAGTAGACACGCAATATTGCTTCAATTATCTTTTCACAACCTCTTGTGAACAAATGATCACGCAATAAAACTTTCTTTACAGCGAAGAACGTATTTTCTCCCGCCTTGAATTTCTAACACTAAGCCATAGTACCCTTACTCCAACAGCCTTCAAACGTTTCATTACAATGGAGTCCCACGTCATAAACTCGTATGTATTCTTTAGTTTAGCAATTCTAATGTCGAGCTCTGCTTCACTAATATTAGAATAACCTGCGTTGTCACCGATACCTATTTCCCTTCCGCGTCGTCATAAGTCCATCTGGATACCAACTTCGATTGCTTTCTTGCCCTATCACATTTTGTATATCAAGAAGCACCACCTAAATTCTTCTTTACATTGAAAAAACCACAATCTATCACCTCCATTATGCTGGGAAGATACTCCCTTGCTGGAATGTTGTGAAAAATAAAAAAATTAATCCGTGTAGTCTTTTAGAGTCATTTGACTTTTAATTCAATTTGAAAATTGAAACTAGTCTCAAAAACTCAAAAAAAGATATTAATTTTGATTTTCAATTAAACTTGAATTTCAATATAATCTTTAAAATCGAAAAAAAAAATTGTTAGTGATTTTGATTTCCTATTACTAAAGGCTGAAATACACGATCCGTTTAAACGGAAGGTCAAAACCTGACGGATAACCTGTAGGGGAAACTTTGTGAAAGGTTTCTTGTCTACACGTAATCCGTTTAAACGTACAATACATGGTACAAAAGTCTTTCAAATCTTTTTTGAACTTTTCATTTTGATTAACTCCTTCAAATAATAAGATCTTAACGAATTTATCGTCACCTTCACATCGTTCTCTAAAAGTAGAGAAAAGAGAGATTTTAAAGAGAGATTTTTAAAGAGGGAATTTAACCTCTGTAAAAATAAATATATGTACGTAGCGGTCATTAAAAATATTGTTGATAATTCTTCGTAGCATTTCTTTTTCTCGTCTCTGTCTTTATACGAAGCCAACGTTACATCCCATAGACAGGTTCGTTCGCGCCATTTCTCGATAACATCCTCTGTAAATTCATTTTTTTTTGCTTTCGCCATCTTCTCCTGTTTTTCTCTTGATTGTTCTTTTACTGTAGTTTTCAACTGTATTTTTTGCATAATATTCCGAAAGTGATACATGACGTCAAACGTTTAAAACAAAAGATTTACGAAATTTCAATAGAGAAAGATCATCCGTTTAATCGAAAAAGATGAACACGTCCATCTTTTTAAAATGACGGATAGGTCAAATTTGGCAGGTCAAAATGTTTCATTTTTTTAAAATACACGATCCGTTTTGACCTATGACTCATCCGTCAGGTTTAAACCTTCCGTTTAAACGGATCGTGTATTTCAGCCTTTAGACAATCAAAAATTAAACGTACAACTTCAAAGTTCAAAAATCAAGAAACAAGAATCAAAATACCAAAACAGCATTCTTTCCAATTTTAGTATTTTTACGCATGGGTTTAAGCGTCTGAACAATATAATGAATCCCTGGAGTAGAGATTCTCGTCAAACTTACCTCCTATATCAAACATATCACGCCTAGATGTTCATCGCGAATATAAAAACATTATAACAAAAATGACACCTTTTAATGTCGTTCTGTTTTGGCGGAGGGGGGTTGAGGATGTTTTAGCGACATAACAAAAGTCGTATATAAAAACAAACCAGACCAATTGCAAAATGTGATACAACAAAAGCAACCAATAACAGATGTTTTTGTAATTCCCGCACTTGTTTATAGCCAGTCAGCTAGCTAGCTATAAATTTCTATATAAATTATCAATTTGAGGCGATATAACTTGGAACCGGGCGAAATAATTGACATCATCTTATGTTTAGGAAACTAGAGGCCACCTGGGCCGAAATTTTGTAGCCTCTCAAAAGTTGGGTCGCTAATCCGTCATTTCAGGATGAACAGATTCACGATATCCTCAAAAAATCTTTAAGCCTTTATATCTCTTTAACCGTTTGCTGAAAGCACAAAATTTCATGCATTCTTTTAATCAGTGTTTTGAGGTCTATACAATAACAGTAATGGTTAACAAATTTCTAAAATTTGCTGATGTTATCAAAATTACAACTCTGATATCTCTGATAATCTAAATGACCCTTGATCACGAATTTAAGCTCTAGTCCCAATATTATTAACCCTATTCGGTCCGGGGGGGGCGGATTCTGCCCCCCCCCCTGACGGTTTTTTTTTAATAAGTCCTTATTGCTATGTTATATGGCTTTGAAACTTACTGAGTTTTAATATTTATCTATTAGACAACTGCATGCCAAATTTTTAGGTCCCATATCCTTCAGAGGCTTTAATATTGACCATTACTCGAAACTACCCCTAAAAATCTCTATGAAATCCTTATAATGGGGAAAATTAATAACTTCTGTTAGGATTATCCTTAGAACTTGAAACTTGCAACAAAACTTTATTTTATTAAGAAGAATCATTTTGCATAATTTGGACACGTGATTAATCCGATTTCCCGATTTTTTTGGATTTTAACCGAAAATCGGAAAAAAACGGATTTTCGGGCAATTTTTGGCATTTTTTTATGCGATCCACGTAAAAACCGGAAAATATGTTAAATAACTTTTATTTAGCTTTCAGAAACTTCAAACAGAATGCAAAAATTCGCTCTGGAACAAAAGTAATTAAATTTTAAGCAGTTAGTGGCATTTTTAACAAATTTCAAGCTTCTGATAACGTCACATAATTATGACGTCACATAATTATGACGTACTATAAGTGTGCCAAGTTTTATTCAATTTGAACAACCCTATGAAAAGTTATTGAGGGGGGGCGGATTCCGCCCCCCCCCCCCGGTCATAGTGTATTCGAAAAACCCCGGACCGAATAGGGTTAAGGGTAACATAATTTCTTAAAAAGAACTTCATTGCTTAGTGACGAGGTTATTGCTGACGTCATCAAAATCTTATTTCTGTATTATTTTAAAACTAAGTGGATTTTTCCGCGGACAATTTATAACTCGTCTGTTAATAAATAATCTATTCAAGCATATTTATGGACCTCGTCAGAAGGTTCAGACGGAAATATTAGTATTAGAGATTAGTATTTGAACAAATAACGATAAATAGGTTCAAGTTTTTCATTTTATATAGTATAGAAGAAATGATCTACACTAAAATCATCGACGAATAATCTCTTCAAGTGAAGACAAAGTAACAAAAAACATTGAATAAATCGATGTCGTTGAGTTTTGGGTTTAAGCAGAAAGATGGTGAAATAGGAAACTGTACTTCCCTTAAAATCGACGACATTTTTCAATTAAAAGTTCAATGTTCAACAAATCTGTTTAAAACATTTACTTTAAAAAAATTTTTGTTTTAGCTTGTTCAAATGATAGGGATGATATATAGGCACTTTTGAATATACCGGCACGTTAAAAATCGATTAGTCTGTGTCTGCAACAGCAACAACTCACCAAAAACAACAACAAAAACAATCGAAAACGATTAAACTAATACATTTTTCATAAACAGGCGAATTTAAAAGCAAAAACTTTTATTATTCCAGTTCTGGGGACCGCGGATCGAATCCGGCTCACTGCCAGGCAGTATGTTAGTGATGAACAAAGTAGTTCTTCTTCAACATGACTTACACGCATTATACTCGCCCGTCATTATCAGAGGTCTGATCAAGGTGAAGCATTCTCTGTTGAGAATGAAATACGGATGTGCTATGATAAATATTCACCTATATAAAAACTTTTATGTAAGTGTGGCCTAATGGTTAATGCAGCGTCGACACAGCTTAGGTGACTTGAAGTACAATACATTAAGCCGTGAGGTTCCATACGGTAAACATAACCATAATTTGCATATAATAAAAACGCTATTAATGCACACAAATTACAGATTATAATCAATGCGGTAGTGTAATAATACCCTTAAGAATACAGGTTAAGTACAACAAACACGAGAGTTCACATATAATTACATTTTCCACATGGTTATTCAAATTTATGAGTCATCCAATCTTTGACGATCTTTTTTGATTAATCTAAAGGTTTTCAAAGAAACAATTTTAAATCAAGAAATAATTATGTTTCATAACTAAATATCCACATTTCTTCCTGTCAACATTTTTGACAAGAACTTCAGAGTTGTACGAAGTGTGGTTGCAGCTCACAAGGTTGCAGATACATGTTAGACCAGTAGTACTTGTACTGCTGCTTTCACAGGTACCTACAACCATGTGAACGGTTTTCCATTTCGTATAGAAAGTGGTGTTGTAACTCAGCACTTCAAATGGGTGATATAAGGAAAAACAAAATTTTAAGCAATAACACCGGTATGGTATCTCAAAAGTGTGCTGTCTGTAGAAAAGAAGAATATCTGACCTTTTCAGCATCCTTGCATGAAGAACGCACAAAAGTATTGATTGACGTAAATGATTTGCGAGTCAAGTTGGAAATCAACCTAAAACATGTGATTTTTGACCGTAAAAGAGGCTTCTAAAGTCCCAAGACGGGTAATGTTAAGAAAATCCTCTATGAATTCAAAGTATTTTGCTTACAGACCTTTTCTTGTTATCTAGTGGTTATCACATCGGAAACTTCGTATTTTTAACTCACACAGCCATGGATATTTTGTGAAAGGTAGAAAGGAATATTTTCATATCTTGTTGTAGAAGTTATTTATTTGTTGTCATAGTAGTTACTTCACTGTTAGAAATTTTTGCAAGAAAATCTCGCATTCTTTAAAGACTGAAGAAAGAATTCGCGAACTTTTGAAATTCGTGCCCAATATTTATTCTATTAAAATATACAAGTTCTATGATAAAATAAAATTTCTTAAAATAAAGTAAAAATCAATTAGTTTATTGGTCACCTCTTATTTAACCTTGTACAATCCCGGGCTTTTGTAACCAGGGCAGAGTGACGGGGTTATGCACTTTACAATTGATTAAAATAGATCCAGCACTTTCTATAGAAGTAACTGTATAAAATGCTAAGAAGAAGAGGCTACTTTAAGAGATTTATCATTCATCTTGGCACGTTTTTGTTTACATTTAGGTATCAGTATTAAATCCTAGACCCTGGACCTCGCATTATCTTACGATTCCCGAAATACAAAGTCGCTTTGGATTTGGCATGTTTTAGAACTTCATATAATTTTGCTACAAAACAAAACCAGAGAGTCTCAAAATATGATGTTGACACATAAACAAAAGTAAAAACTTTCAAAAGAGCCTCTTCTTTTTAGCAATTTTTGTAGGCTTCGCTACTAAGAAAGGGGGAGCAATGTCCAATTTGGCCCACGCGATAAAAATCTAAAGATGGTATCCTAATTCCAAAATCGCGTATTCAGGAAAATAAACAGTAATGTTAGGCTTTCCTATCCTAAAAATATGTGTTAAAATTAATTAATTTCTTTAAAATATGCTCTAGAAGGCCAACAGGCTAAACTTTAAGGTTGAAAACAACGAGTCTATTGTCCCTTTTTATCGCTTCACAAAAGAGTCAGGTTAGATAACTGTCCTACAGAATTTAAACTATTGTACTATGAGATATATCTTGATGATGTTTTTGTCCTCTTTTTATCGTTCAGCTCTCTCTAGCAATAAAATGCCAACATATGCCATATGTCATAATGTTAAAGTAACAAGTGCCTACCATTTATTTATATCAATGTTAAACGTTGACATAACCATTTTTAAACTGCGATTTTTAGAAAATGAACTTTCAGTAGTGTATATATATAGAAATTTTACTACTTTTTACTCTGACAAATAGAAAGTAGTTCCTGTTAGGAGATAAGTTTATAGAAATTAGATTTAAACGACTATATATCTATCACTTTCAATTAATCGAGGATCTACCATTAAATTTCGTATATAAATTTAACTGCCATAGCTGCAATGCTATCTATACTGGCATGACAGTGCGAAATGTTAAAGTAAGAGCCACTGTATTTATATATACCATCGATCACGAAATAGTTTTTTGTATGCGTGACTTTATGATCCTATGGTGATGTTTTTAGTCCTTCTAATTGTATATATATACCCATGTACCTATAATTTGAAAGAGTAACTCGGATAAAATAAACCATGTATTATAAGAATGACCTTACAGGTCATTGCGGTTTTAAGAAGAATTGTAGGTTAATTACAGTCTCTGTAAGGTTAATTACATGCATTGAAATCAGCTGTCGCCATAGCTGCTATCTTATTATTTTCTGTGCTAAAATTATTAAAGAATTTGAAAGAAACACATAACTAAAAGCAACTTGACTTGATGACTTCAGGATACAGAGAGCTTAAGAATGGTATTTGTAAAGTATTTGTGGATTATTCTCCTAATATTAACAAATGCTGCCGTGGATATCCAGGTAAAATCTTTAAATTTTAAAAAATTACTTTAACAATATTTAGCATAACTTCTATAATTTCTAAGGGCTAAGTTGAATTAAAACCCCACTTAGAAAACACAAGCAGAAGATCGTGGATATTTTAAGGGAAAAACAATTATTTTTTATGAAATAGCTCTAACATTTATATCGACATTTTAGCCGTATATATACAACTTTTATGACTTTTGTCTGTAGGGACAACGCCATGAACTGGAATCACAAAAATTACACAGATGAATTAATTCAATGTTTCTGTTAAGGATACGTTAGCCAACAAGTTCTCATATTCTAAATAAAATTTAGTATATGCAGTAGAGAGTATACTTATATTATCTAAACTGGTTGCGTTGTTGCAGTATATGATTTGTTCTAACATAGCGCTAGGCTTGTGTGCTTTGACGGGGTCTTTATGATCTTATAAACAGACGTATGCTTGGTTCTTTTTTGGAGATTTTACATCCAATCTAGTGGAATGTAATCCAAATGTTTTGGTTGTTGGTTCGAAATTACTGGGTAAGGATGTACTGATGATAAGATTAGGAAATATTTAACAGATAGAATATTGCTTGGTGAAAGATAAACATAACTTGGAAAGCATGCGCTTTTTATTCATACCTGATGTTGTCAAAACAATACCACCCAAAATTGTTACAAGGGAATAATCTTAAAACATAAAATAAATTTAAAATGTTTTTGAGTGGATTCCTCTACAGGTTGTCATCTAAAACATTTTTCTTAACCTTCTTTATGAAATAATCAACAAATCGTTTTGTGATAAAGAGCACAATAAATTTTAGTAGATTCCTCAACAGGTTTAAATAACTGGTATTATATAATTGAGGTGTTTAATTTGTTGCTATCGCTGTCCCAATTATAATTTATCTTTTGCTTTTTTTATTGTGCCTTACTACTCCTTACTTTGTTTTGACATAAGCAAAAATGTATTGCTGCTATTTTGTTGCTTTCAAGAAGTACTGTAAGTCTGCCAATTATGATTCCATTTGGGAAAACCTATGAAAAGTTATGTACGGGATCAGCACCTTCAGTCATAATATGTTCGAAATATCCAGGAAAAAATAGTGTCAGGGTGAAAAATTGAAAGAATGATGGAAAGAAATGTCAACGTAAAAAGGACTTAAAAGATGCACCAGAATTGCCTAATAGTTTTATATATGTGTATTTCATCTTGTTTGTATTGGTATGTTTTTTTGTTTTTTAGACCATTCACGTCAAGAAGGGTAAGCTCTTTTATTCATATGAAAAGTTATTGGGAACAATACAATACTAGGTAGTCCTCAAACGTAATTGAAACAGGAACAATGCCTCAAAAATATCTTATTTTCTTCTCCCGAGTAATCATTTTTACAATAAGTCTGTACTTATGAGCTTGCCAATATTTTTACTGTTGGATTTACCAAAGGTTGGTTTGTTAAACAGAAATACTAAAAATATCTGAATTTTTGTTGTCGTCTGTATGATAATTATCTATATGCTAGAAAGAAGAACTGATGTTTTGTAAAGTGTTTTAGCGGACCTATACAGTTATAAGAATGTAATGTTTTCGAAACTTACTTACAACCAGTCAATGTTTTATGTCACTAGAAATGGGCCAACAAAAATTCTGTTTCACCGATATTTTAGTGAGACATCGCTTGTAAACATTTTTTTTAATTCAACTAAGCAACGAATCTAATTTTTAGTTATTTATATACATTGATATTAAATTCGGTATTTAATTTTTAGGTGCCAACAAGACTTGCAACAAACAAGCAATTGAAGAAAAACTCAAGAACTACAGTACGCATTTTTATCACTTAAATGCTTAAATACTAAGATGAAACAGCCTGTGCAACATTTCAGAGCAAATAGGTTTCTTCCGTTTTCCGTTTTATGATGAAATTTAAAGAAAATGTTAATATAGCCATTAAAAGGATATGGAACTAAGAACTAGATTTTATCCGGTAGATGATAGGAGCTTTTTTTTGAAAATTCTAGGTTTCTAAGAATCCTTTTTTATTTTCCAAAGTGGATCATAGTGCTCCTAAATATTAAGATAACTAGTCGATAAAGCCCGTGGAAAAATTCAGTGAGGTAGGATAAAATTTAAAAAAACGCGCCATTTGAATTCTGATGACGTCAGCAACGCATCCACCAAAAAAAAATTAGAACCTTGTTTTACGCTGCGTCTATTGTGTAGAGCTTAAACTGCTGATCACGAAAATGTATATGTTCATCTGCCTTTTATGAGCGGTTAATGAGATATAAAGGATTTAAAAACTTTGCTAACGTTAGCCATGGCCTGTCAAAGCCCCAAAAAAATTTTTTAGAAATTTCTATACCTGTTGCCTTCATCGTATAGATCTTGAAACTCTGATCAAGAAAATTTATAGTATCATGTACTTTTGACAAAGGGTTGCAGAGATATTAGCGTTTAAAGGTTTTTTGATGACGTCATCAACCCGTCCAATCCGAAACGGATTTGGGGACCCAGGCTTGGGAAAATTACCCAAATTGGTCCTGGGTGGTCCCTAGTTACCCACGCGGTAAAATCAGTGACGTCACCACCTTTTTTCCAAGTTATTTGTCCTCAAAGTTTTGTGTGCACTGTAATGGCTTCATTAATTTAAATTAAGATATTGACGTTAAAATAGTAATATTGACGTCGCGCCGTAACGTCAGATAATTTAACATTTGAGACATAACTTTTTCGGCTACATCAAAGGAAAATAAAGACATCCACTTTGCCTGTTACAGACACACAAACACACAGACACACTCTCCGTATTATTATAGAGATGCTGGAATACGTTGTCTTCAATCCCCCTCCAGCCAAGTATCACCATGGTAACTACTTGGAGGTGGGGCTGTTCTGGCAGAGTTTTTTTTATCATTGGGAGTTCACCTAATCAAATGAATGTTGATTTCTTACTCAGCCGTAAAGTTTAGTTGTGTCGCATTCGAAGTTTCAGCGCTACCCGTTACTAGACTATGTAGCGAAGCCCTGGGTACACGTGGTTTTTTCCCTAATCTTTTTAGATTCTTGTTCTGATGTCAGCAACTTTTTGCCCTCAAGTCCCACCACGCATATATATCAGAAAAGATTGTCTTCCACGACATAAATCTCGACGTGAATGCCTTAGGGCGAGCGCAAACCGAGCAACATGTTGCGTAACATTCCAATCAACACTCCCCGACCAAAATGTTGGCCAGTATGTTGGTCCGGTTTGGTTTAGGCACTTATGGTTATTTAAGGGCACCCGGTGAAGGAATGCGTTCCAACAAAAGCGTTCAAACAATAGCGTTCAAAACCAGTATCGTTTTGCTCACTTACGGCCTTTTAGACACGCTATGAATGTGAAAATCAAGTTCTACAACAGCAACAACTACAGGAAGGAACATATACTGCTATGTTAAATAAATATAAAAGCCTGTATGTGATAAGAAATAAACAATAGTAGTACTTCTATTGAAAAAAGATGCCGTTTAAAATAAGTACGATAATACATGTTTGGTTGCTTCTTTGTTTGTCTATGCCTTGTCCCACTGCCATTCGACACTTCCTTTATTCATAAAATATACAGTGAATGTTTCTCAAATCACTTTAGCTGCTTTCTAGCTTGAGACACAATGGATAGAAAGGAAACCTCAAGAGAGTCCCCTTTTCTGACCTCCAACTTTCTTCCACAATTTTTTCCTTGTGAATTCACGAAATCGACAAACCAAGGGGGAGCATAGTGGTTTTTTTTTATGACTTGCGAAGTAAATTATGGAGAGTCAATGCACATGTTGTGATGGTGCAAGCTTTTTCTTATAATAAATTAAAAGGCTGTTGAAAATTCGCCATTTATATGCCGAAATGCCAAACATGTTCTCTGATATTCATTTTGCTCAGCTATGACGGTAGTGGTAGATGCCTTTTATTGGATGTTAGATTCGCTTGAGGATATGTTTTAAACCAATACGATTTTGGGGCAAAGGCATTATCCCTAACAAAGACATGCGGTATGTTGATATATCCATAAGGTAAAGAAGTAGCATCTGGGATGTTCAAGCTGTTAATTTTTCTGCGCAAATCTGAGTTATTTTAAACACTGGAGTCATTTATCCGTTCATTGCTACCAATATCCGCGACCTGCCATGGCCAATACGATTATTGAAAAGGTTTTCTTGCAGTAAAAATATTCAAAACCGGTGCCAGATCTTATTAGAATATACTTCCACTCAATCACCCCTCAACAATTAAGAAAGTTTCATCTTGATTGAAAATTCTCGGATATTTTTAACCAATTATCTAAACTCGATGGTACCTCCTTGAGATACTCTTCCTAATATACTCTGCTATCGCTTTAGTAACCTCATCATTAATGTAAGATATATTGCTCTTTCAGATACCCTGAATTGTAAAGTTAAAGAGCAATAAGTTTCACATCTACCAAAAATCGGATAACAAGTACTAATCTTTTGGCTGGTAAAGTTATTAATTGAGCTCCCATTACGGCTGATTCTTTTGGGGTGATGTATGGTTCGATAAAACCAAAGATTTCTTTAAACGATTCATAGTTTATTCTTATCATTTCTTTGTAAGTTTTTGTATCCGCAACCAGTAATTCCTGCACAAGGTTCTAATACATCCCTTCCTTTTCTCTTTTGCGTACCCAATTTCGTCATTGTCATCTATCAAGAAAACAATTGCCAAACAGGCTGCTTCTTTACACTCTGGTATCCTACTCGAAAGACAGTAAAACAGCAAATAAGTGAACATGTAGAAATGTTTAACGCTTGTTATAAAAAATATGGTAAAGCAAACCGTACCAACATGTTGGCGCGATTTGTTGTCGATTTGTTGGGAAACATGCTGCCCGGTTTGCGCTTGATTTTCTCCGTGGGTAACTAGAGTAAGGTTGAACCTGATAATCGTCTTTCATACAGCCCAGTCTGGGTTTTAGTAAAGCGCTTGTGTGGAAAATATACTCATGATCTACCATTTTTTTTAATCATTATTTTAAGGTTTATATAATAATAGAAGACCAATTAAATATCTAGAATATTTTTTGGCATTAACGGGTCTTAATCGAGGTTCGCAAAATATTCAATTTTTGTTTATTTAATCCTTCTTGTTTTCTGAATAAGCTGGATTTTTCCACTGGTTATTCAACTAGTCTACTTTACTAATATACAAAGGTTGTTGGTCACTGAAAATACCGCACCAGGCTAAAATTGGCTTTCCAAAAGAAATGTTTTTTTTTTCTAACGAATGCGCAAATTCAAAAAATCAGAGATAACCAGCCGTGTCGGAACACATGGATTATTAAAGTCATTAAAATGCGTGTAACCCCAAATATCTTTTCAATCGTTCGTCAAAAGTACATGATCATATACATTTTCTTGATCAGCGCTTCAGGCTGTACGCAACAGAGACAACGGGTAAATAAATTTCTAAACAAAAAATTAAAATGTTCTTTTATCCTCTACTTTTAACAATGATCGTCTTTAACTTCTTATAGTCTTAAAAAAGTCTTAAGCAATCTTTTTCAATACTTTTAATATACACTTTGGTATTTTGTGCAACATTACAACCGGCAGCGATAGAAGAATGTTCATGCAAAATTTTATTTTTTCTAATATTTCATATGTTTCACATGTTTTATATATGTTTCTTACATCTTAGCTAAATTGGTGGATGCAGCATCGATACATGATGAGTGCGCATTCATGTACCCGAAATGTCAAAAGATTCCTTTTTCACCAGTAGTTCACTATGTGGGTAATGCCATAGAACAGATGTACCTTCTCGCAGCATTGTACAATGTTGAAGCAGGTTGGTTTTTCAGCATGTAATATCTGGAACAATTAGTCATTAAAGAAACGCCTTAAAGTATTTCTCTTCCAAAATAAACACATATACTTTGTTGTAACAACACTAAGAAGTGCTTGGACGGTAGCTAAGTATCACAGGATTTCGCGTAAATCCTCTGAAGCACTTCCAAATTTTCATGTAGGTTGTTGGGGATACTTAGTAAACATATATTACAATGGTGTGCGATTACACCTTTCCAGGTACATATCACAAGAAGAGGTAATGCTTTCGTAAATCTGAATTTATTTATCGAGTAGCTGTAAGTTATTTTGGAATGCGGCATTAATACGGACGAGCTAGCTTGCTTACAAGCAGTATTAGCAAGTCATTGCTGAAAATCGAGTTCTGTGACGATTTTACAGGGCACTATTCTAGAAGGTGAAAAAAGAAAAGTGTCGAGGAACACGTTTAGTCAGTATTTGTTAGAGGGATCCTAAGGTATTTTTACAAGTTGGACTTACCTGAAAGATTTTCATAAGAAATTCCCAATGACATATTCACTTTTTGTTAAAAGTTCATGTAACCCCGGATATCGTTTTTTAAATATTTGTTTTTCTTGCCACCTTGACGGCCGCTTCGATCTTCTTTTTTTGTGGCACACGACCTTGTCATATTCATGCACCACTCAAATTAATGACTTTCATTCGCTATAATTAATGACGTTCATGGCCAAAAACAATTAATTTGCCTTCGCAACAAAGTTAAAAAAAATTAACATATTTTCCAAATCGATCTCTGTACGAATGATTTTTAATTTTTTAAACAATAATACAACATAATATACTTACTAGCCGTCTAAGCAATAAAACGGGAAAAAATAAATAATATATTAGCAGCAGGTGTGTGCATGATTTCTTTTATTTCAAATTTAAAAGAATTTATTTCAACAAACAGGTTGTAAAAATTACTGATCTATAACCTGTCCGCCTGGGCAGGGTATGATGCTCAAATGAGGTTGCCTAAGTTACTCAGTAGATGGATATATATTTTATTAAAAAATCAATAGAAAAGAACACTACTTTAATTCATCCCACGATGCAGGAAGAGACAGAAATTACTGTCTAATTAAAGTTTGTTTCTTATGATATTTTACCAATATGTAGCGCAAACATCAACGCTGCTGGTTTCGTTCTAAGAACGTTTAGATAAGAAAATGTAAGGTAATCAGTTTCAAATCTAGAGTATGCTAACCTTGTCCTCAGGACTTTTAGTTCTGAACTGCTCTGCACCTCCATAATAAGACCTTTTAAAAGCACACATCGTACATTAATGTCCAACGAAACCCTCATAATTCAGCATTTTTAGCGGCGGTGAATAACTGCTGTCGCAATTTTCGCACGTATTACAATACTGTGGCAGCTTCTAAATTTTAAACTCAACAAAACGCAAAAAAATGTTTTAGCTACCTCCTAAATAAAAAAATATTTTGTTTACCCAATAATAATAATAATAATAATAATAATAATAATAATAATTATAATTATAATAATAATAATAATAATAATAATAATAATAATAATAATAATAATAATAATAATAATAATAATAATATTAATAATAATAATAATAATAATAATAATAATAGTTAAATGCGTAAATATTAAAGTTCAACGCAGAAAAAACGGCATTTCATTAAATATATTTTAGCGTTTTCTGCAATGATTTAATCAAACCACAAGTGGTGACAAACTGTTTTTAATGATGCAGTTGAAGCGCAAAAAATATGTTAACTGATTTTTCGCTAGGAGTTTGTTGTTCGTGCAGGTCACTAGTAGGAGGTCACTAAACTGTGCTCTTTTTTCCGTTGTTACATCTTCGGCTTTTTTCACACGTCTGATCGCACAAGTCCTAGGACTTCTTCTGCACGATTTCACCACGGCAAATATTTTAAAAATATGTAGGCAATTACGTAGGCAAATGCCGAGTGCCGTCTCAAATTACGAAGATTGTAACCGCCCTTAATCATATTCGTGCTGAACCTCCAGCACGAATATGATTAAGGGCAGATGCAGATGCAGATGCAGCCCCCTCTCCCTCCCCTCTCAACCTTTTTCCATAACTTTTTATGATCTTATAGTTACACATTGATACTTCTGCTAACTTTTATTTGTCTTCTAAGATATATCCCTTTGAAATAAAAATCATACACAAATTTGTGGCATGTTGAATGATCAGTAAATTTCACAGCCTGCGTCTCAAATAAAAGTCCTTTGAAATAAAATTCATGCACAACTTGCGGCTAAAATAAAAAGCTCTTTGAAATAAATATCATGCGCATTTTATTTTTCGTTTGATTGCTCAACTATGTGAGAACATTTGCAGAGTTATTGTTATTTTCTAAAAAAAATAATTGTTACTAGAGAACTTTATGCAAAATTATTTTAATTTTTTTTTAAGAAAATAATCGTTCGTAGAGAACTTTCATTTCACTTTGCCGAGAGAAGGCATCTGTATGCCTGGCTAAAACAGTCACTAATGTTTAAAGCGTTACATAAATATTACGTAACAGGGTCACGTGACACTAAAAAAAGATTGGAGCTGGAATAAAATTTTTTAACGAAGAAGAAGGTCGTATATAGCTAGATGGCGGTAGAGCGAGAAGGAAAACAAATATTTAAAAAGCTATATCTGGAGTTGCATGAAGTTATAACAAGTAAATATATCATTTAGAATTCCTCGTGCAAATCTTTCAGGTGAGTCCAACTTGAAAAATTACCTAGGGATCCCTTTAAGTGTTCTGCCATTTCTATAGAGGCATTCAGTGAACGACATAATTTTTTATAATTTTTAGTCCTATTGGTAAAATTGCATTCATGTTATTCGCATAAATTGTCTTCTAGTAAAATCACTGTGAAATTATATTCTTAAGGTGGCAGTAACCCTTTTTTAGCTGTCCAAATAGCTGAATTGTTTACTCACTGTTTTATTTATACCATTTTTTTTTAATATTGCCTAAAAAGATAGGTCTTAATACATAATAAAATGATTTTAACTTAACACCAAAATTGCTGAGTCAGCAAAAATTTCTATTTAAAAATGTTTCATAAACAAGAAAAAAATCGGCTTCTACACGTGCTCCAACTTTTTACAATATATTTATTTTTCACCAGCTTCTCTTTTTAAATGAACCTTGGTTAACTGTGTTAAAACGCTGTGCGGAGTTTTTTTTGTACATTCATATTTTTTTAACAATAGCCGGTTTTTTCAAGAGATTCTTTGTAAACATCGCCTGCTGCATCGAACGCGGTTAAAAGAAAAATATTCCGAATAAAAAAATTCCGCACACCATATCATGGCTGCATGGTTCACCAAGCATGTCTGAAAATTTAAAAGTAGAACGAAAATGCTATTGAAAGTTAAAGCTCGTGCAGTGTAGCATAATGAAGATCGTCTCTACAGAATGTGTCATCTTTGTTGTTATTAACGTTTCTCTTTAATAATTACGTCATTTCTTTCTGTACAAATCCGCAAGCGCGTAGACTAAAGCTATATTCGGCAAAAATAATTAATTATTCATGAATTTTAATTTAAAGAGGAATTGTTAAGGCTGAATAATTCTGGTGAAAGATAATAGTATTATAGCTATAAAATCTTGACAAGTGTGTTAGAAAAGAAAAAATATGAATATATAGTCTGAAAATAACCGTTTGCAACTAATTATGTAAAAAAAAATTCCATTTTTATATGGGTTACTGCCACCTTAATATGAGCAAATGACTTGAATTTTTTAGATAAACAGTACATATGTTATTATTGCACAAGATAAGATGATTAACGAAGTATCATACATCTTAAATGTCACACAAATCCCATCTGGGAAAACAAAAACCCTGAGCATAAAGAAAACTCCATGTAAGTTGTTACTCTTTTAGAGGAAGAATTAGTAATTTTTGCAAGTATTTTGTATCAAAATGAAATATCTATTTTGACTCAAAAAGTTGCTTTTATAAACTTCTGCGTCTAAATGCTTCCTGCCAAGATTACAATTTTGAGTAAAACTACACGGCTTAAAACGGTGTAAAGGTGTAAACATTCCAACTCTTTTAAGGCTAAATAGGCAAGGCTGATAGAATTATTTCACATGGCTTTATTAAGCAGATATTACAGGTTCATTCTCCGAACATCAGGGTTTATTCTTTAGAGGTAAAGCAATATCATACTTTGTACAGTCAAGTGGTCCTTTTTTTAACAGAGGCGGTAGATCTTATATTCGAAGTATCAGCATACCAAATTTTCTTTCTCAATTAATTAAGTGGTTCTTGTTTGTTCCTTTTGGAGATGAATGTCGCATTTGGTCTTTCTTTTTTAAGCAGGGTGGTTGTACTGCACTTCAATGTGGGATATTGTGCATTCCTACGGAAGGAGCAAGTCTATTTAATGTAAAAAATAGTGGATGGATATATAATACTAATTTTAGGTTTTATCCTGCTGGAGGAAGAATTCAAGTTTTAATTGAAATTAACTTAAGTGGACTGAATCTGATGTGTATGCATGCCATTTTTTCCAAAACTGCGTTTCACTCTACAGTAAACTGCATACATGGAAATCTCGCATCGAATTTAAATTTATCTAAGTGAATTTAGCCGATTTGAAATGCCACACAACAGATTTAAATACTTTTAAAACACCTAATGTACACCAAAATGACCAAACCGATTTAATTTCACTTTTGTAACCGGCCTGTATGTTTTAAACACACTCCCGCCCCTAAAATATTGTTTAACACTTAATTCCTTTTACAATTCTACGACATGTACAATTATAATTCATAATTTCATTTTCTTTTCATTCTATAACTTGTAGCAACATGCGAGATGGCTGCCTTGAGTTTCGCTGGTAAGTACTAAAATACTAGATGCATGGTTAATTATAAGTGTAATGGTTGCTCAACAGAATACTCTCCTTGATACCTCCAGTATTGGTCTCCAGTATTGAGGAGGACTGCAATTTTGGAGTTTGTTTAATAACCCTATTCGGTCTGGGGGGGGCGGGGGGATTCCGCCCCCCTTCCCTGACAGTTTCTTTTTAATAACTCTTTAATGCTATGTTGCATTGCTACAATACTTACTGAGTTTCAATATTTATCTATTAGACACCTGCATGCAAAATCTTTGGGTCGATACCTTTCAGAGGCTTTGATATTGGCTATTACTCGAAACTACCCCTAAATATCTGTATGAAACCCTTATAATGGGAAAAATGTAATAACTTTTGTTAGGATTATTTTTAGAACATGAAACTTACACCAAAACTTTGTTTCATCCAGAAGAATCATTTTCCCTATTTTGGTCACGTGATTAATCCGATGTCCCGATTTTTTCGGATTTTACCCGAAAATCGAAAAAAAAATAGATTTTCGGTTAATATTTGGCAATTTTTCATGCGATCTATGTCAAAACCGGGAAATATGTTAAATAACGTTTATTTAGCTTTCCGAAATTTTAAACAGAATGTAAAAATTCGTTCTAGAACTCAAGTAATTGAATTTTAAGCAGATAGTGGCATTTTGAACAAATTTCAAGCTTTTGATGACAAAATATGTGCTTACGCAAGCAAAAATTTATTGCTGCCATTTTGCTCCTTTTGTGACGTACTATAAGTGTGCTAAGTTTGATTCAATTTGGACAAGCCTATGACAAGTTATTGAAGGGGGGGCGGAATTTCGCCGATAATATGTTCAAAAAAAGCCGTACCGAATAGGGTTAAGTAAGGCTACTTTTAAACCCGTTTCACGCGTTGAAAAGGGCGACCAACAGCTCTTGTCTGAACAATTTTATCTACGATGGTAGCTGTATGCAGTTAAGGCATAACTTGGAAGATAATTGTTTGCAACTGTGTCACATGTTAAATTGTTGTCGATTTTGTGCATACTAAATCGCTGTACTATGCATAGCTGCCCAAAAGGAGGCAAAACTAATTGGAAGTCGATTCTTTTTCGCAGCTATGTCACATGTGTTTTGAATTTTCGTGCATATTGAATCCTTGTTGACGCCTTGTTGGTAAACATTCTAGGTGCAGTGAAGGCATTTTCCAATTGTCGCAACCCTCCAGGTAACATTTTGATAAAGCTTAAATTTTCGAAGAGGTGTTGCTTCAGAAATCAAGCTACCTTAATTTGCTGTACGAGTTTCTTTAAATATCTGAATATCATTAGCAGATTAACTTGTTTCAGAACCTCTTAAAATTAATTGACAATTTTAAAATTAAGATTCACATTTTAATGCTGTATTAAACGGATTGTTTTAAGTATTCCCTTTTGTTTTGATTTAAATCATTTTGTGATTGCCGTGCAACTAGTTATTAATAATAATCTGAATTTTATTTTTAGACTTCCACGAAATATTAAATATCATGTCAAAATTATGCAAGCATTTTTCAAATAACATCATTAAAGTTACTCGATACTTAAACCAATCTGAATTGACACAAAGGCATTGTAGACTTGTGCAGTTTGATTTCCCTGTGGAAGAAAAATTGCCAAAGACATCTCAAATAAAAACATATATCATTGTTGTTGCAATAGTAGGCTTGTCCATATTCCTAATTCTGGTTATCTTTAAGATAGTTAGGAAGTTAAAACAGAATTCCATCAGTGCAAATAACTGCTCCCGAAAATCACAAAAAAGAGATTTTGGCTTTGGGAAAGAAGGAAAGTATGACGAAGTTTCACAAAGTAGGTCAATAACTTTTTTGCAGTAACTAAACATTTGTTCCGTATGTGTTGGATGCTAAAATAAAACACAAGTACAGCAGACTCTTGGTATAACGGACCGTTAAGAGAACCGAAAATAAGTTCGTTATATCGAGAGTTTGTTATACCAAAAAATATAAAAAAAATTAATTAATCAATTTATTGAAATTCTGTATTATTTAACCCTGCAAAAATTTATAGTGTTGAGTTCAACACCATAACCCCTAAAGTGCTCAACCACAACTAACTCAGCTCAAATACAATCCAAAATCAGCTCAAATACAATCCAAAATCAGAACAAATTTGATTCAAAGCAACATTTTTGTGTTTTTGTTTCCATTACACAATGTGCAACGTCTTCATACACCTAGCAAATTATCTCCTAGAGATCAGTGGTTCTAACATTTGTTTGATTGCGTAAGCATTTCCCATAATAAATTATGGCTCATTAAATTGTTATTGACAAGATGATATCTGAAAGATCAAAAATTTATTTGTGTTTGTTCTACTGCATATTCTACTAATGTTTCTATGGTTCGAACTTTTTGATTGGGATGACATTGCACTGTTTTGTTAGTAAAACATAATATTGATACCGATAAAACTTATTTTATTACCGAGTTTCTGTTACATTTAGTGCCTTGAGTTCCTTATATCCAGTTTTTTTCTTAGTTCAGGAGAAGAAAGATTTGGTTTGGTTATTTAAGCGTTCACTATATCAGGGCTTCGTTATATAGAAAGGATTTATAAGAGTTTTTTAAGGCTGAATCCAAGGAAATTGGATTTTGGTTCGTTATATAAGGATGTTCACTATATCGAGGGTTTGTCATATCGAGAGTCCACTGCATAGTTATAGTCACGGAAAGGTGATGTAGATATATAGGCCCAAGCTTTGTGGGACATATGTGATGAAGATTTAGGCAGAAGGAAACTTATGGCCACGAAACTATGTACCAATTTTAGTTGAATTTAGAGAATGCGATAAGCAGGCAGCTGATGACAAATATTTTTGATTTTTACTAATGCAAATCCAATTCTTTGAGGTTAACAAGCATGGCCGTCATGCGAAAAAAATATTATCATTGTTGTTACTACTATTTACCCACGACAGCTTCTACAGTTCCTATTGCTACTGCTTTAAACGAGAGTCTTGATAACGAGGGCTAGTGCACTTTAAGTTCGCCTTTAAGTTAGCAAGTATGGCAAATAGCCGAAATAGACAACTGCGTAAGCTATAAATCTTAACTTAAATTTGGGTTCTCCTAGAATTCTAAGACCATATGCCGACAAATCGACTGTGACTAGTTAAAGTTTTAAGTCACACCGTAAAGATAGCTGTGTAGGTTCTTGTGGTTTAATATAATTTAGGATTACTCTGAAAAGAATATTATGTTAAAAGCCACGAAAATTCCGTTTTTGGTTTTCAATCCGTTAAAGGCTGATAAGGTAGCTAAAGTTCATTTAAGGATACTGTAATAGCTCAGACACGTATTCAATATATTCATTATTTCTCACAGATTTTGTTTACAAAATTATATAATACAAAATCCAATTAAATTGTCTATGACATTATATAAATATAAAATTTAATATTTTTTTCAATTAGCTATAAGTCTACATTTTTATTTTCACTAAAACGTCTATGACTCTCCTTTTAGTTTTTCATGATAATCTGTCACCTTTGGAATCCCTTTTTCACAACATACTACCAGCTTTGTACGAACGTTTCTTGTGATAAAGCAAATTTGGTATTTGTAAAGGACTGATTTATTTGGGTCTACTCTGTTGAAAGTTTTTCGTTACATTAACGTATGAAATTCCTTCAATTAATCTACGTATATTATCAATATCAAAACATTCTTAGTGTTTGTTCAGCACGTTTTTGTATCATGATATCTGTTATATGTAAAATTTAATAATAGTAAAGTCTTTTTAATGGAACATACCAAGTCAGTCGATTTGGTCTATAAAATGAACACCGGCATCCTGAACTTTTATTTAGCAGTCCTGCCGAAGCGCAGTTCTCCTCTCCTTTTAAATACTGTTGTTACACTAAAAAAAAACTATAATAGCATTCGATCAAGATATTATTTCTGCTGAACGAGCAGGTGAGAACGACTGTTTGTACCATATTCAGTTATACTTATACTCATACCCTCGTTATAGATACTGCCACTAGAGTTAGGATCTTAAATCGTCCCGGGTGCGAGCTTCTAAACACCTTATTGAGAGATTTAGCGTTGGTTTTAAAAGCCTATGGTATAGATGTGAAATTATCACTACTGGAACAAGGTCAAATAGATGCTGGAAAAGAAATGTCGTCTTACATCGAAAGAAAGATCAACTCGTGTGATTATGTGCTAATTTTCTTTACAGAACACAACAAAGGTAAAAATACACCATTTTGTCTTCATATGTATGAAAACAAACTATTTAAATGACAATTTTTTAGCTACCTTTTTTCTTAATTACGAGTATGTGCTTACTACTACTGAAAAATATTCAATGCGGATTGTTTTTTAAATGTTCACTCTAAACTAAGACACTTTTATCTTTTAAGTCACAGTTTAAAACCAAGTATATAACGATGCGTTTTTTGCTATGTTTAGAACACATTTCACTAAAGCACAGACTATATGAATTTGCTTTGGAACTCATGACAAGAATGGCATATCATCAAAACATAAGTTCTAGATTTATTTCTTTATACTTGACCAGTTACGACAAAGCAATAACCCTTATGCCTTCTTTTCTTGTGGCAAAACAAAATGCCGGATACAGGATACCTGAGAACTTGATGAGTTTAGTTACACGACTTTCAGGTGGAAATAAACCAATTGAATCAAAAGAGCTACTCGCAAAATTGAATCACTTGCTGAACAGAATAAAAGCAACATGTAAAAAAATGGAGTCAAAAGAACACAGAATTTTAGAATGTAGCGAAAGAGATTGTGATAAGGTAATTTTGTGTTGCACTTCAAAATGATTCATACAATTGGCGCGGTTTATAGGTTGCTTCGACATTGTTATTTATTTATAATTCGTTTATCAAATATTTTAACTTTTAGGGAACACTGTACGACAGTGTGAGCAATCAGTCGTCAGTATGTACTTGTACTGCTCCTTCAAAGCGGCCATCATTTCACTCAATCGCTATTAAAACAAAAAATGGGGTAATTCTACAACACGAAGTCATTCTAGAAGGCAACTTAGAACCAACAGCAGTATAATGATGACTAAATTTGAAATCTATAATTTGTTTTCTGGTTGGGATAACTTATGTTATGTCATATCTACATAAATTTTGCTATATGTACATAAATTTTGTTCTATGTATTCCCTCTGTGTATTTGAGCGTTGTTTTAGCATATCTTATATTTTGTGGACAATCAAGTAAATTGTGTATACTAGATTTTTTTTCTGTTGTATTTTGTTATAATACTTCAGAAAGAGTAGAATGTGAAGGTTTCATATCGACATTAGGAGTTCACTAAATTAGTGCAAGAAATAACTGCAACATTTTTTTCAAACGATCTTATGAGCAAAAACCAACAATAATGAAAAAAATCCATGAAAAAAATTGTATATTTTATTCAGTTGAAAATGATTGTGATACAAACGAAACATGTTCTGCAAATTAAAAAATGTTGTTTTTACTTTAAAATTTTTTTTTCCTTTTTTAAAGCTTACCTCCTACTTTAAAAAAAGTAATCGAAAATCAACTCAAAATATTGTACTAATTACGAAAAAAAAATTCTTTTATACTTATTTGGATTTGTTCGCAAGATATTCGTCGTTAAAGTTGTAAAATATTAGCTGGAGAAGAAGCTTCGTACCAGTCGCCATCTTGTGTCCCGATTGTAAATAAATGCCTTCGCGGGAGGGCTTGTGACGTCAACTCCCGGATGATAATTTCGCTGACTCTGCCATGGCCCAGGTTTTTATATATACAAAGCGGTTTTATATATACAAAGCGGTTGTTGTTTTGTTTTTCAACATTTGTAACGGGTACTGAAGGTGAGTTTGTAACAGGTATATACTGAAGATAAGTAAGGCTTTTTTAAAACTGAGTTCCCGTGAAAAAGTTGTGGGCTTTCTTAGTTTTGAAGTTTCGGCCGGTAAAAAGTCTACAACACACCGAGCAGTGAATCAGATTCTAGCTGGGAAAGCTGTTATGAGGATGAGAATGGAAGTGGAAGCAATAGCTTAGTAGTGAACCGTGGCCTTTTTCGCTATTCCGATGCCCTGAGAACGAGATTGGCTCTTTCCGACTTGTGTAGAGACTTACAGAAATGCCCACAGAGACGGGTCGCGGCGCCGGGAAGTACATTTTAAAGTAAAAAAGAAGATATTTAGGGTTATCAGAGCAAACCATGGCGGGCGCCATTTCATTTTACTCTTTTGTAGCCTATCTTACCCCCTCCCCCCAAAAGAATTAAATGCTGCGCCGCGATCCCTAAGAGTTTTTGTTGGAAGAAAAGATTAGTAGAAAACTTCAATCTATGGCTAGACTATTGGCAACGTTAATAATCACGACTATGGGGGAAGTAAACATAGACAGGACGGGTGCAAGCTAAAACACAACCCTGGGCTTATTATAATAACAATTCAAGCAACCTTGATCCCAGGGCCTATAGCGTCCTTTGATATGAGAATGAAACGCAACACGAAAAATAAATTAAAATAAATTATTATAAGAAAGAAAGAGAGAAAGAAAGAAAAAAAGAAAAAAAGAAAGAAAGAAAGAAAGAAAGAAGAAAGAAGAAACAGCAACGCGCGCAGAACAAAATAAAATCCCGTAAATCCCTGCCTAGTGTACCACAATATAATAGAAAAGTCTTAGACGCAACGTAGAAAAAGAGCGAGCACCTATACCAGAATTTGTACATGGCCTAATGCAAAGACAAGTGGACAGAGATTTAGAATTGCCAAAGCCTTTTTTGCCAGCCTTGATCAAAACATTCTAGTGATTAAAACTCGACTTTTAAAGCGTATCGACTCTGTTAATGAGTACACGCAGCAGGTTGTTTCTTGCCTGTTGGAAGACTGGCAAAGGAATGCTTTCCAGCACTACTTCTATTATTCTTATTGCAAAAAGGCATAGGCACAAAACACATTTTAAAATTATTAATAAAATTAATCTTAGTTGCAATAATTTACTCTTCTTCTTTTCTCCGAGTTATCGTTTTACGGCAACCATGTCAGGGGGCCTGTTTTTTGCCATCCGGGAGATGACGTCAAAACTGGGTTTAATCCGAAAAAAAAAATATCACAAAATGGCGGCTTTCGAGAAGGAAGCATGCTGTAAACACAAGAAAATGTGGCTTTACATTAGCTTTATTATGTCGAATTTTCTTAATAAATGTAAATTACAATTCTCTATGATTCAAAAATCATTGACAACAATGAAACATAAGCTGTTCCAATTGTTATTGTAATCAATTTGTTACAGTAGAACAGAGGGTGTCTAAAACTATTGCTTTATTATTTCGAAATTTACTTAATAAATGTTAAATTACAAATTCTCAACATAGTATAAACAGAATAAGATGAACTTTTTTTGAAGTGGGAGGTAAGCTTTAACATGGTTCGTTGTAGAAAAGATAAATTAAATTGGCCAAGTTATGTAATTTTTCTCTTGTATATTGGATGTAACTTCGTAACCACATGTTTTGATAAGATCACAGAATTATATTGATGACATCGACATGTTTGGATAACTATGATTCAAAAATCATTGACAACAATGAAACATAAGCTGTTCCAATTGTTATTGTAATCAATTTGTTACAGTAGAACAGAGGGTGTCTAAAACTATTGTTCAAACTCGCATTTACAATTCTTTAACGCACAAAATGTAAGTTCTCAATTCTGAAAATGCATTTCTTTAACGATTTCAGATAGTGGCATTAAAATAATCTTGTTTCTTTGTTTTAATTTTCTTGTAAACTTACGCCCTCGCCTAGTACGCACATCCACACTTTTTTTAAAACATTACACATAGCAACTATTTACTAATTGAATTACTTTAACTCTATTCGTGCTGGCAGTTTTTTCATAACATTTTACGTGTTATAGTTACACCTTGATATTTTGTTACTTTTCCTAACCTTTGTGCAGAATATTTTTATATTTAAAATATTTTTTTATATTTGGGGTTTGTTAATAAATACTTTTATATTATTTGTTTGTCATATTAGGGTTTATGTCATGTACGTTAGTTTTCTGAGTTGTTATTTCCCTGATTCGTTATTTTTCTGTAATAAAGTATATTCCAAGCAATTATACAAACTAGCTTGAGCCTTCCCTCACACGCCGGATGTAGCCCTGCAGGATAGCTGTTTTTGCGAAACATAATATCTAAAAATTGCATCAGTTAAACTAAGCTCTATTGATTAACCCTATTTTTACCGATATATTTTAAAGTACAATATTCTGCACTGCGCTGTACAAGCGCACACCCTATTTCCCTAGACGGGGCAAAACATTTGGCTTCAAACCTAGAACATATTTTATTCAGATGCTGTCTGCCTTATTTCAATTACGAGAAATGGTTTTAATGATTTGTGCACTTGGATTTTCGTAAAAATTGGTATGATGTCAAAAATGGCTTATCGGCGCCACCGAAAATGCCTACATTCAAAAACTCAGAAACTATGGCAATTGGTCAAATTGATTTTGGCTCCATTTCATCAAACCGGTCTAAAACCATACCACACCAAGGTTTAAGGTCGTTATTTCAATTTTTATAGGTCTTAGTTCTAGGACTTTTAATTCAGGGATAAGTATGTTTTTATCCCATCGACATCAAAAGTTACCTCCGAGACTAATCGGGTTTAAATTTTTCGTAAATATTTGATAGGCTCACCGCCTACTGTTATTAATAATACTTGAATTCTGTGGTCTTCGAAACGAACATGGCTAAAAACTATTCACGTAAACAAAAACGTAATCATGCGAAATCTCTCAACGGATTATGGAGTGTGCTATGGTTGTTGTAATTGGTGTAGTTGGAATGCACTCAAATTTTGAAAAGATTTAACTGCACCTTAACCCTATTCCTGCTGGGCCTTTTAGGGGCTCCTCAATGCTGGGGGGGGGGGCTGATTCGACCCCCCCCTGTGTAATTTCTACAATTGTTGTCCGTTGGACCTGAAACTTACCACAAGTGTTGTCCAGGTCTTAATAAACAATTTGATGAAAAAAAAATTGATGACGTCAGCATTTTCGGTGGTGACATAGAGAAAAAAGCTCTACCTTTGAATTTTGTTAATTGTTGTATAATTGCGATGAATTTAGTAACAATAATAATAGAAACACAAAATAATATAACAATATAAACTAAAGTGACATAGGGCTTTTAAAAACATGTAAAAACAATTTTTTAGTAAAAAAAAATTTTTCAAAATTTTACTTAACATAAAAAAAGTGTTGTCATGGCAACACTTCGGCATAATTCCGCAAAAAAATTTTTTGGGCTGAATCAGCCCCCCCCCCCATCCAGCACGAATATGGTTAAATCCAACGAAAATAAAATAAACTATCTGTGCCACAACATCATTAACATTTGTATTAGAACAACATATTACATTTTCTGGCGATATTATGGTAAATACTGTTGCGATGGTAAATACTTTCAAACGTCTCAGATGTCATGCCGGTCAACGAAAGTGGTATCAAATAGTAAATATTTTGTTGTAAATGATATATTACTTATTTGTAATCATATATGTTACATGAAATAAACCAGGTAAAGTTTTAAAAAAAAAAATATTATTATAATTATTAATGCATTTATTCTGGTATATCCACATAAAACTATAGAGCTTTTCGTCCAGGAAATAAATAAAATACAGTAAAATATTTAGAAAATAAACATAAAAATAATATGCGTTAAAAAAGATCTTATGTATAAAAGTAGTATTGGGGCAAACATTGCGTTCATACTCAATGGTTTGGACTATTCTATTTTTATTTCAAGGATTTCCAGGTCACTTTAAATCTTGATATCTATATCACAAAAGGCGGCGACACATTAAATAACTTGAGAACCAATGTAAAGAAGATTCAGAAAAAACAAATGACTGAAGTTTAAAATATTTAATATCTGCAGGCATTTAATTCCACTGTGCATTTCAAGAACGCGGTGCTGGTAAAAACAGACACCCATGAGCCTAGCTGTAGTTCGTATAAATAAATAATACCCTGCACACCACCACCACCAACCACCAAAATACAATGTTAAAAGTTTAGTTTTAAAAAATTAGAATTAATGCCTCATAAAATGTGCTAAAAGTAATCTGGAAAAATAATATTCAAATCAGCAAACCTTTATTACTATTCACCTTTCTACATAGATCTGTTTAGCTGGACATATGTGGCACGATATGCGGCATTTCAAAATATCTGTGTACCCATACTTTTAAATGACTTCAGGTTCATAATACACTCAGTCTACCTAGCTACATTCTTAGGGTAAAAAGCATAAGAATCACAAAACCATCTGAGTAAGGAACATGTATATGGTATATTTCAAATCCTATAAAGTGTAGTTTTTCGATTGTTTTTAAAAATCTTTCTCATAATTTTAGCTAAAATAAAGACACCGAGTGGACTTAGTAGCACATGTCGCACATCCGTGTATCCAGTGCTTGTATCAGCGCGCTCTACTAGCTGTAATTTCTTTTTCAAAAAACTTTATCACAACGTCGGTGTAAATAAAAGCACTGCCAATTAAGAATATTTTTGCACACCAACTGCATTTAACTACTCTCACATTTTATGCAGAGGTATCTAAAAAGCTAGCTAGATAGCCACAATCCCAACACAAGAATAAACAATGTTGGCTAGGATAAAAAGCTCTCATACCGAACTAAATAAAAACTTTAAAAGAAGGTGAATAAATAAGGCTAGCTATAACAAACAATCTCGCTTCAGCCGAATGCTGCCTCGAAATCTATGTTTGTAGCGAAAATCTTATTTTTTTTATTTATTTTTTTGAGGATTTATACATGGTTCAAAACATGATGATATATTCATATTAAGGCGGTTGCCCTAGAAAACAACTATATCGCAGAGGATTGTCTTTTCTGAAGATACTTGATGAGGATATCATAGTATGTGACGGTACGACAAAATTAAGTCAAAAGTTTCATTGATTGGTTGCCATGGTTACCCGTTGCTAGGAGAAGTATAGGCAAAATATGATATTTTGCTGCTCGACGCCTATCCAAATAACTGACTAACATGCGTTATTTCAAGCGCCTTTTTGGCCGCTTTTGTTCCTCAAGGGTCACGTGTATGGATTGAGCAAAGCGCATTTTCGCAAGGCTGACTCGTCTTACAGAGAACTGATGCGGTATTTTTTGGACGACAGAAAAGCTAAAACAGGGCGAAACAGGCAATATCTCGACAAAATAACTGAAAGACAAAACTTCGATTTGAAAATCGGTTTCATTTACACACTAGGTGGTACTAATGCCTGCATCGACAGAAGAAATTGTAAAGCGTGTGTGCTTCGATCTTGAGAATTCTTGTTTCGCGTGGATTCCGAACAGAAACGGCAAAAAACTTGATTAAAGATTATTTTATGGACATTCTTGACTTGTGGATCGACAAAAGATGTACGGCAGCACTATTTCGACCTGAAAAGCACCAAATACCTAAGACCTTAAGTCGAGTTCACTTCGCAGGGTGCATCGTTAAGACAGCTTTCTGACTGCATGTGGAACACCTCATTTAATATTCAGAACTGTCATATATTGCCTTAGGAAGTCCTAAAGTATCATCTAGCTATTGCGAAGAATTAAACATCGACGGAGGGACAAGAAAGCCGTCTAAAAATGCGAAAATGGTTGCTATGGGCGTTGCTATGCACTTATATTTGCGGTTGGTTGGAAAAGGTGCCAGAATGCGCAATAAAAACCTAAATTTGTCATAAGCACTACTTGCCACGTTATTCTAAGATTAATTTGCTGTCAGAAAACAGGTAAAAGACAATTCTTGAAATTTAGACATTTTTTCTAGGGGAACCACCTTAACACGTGAAAACAAACAGAAAATAAATATTCCTATAGATACACATAAAGTGCGTATTCAACCTATTGTCCCGTTCTCATCCGCATTTGCAAAACAGATTTGTGGTTAAAATTAATTAAGCTGAAACGTCATTGTTCGGTGCTTGCCAAGTTTTACCAAAAGACAGAAAGTCATGTTTTTTTCGGACAGTTCAGCTTTTTAAAATATTTAAACATTTTGTGGTGCTCTGTTGATTCTTATTTCAAATGTATCAAATTATAGTAACAGTAGAATTGATCTAAAATAGCGCCTTCTGTTTTGGGAGAAAAAAAAGGCATTTTTTTGATAATATGAACTCTTCATTATTAAGCTACACACTAGCCAGATATTCCAAATTATGCAATTTCATTGTCAGGTAATTAAAGCAAATATGAGTGGCTTAATCAGTGTCGAGATATTCATGCTAATGATCAGAAACTTTAATTTATTGTTTCATATGATGCCATTAGTTGGAATGCAGCAACATTTTAATTATTTTTAAATACATCTTGCTTTCGTTTTATTGTTAAAAAAACTGATAAACAAATTAAAATCTTCACACAATGGTACCACTAATAACAAAAAATGTCAATTTTGAAAGCCAAAACAATATGATATATTTATGATCGAACATATCGAAAGAGGAGTAAGTGGTTAGACAATTGGAATGTGACGCAATGTTGCTTATAAAGGCACCAAGCATGTGACTATTTTCACGAACTATTTTTGCTCTTCCCGCCTAAATGACAGTCTATCAACGCGACTAAATGAGATGCTATGAGAAGACTTAATACATGTAGTTGCAGAATTATTTAGCGGTGCAAATCATACAAATGTTGGTTCAAATGATTTGTTAGTACAAATAATACGTAAATGTCTCTAGGATGTTCTTTTCAGGGTTAAAGTTATTTAAGCTTATATTTAATGACGATGAATATTTTGACATGTGTAAAGATTGTTGTCAACTGACTTAATTAGACACTCCAAAGAGCTTTGCCAAATTATTTTGCCCGTTTCTTCATTTTTGCACTGTTTGACTTAATTTTGCACCAGGGCATCTGCAACAACTGGTATCTATATATTTGATTAAATAATTGATGTTTTATTGCTTCTGGTATATGATGGTTTTTAATTTCTTTTCGCTTGTATTGTTTGTTTTTCTTTTAGATGATTCTTCGTATCTGCTTTTTTTTTCATTTTTTAACAGTGTACTAGCTTAAAACATAAAAAATATAATTTAAGATAAAAAGACAATTAGTAAGTGGATGGGCACGAAAAAAATTTCAGTGACCAATATTATTGTTGCATTTTTTTTCGTAATAGGAAAATCTTAACTATTACTTAAATCATCGTTGTCAGTATATGGCTAGATGCAATGCGTACCAATAATGAAGAAAGGTTGACTCTGGTTGTTGAACCTGAGGCGAAAATATATGGGGTAAATACATCTGTTTATATTACGTATTTTATAATTCATTGTTTTTACCGTCTTTAAGTGCCAGGATTATACAGCCTATCGTTAAATCATAAAGCTAAAATATTTTTCATTTTGCGGAAAGTTTCTGTGAAAGTTCCACATTAGTCTTGAGGAAGAAAGTAGTTGTCAATTAAAACCACGATAAGTTATTATTATACACAACTTATCTGAAAATGTTGCGGTTATTTGTTTATTAAATAAGTAATATTATTGCTATGGAAGAAAAGCTGAGAAAAAACATGCTGGCCAGGCTTGGCTAGTGTTCCATCATATGGCGATGTGCGTTTGTAGCCGAAAGTCTCATTCCAAAAATATACAAAAGTCGGTGTCTTATACCATCTCTTTTTTCCATCGTAAATTGAATAATCAAATTGTTCGTGCAATATTTTTTTGGAGTTTGTTCGAGCCAAAAAGATTTATATCGTTTTAGAAAGAACATAATGAAATATTTGCTCTAAAGCACAGAATACATAAAACTCCATTATCTTTAAAATAAGAAGTTCAGAGACTAAAATATTCAGGAACAAAAGCAATAACTTCAACAGCCAATTGGTGCAATATTATATTGTTTCTTGCATATTAGGCCACTATATCGTGTGAAATTTCTTATGTATGTAATAAAAAATACGATATGGCATGAAATAATTTTGCCTAGTTTTGACGTTGAATTTCGCGCAAGTACTATCAGGTTTGTTCATTGGATAGTTAATTTGATAGGTATCTTGGTAAAACAATATACTTAACAATGTCTTGTGTTGGTTTTAAGTTACAGAAACTCGTTTATAGACAAACCTAGAACCGATCAACCGTCAGCAAGCACCCTTCGAAACTTATGAAGATTGTCACAACTACATTCCTGGTGAGAAAAGGTGATATATATATTTTTTAAACTTTTTTTTCGCAAATTTGTAGGAAACAAGCACTACTGGTGCGTTCTGGGTGCTAGTCATTGTATAGAGGTGTCCGAATGACCATGTTTGCTATTGACAGATTCCACTGCTGTTGAAACGCTGATATAAAAATCTATCGAAATCTCAATGAGCTATAAAACACAATCTTAAATTAACTTTTAAGAAACATTAAAAATCAAGTCATGAACAAAAATTTCGGTTTATCTAATTCGGCTTTACAGGGGCTACGAAACGATTCAATAAGCTTAATCCCCGCAATTTCAGAATAATGACGTGTAATAAACAGACCACTCAAAAGGTCAATGTGCAAAAAATTATACACACTTTAATCACATCAACCGTCTAGACAACCTGTTTGTGAATAATTATTTTTTTATGATGAATCTGCTACATTTTAATTTTTATTTTCTAAAAAAAGAAAAAAAATTCTTTAGTATTCTTTTTGGCGGTAAAATAAGCTACGCTCTGTAAAATATATTTAATATCAGTATATCGAAATATTTTTTTGATGAGGAAACAGAGACAACACGAGGAGCTGTATTTGTTCAAAAAATGCTATGTTACTAGCTGTAAAATGGTTATTAATACCTCTAAAAAGATTTTAAAATCATTGTTGTTGCTTCGAGTGGCTTTATGTGAAATTGTAAGTTTCTATGCAAAATTTCAAAGCTAGCTGGCTAGTTCAAAAATGTTTAAGTTTATTTTATGAGAAAACTTGAATAAAGGGCAGGGCAAGTGTTTATATCGAAGAAATCATGGATATCCAATATATGTAGGGAATTTTTCTGTTATTTTCAGTGATATTTGAATACCCAATAATATTTTTAAGATGATTAAAGATGTTTTTTCAGTAATCATAAACCTTTCTACTGTCATTACATAGACTTTTGTGTAAGTCACTAAATTCGAAAACCAACAGCCCTTTCGTGGCCCCTTTAAGCTTCGTCTTTTGCTTCGGGTAAGAAAAATATGGATACTTGTGTTTTTCATAATAGAAAGTAAAAAAAAAAACAAGTTAATTTCCACAACTTCACCGATTTCAATGGATTTTGCGACTTTAAAGAATCTTCTTCCCTTAATTTTGCGACTTCCCTTAAAGAATCGTAATACTTTCTGCTATTAGAAGTTAAAAAAAACTGCAGAACATCGCGGAATATATTTTCGCAGCCAAAACTTTTTATATTTAGGCGGAATAAAATTTAACAGTTCAAAACTTTTAAATTTTTGCGGTTTTCAAAATAGCGAAAATTTCTTCCTGCGAAAATGTCCGACATTTTACTATAGCGAATAAAAAAGTAAGCGACTTTCGCGATTTAAGGAATTTCAAAACATTTCTGAGTATTGACATCCACGAAAAGATTCACTGGATTAAGAATCATAGTGTTCGTAACTGCTTTATTTATGTACTTATAAAGGTCGTGGACAATTTCAGTTTTCGAGTTTTCTAACTTTACGTTTGTATACATAGGATCTATAAATGATTCATCATTTTCTTTGTGTGTACCTATCCAGTTCCACAATTATAGGGATGTCTGTTGTTAGTTTAATATCTCGCAAGTGAAAAAATTCTGTTTCACTGAGCTCAACATTGCTCATAACGATTGACTTGACAGAGGTAATTTTTGAGTGCCTTCCTTCATCAAATAATTTTTCGCAAGAGAGGTTCCGCATACCCAGCAATTGAGCACGTCAAAAGTACATGATCCTATACCTTATTTTGATTATTATTTTGATTTGACTTATAAGCTCTTCGCAATAAGTGCAACGGATAAATTAATTTACGGAAAAAAAATGTTTAAGTCATGCTGACGTCATTAAATTTGCTAAACTCCACTTTATTTTCTATCCTTTTTTTGCTGAGTGAATCTTTCCTTGGTCAGCATTTCCAGCTGTACGGGTAAACAAATCTTAGAAGAAATTATTTTGTGTGCATTGGTGGGTCTTCGGTGACGTCAGCAAAATTTTTAAGCCCTTATCACCCGTTGAAAGTACATGATCCTAACAAATTTTTCGGATCGGCGTTTTAAGCTGTACACAATAGAGACAAAGGTTAAAAAAACTTCTTAAAAAATAATTTCTATATACATTGCTGACGTCAAAACAAGCAATATTATTTCGTTGTTTTTCTGGGTTTTTCCACGGTATTAACGACTAGTCTATCATAGTAATAAGATAACTGCGTCTGTCCGTATCGGATGGTGGATGTGTTAATTATTCTTTGAACTATCCAAAAACGTTATGTCTAATTTGTTACCATTCTAATTTGTTACGTCATGAGGTGAAGAAGCCACTGCATTGAAGTTATAATTTTGAGGTCAAATACTTTCGACCTAGGGTGGTAACATTAGAAGAATTACCTGGGACTAAGCTTCGTCTTTTTTATGACATTTTTTTCTAGACTTTGTGAAAACTGCAATGTGATCGAAAGACTTCATCCTGTGCCACAAGACATCATTGTTGAATATAACAACAAACTTCCGTCCAGTCACCAAAGAAAGGTCGAAATCAATTTTTTTTTAGTTAATAAATTAATTTCTGAAATGGGATTCCACTTGGTTGAGAGTTAACCAACCTATGTGGCTAAAAATTGATTTGATGTGGAAGGGTGTGGTGGTGGGGGGTTGTGGGGGTTGTGGGGGCGTGGGATGTGGTGTGTGAGGGTGTGAGGTGTGGGGTGTGGGGTCCGGGGTGAGGGGGAGGTGTGGGGGTGTGGGGGTGTGGGAGTGTTGGGTTTTGAAGCGGGTGTGGGTGTGGGTGTGTGGAGGGGGTGTGTAGAGGGGGGTGTCGGGTGTGGAGGGGGGGTGTGGTGTGTGGTGTCGGATGTGGGATGCGGGGTGTAGGGGTATGGGGGTGTGGTGGGCGGTAATTGGTGGGCAGGGTACCACCGTCATTGAGGTTAATTTCAATACCTTTTGTTCTGAAATAGGGAATAGACTACAAATTTTATTTGACTTTATTTAGCTTAACATAATTTAATTTCCGGTACTGAAACAAAAGTTGATTTTCGTTGGAAATGGTTGAGAAAATGTTGAAATTTAACATTATTTTATTTCTCATTTTACCACTCTAACATGTGTATCGCAAACGTCACTTCTGATCGAATTGTAATTGCCTTTGACATATTGAAGGCAGAATAGGTAGCTATAAATAGAAATAAAATCACGAAACGTGCAAAAAATTATTAGGGGAATAGGTACTTTCCTTTAAAGCTATATTATGTACCATTTAATTCCAAACACATAAATCTACAAAGTATAACGTAAAGGTGATATACAAATTTATGAGCTAGGTTAACGAGAAGTAGCTTATTTAGCTAGCATATATTTTCAATTTTATCTAACAAGCTGCTATTAGTGCAAATGAAATTGGCACAAAACCGTAATTTTGGAGTTCCGTAGGCACAGGTAGTAATTTCTGTTGTTTTTATATTAGATTCACGCAATTTGAAATTGCCAAAATTTACTTGGTAATGCTTATAGTGGTTTGAACTTAAGATTAAAAACTCTGAAAACAATGCTAATTGTTGATGAACTCAGGACTATCATATTTCCCAAATTTCGCAACCTTTGTGAGTTGCGTCGTGGATTATTTCGTTGTGAGGGCACGCTAAAAAATCCCACTAGCGAATTTTACACGCTCTCTTCCTGAATTACGTGTCCGCAAAAGTAGCGATGTAGCTAGCATGCTGCAAAGTAGTGGCCAATTCACCCTTTTGTCCGTGTTTAACAGCCAGCTATATTTTTCCAAATTTATGTACAAGCATACAACAATATTGCACATAAAGCCAGTCGAAATAACAATGTACTTAAAAATCCTGTTTACAGGTACCTTTTACCTCCTTCAAGCCAGTATATATAACATTTTATAAGAAATAGATACAGCTCTACTTCTTGCCGTTGCTACCGCGTCAAAACAAACTTTAGATTCTCCTAATATTTTGCGTCAAAGTGTTTTTATTTTTAGAATACATCGCCTTTAAAATTGCAAATTTATTATACAAAAATAATTATAGCTGTACAGTTTATATAATTTCTTGAATTTTGAGGTGTTGTGCGAACTATTTATTTTATATTGCACGCTATTCTACAGATTTTCCAAGGATTTTATTTTTCCATAAAAACTCTAAGAATTTCATAAATCTCTAATCCCATCAAGGCACAGTTTTTAAAGCCGTATTGTCAGTGTTCGAAACAGTTTCATCGCAAATTTACTTTCAATGCAGGGCAAAGTAACTAATTTGCTAATAGGCAAACCTCGTGGATATTTTCACGGGTTAACGACTACCCGATTTTTTATTTTAGAAGAATATTCTTTATACGAATATCAGGCTGGCATTAAAGAATAAAAACAATAGGTCCATTGTTTAAAACAAAAGGGAAAAAATAACGACCAGCCTGGTTAAAATTCAGATATTCTTATAAAAAAAGTGTCGTCTATATTATAATATCCAAATTTCTGTCTGTGGGCCAAAGGTGGTAGCTGAGGTGAATCCCCTTGAACCCCTCGACAAGCTTATGGATTTTACATGTATGTATTAGATTTTAAAAAGCTTCATGCAACAACATTTGAAAATAATGGACATTTATACCGCATCATTTTTGATTTTTGATAACGATGATGACATTTTCTATGTAGATATCATCTTGTGAACATTATGTCTGGTGAAGAAAGGTAAGAAACAAGACATTTTTGACAAATCAAGTAAAGTAGAACGTAAAAAAGTTTTAAATGAAAATAAAAACGACACGATTCATCGTCACATTCTTTATTTAAGGCTTTCAGTAGAACTTCTACCATTTTCAATGTACAGTCGTATAAATTTCAACAAATTTTATGTAGAATGTTACAATCAAGTAACAAAATAAAATAAGTTCTTTTGACCAAATATGGTGAAAGCACGAAAAGATTCAATTATCAGAATCCGCATACGCTCGTAGGCAGTATTCCCAGAGAGATGATCATTGAAACTTACAAAGGAGATGATGATATGTCCTTGTTAAGAACAGGTTTGAGTCTATATATCATTAAACTCTCTTTTAATTTTAACAATAAATTATTCCGTGCAGATTTAATGACCGTAAAATCATCAAGGGAACGAGATGTTCTACCGAAAGCTTTGAATAAAGAATGTGACGATGAATCTTATCATTTTTGTTTTTATTTAAAAAACAAAGGATTATTAGAATTATGTGTAACAATAGCAGTACACCGGAAAGTAGGTGCATGATAGTTATAGCGTACTTACATTTTTAGAACCTAGATTTATATCACTAAGACATCAAAATATTTTTTTAGACTTTGCGACAACTGTAATTCGCTGGAACATGGGCATCCTTCCTTGCAGGCGACGTCTCCAAGACGACATATGCCTACTAATGCCTGTGGCGACATAGAACTTGGAAATCGCTCACAACGTAGACCAAAAGTAAGTTTAATCGCAGATAGAATTTATTAACAAATTAGGAAAAAGTTTAGACGACAAATTGGATTTTCCACAAAGCGATATTTAAGGTTAAATTCTGTTGTTTTGCTTAGCATGCAATCAGTCTAATAACGCTATAGCTTAATTTTGCATGCTATTATATTGTGTTATATATATGTATTAGATTTATATTAAAACTATATATGTGTGAGTATAATTAAAACAATATAAAGAGTGCTCAATAAATTAACAGAGCTTGTTGTTGGTTGTTATGTTTCAAAACTGTCACAATTTGTCACCAATTTGTCACCAATTTGTCACCAATTTGTCACCAATTGGTCAATCTTAGATCATGCATGTGCTTTTTAAAAATCACTAAAAAAGCTATTTTATCACTTCTTAAAAATCTTTTTTGAACAAGAAGATCTGAGCTAATTTCAAAGTGCGAATAAATTCATCTTGATAAACTACAAAGATATCTCACCTAATTAATTATCAGTTGCATAATTAAAGTCTTATTTGTAAATGATTATTCGTCTGAAGATTGTCCTAACAAGACGTAAAACTTAAGTAAGGAAAGGCTGCGTTATTTTTGAACACAACCACTATTGTATTATATAATTAATGAAAATATTCTTATAGTATATTCGTGTTGGAGACTTCACAGATACCTCTAAAGTATTACATATGATGAAAACAGATTGGAAATTACAAGAAGTTCCTAATCTCATTGTATCAATAATCGGTGGTGCTAATTCTTTCCAAATAAAAACAAATTTGCATGCAGAGCTAGAGCAAGGATTGAGAAAGGTACTTCTGACGGTTAAAAGTGTATCTTTTTTGTTTTATTGTTTATAGATTAAGTTGCCTAATCGCTTTATCTCTGTTGCCTATACACACGGAAGTAAAAAATTAAAAACCTTTAAGATGGTAGTCTTTGCAAATAGTACGAAGAAACCGAAACTTGTAAACGTTAATTTAAAATCTTTCTGCATCATCAACATCAACATTTTAAATTTTTAAACTTTTATCCTTTGTTTAAATTATATTAGCAGGTTTGAGAGCTGGTTAATTTCAAACAACAAAAACATAACACAGTCTGGAAATTTGGTGAATATTTCCAATTTAACAGCTTGTACATATCAGAAATATTTTATAAACAAGCTGTAGCTGGCTAAACTCAATAGATAGGTTGGAACAAAAAAAAAAATGTTTTATTGCGTTTCCAACCTTGTGAAATTTGCATTGCATTGCGTTAATGTGAAAAGGGAATATCCTGATATGTTACATCGCTACAGGACTAAAGAGTATGCATGGAGAACACTCAGCTTCTTTTCCGCCATCGTTAACACGTGCCTGTTACCTGTGCACTCAATTTTTCTTCAAAATAAAGAAACCAAGAAATACTGCATTACAATAATGTCCTATATGTATTATATACCCACGGAAAAACTCTATTTTTGCTAAGGCCAGGTATATAGGGAGACGAGAAAGCAACTTTAATTAAAAAGTATTAAAATGTTTACAAAGGATATGTTATTATTAACCTCTATTACAACCCACCCCCACCAAAAACTTTACTGAATTTTTTACATTCTTTCTTATTCAGATTGCTACAAAAACACGCTCATGGATTATAACTGGTGGCACGGATGCAGGTGTTATGGAATTTGTTGGAACAGCTTTAAAAGATGAAAGTGATGAAAACGTCAGGCTTTTAGGTATCTGCACTTGGGGAGTGATAAGTGGTCGAGAAGTCTTGGTGAACAAAGGAGGTCGTGCTTCCTACCCCCCAGAAGGACACAAACTTGTAACAGAAGACATTGCACTAGAAAAAAACCACACTCATTTTATACTTGTTGATGGGGGAAAGGTTAGACAATTTAGGCAGGAAATGTTTTTTCGTTCTATGTTGGAACAGAAAATAATGAAATGGCAGATTGACTCAGGTAAATTACCTTAAGTATCACATTGCTTTTAATTATATAAAACAAAAGTTACCAAAAATTTATTTAGTAATTATTAACACGTGCATTCTAGCTACCAAAGGAAATGCAAATGTATATGCTGGGGATAGCGCAACGACCGGTGACAAGCACTGTGAGAGTATATCTTATTACTTTTGTTCAATATATGTAATAAGAAATTAGATCACCTTCATTTGGTCAGTCAGAATTTCAATTTTTAGAAAAACTTCAAGAGAATAAGAAAAGAAATTTAAGGAAAGAAATTATTTGCAGAGGAAGCTATTGCGAATTTTGGAGAATTGGAAAAAACAGCAAAAGCTTTTTGTCACAAAGACCTTTATTTTGTACAAGCGCTTTTTTTTCTTGCAAAATGCAAAACTTTTGCGCTAAAGCTCATATTTAAAAGTTTCTTTCCGTGAAAGTAGTCGTTTAACCCTTATTTTTTAGTTGCACCCGCTATTCAAATTGTAATTGGAGGAGGCCACAACACTATTAAACAAGTCCTGTTAACTTTAAATTCACATAAAGATAATCCAAGTAACCTGATTATGCCAATCGTTGTTGTAAAGGAGAGCGGTAGAGCAGCAGACATCTTAGCACATGCATACACACTGAACTTGAGTGAATGGGATACACATACGGGTGCAGGTGCTAAAGAGGATAAAACTTTAAAAACATATATACAAACGCTTATGCCAGGAACGTCTGATTCGGAACAACGCAGGGTAATTTCTGACACCAAAATGTGCATGCATATGAAGGATTATGTAAGTACTGTTTCAGGCATAGATTTACTATGTTAAATTAGGCCTTTTATAAAATTCTACCTAATTAGACCCCTAAAGGCGTATAAATATTTTTATATATATATCCACAGCAGAAAAAGGTCATAGCTAGGCCCATATGAAAGAAAGTTATTTTTTTCCTGCAATGCGGTTTTAATGACAAAAGATTGTCCGTTTAAAATCATTGATATTTTAAGTTTCTGCAAGAAAGTTGTTAACTTGTTTTTAATTATCTTGTTTGATATTGTTCAGGTAATAAAGTATAAGTACTAGTTATCGCACAGTGCCGAGAAAAATATCGGCAATAATTTTTGAGTGTTTTTATGTTCTTGTTACATATTTCACGAGCCTTTAGGCGAGTGAAATATACGAGAACATAAAAAACGAAAAAAATATCAGCCGATATTTTTCGAGAGCATGTGCGATAACTTCTTTATCATATACTCGGTCTTATATCATGTTAATTTCACATAGTCGGTTGCACACTGCTTAATTATGTTCACGATATTAACAAGAATCGTTATGGGGGCCAATAAAATCACTGCAAGGAAATTTATTTCATTTATATTTATGAACTTATAAATTATTTGAATTTATGAAGTCACGTGCGATTTAGATCATTATAACAAATTATGTTCATGTCACGTTTGAAAGAATTTGAATAGAAATAAAAACTATGAATTTTTAAAAGAATCAATTATCATTGTGAAGCCAAATAACACAGAAATCCATCGTCGTGCTATTATATTATTCTTTCGAGTTGACTGATAAAATTCAATTGTTTTTCATACCCGGTGGAGAGCGCGTGCTCTATGCTTAATGACTATTTAATGACTGTTGAAACAAAAGAAAGTTTTCGAATCATAAAATGTATATTTGTGAAAATAAATTCACCGACAAGTTTTCGTTTTTAAGAACATAATAGGCTTTTCGTACGAATTTTCAACTAATCAAGGAAAAAATATAAGCTTTTTGCACGCTAAATCAGCCAATCACGGGAAGAATATAAGCTTTTTGCACTCTGTATAAGTAAAAATTGCACTCGTTTCTCGGTTGAAAAACAAAATACAGCATATATTTCGTGCAGATTAGCCAATCAAGTTGCGAGAAAAACTCAAAGTATATGATAATACTTATTACAATTTATTACCTGACTGACTGTTACAAAAAGAAGGCTAGGATGAAAACCCCGATTACTTTACTGCTGTACGGCTTTTCTTATAAGAGCCTTGCATGAAGCCATATTGGATAACATGCTCAAATTAGCATTTGCCTGGGTGACGGTGTCGATTTGAAATAACGAGTACTTATGGATATGCTTTGGGAGTAACGACCCTGGCCAACATTAAAACCATACGTAGGCACAAATGACGCGGTAGTTACCATCTAGGACTGATTGTACCATCATTTGCTTAGACACACGTGCTTAGGGTGAAAAAAACGCTAAAAAAAATCAAATCAAATCAAAAGATAAAAATTATTTTAAATATTAGCACAACTGAAATTTTTTGTTTGTTTCCTAATTTTATATTTTTTGTTCTTTAATTTGCATAAGGGAGTATATTTCTAGATTCCATGCAGTCAGATAATAAAACGGTAACTAACCAGTCCTGATGTTGCACTGTGAAAGTATTCGTATATTACTACTCGATGCATTAATTATAGATAACAATATATGATCCCAATAAAGATGGTGATTTTGATGAAGCTGTATTGCTAGCGTTGATGAAAGTTAATAATCACAAAGAAGGTATATTTCGTATCATAACATTTCCCGGTTTATTTTAAAGTAGACGTTAAAGATTAAGTAGACTAGCTTCTACGTAAGAGCTTTCAGTTACTCTTTTTTGTTAAGTTATTGTTTTTAATAAGTTCAGAGTTACATGACAGGCTCTTAACGGTTTCATATTTTGGTATTGTCTTTATTTTATATTGTTACTTAAATTACTATAATATGATTTATTTATTTTTTAAATTACTGCACACTATTTACCGCTATAAGTCTTACGTTTCAAAATAAAATAAGCATTCCGGCACGTACTTCCTTTTTTGATATTTAGATAAGCATTTATTTTCCATTCCTCAGCTAAAACTAGCAATGTCTTGGAATCGAGCCCACATTGCTCAAAAATATATCTTTGCTGACAATATTAAAATAAGTCCAGTAAGTATTTTCTATATTATAATATCCGTATACGTATGTCTGTCTTCACGCAAAATGGTATCGCAAGTAGCGAGACGCACACAATGTGGTATACAAAGGACGCGCGAAACCGTGGATTTTTCCACGGGCCACCGACTAATTTCTAATAAAGCGCTATTTTATTGTGTCTGCCTTTTTGTTTATCGCCAATCTATTGACAACATTTTTTTTTTATTATTACTTTTTTTTTTTATTTAACGGTACATTGCGTCAAACGAGAACCCTTTGTAATGCACTTAAAACTTTGAGGCCAAATAACTTGAAATCGGGTGCAAAAACCTGACGTCATCTCCCGCATGGGAAGCTGGGCAAACACCCGTTTTGGAATCAATGTGTTGATGAACACATTGATCTGAACCATTTGATTTTTGTAATACAGCCCTAAGAAGTGTTCAAGGTGGCTCTATAGGGCTGTACATTGAGGTCCCAAAGGTCCATGAAGTCTTCAGTCGTTTTACTCAAATGAAGGCTTCTTCAATGCGCTTGTTAGACTATAATAGGTTTATTAATAATGTTTAGATTTTTATTTATATTATTTGTAGTTGTTGTGTGAAGTATTGCCATTTTTAAAAAAGTTTGACTGCAGAATGATCTTCTTTTTATTAGAACCTATTTGTTGAAGATATGATGATGGATGCCTTGGCTGAAGGCAAACATGAGTTTGTAAAGCTCCTTGTTGATAACTGTTTTAATATGGAAATGTTCCTTAAACCTGGAAAACTATCAGAACTGTATGATAAGGTAACATGGAATAAACAGCATGCAAATTTGCAATTTATTCTGGGTTTATCATTTTTATTAACTTATAATTAAAATTCATATACTAATTAAGTCAAAAATTAAGATAAAGAATATCCTAGGCTCAATTATTTATCCTAGATATGACAGTTTGTACGATGCAGAAAATTTAATTACGCATAGCTACTGCAAATATTATTATACTGCATATATACTCCTCTTACGACTTAGGTGTTCTTCATTCCTCATGCAAGCAAACCATTGCATGGCAAAAATAAAACGTTTAACGTGTTGTCAGAACAGTTAATGACAAAAAGTGTGCAAACATTTCAAAGATGTTTCGTAAATTCTATTTGCGCGCAAAAGGGTCTTATAACTAGAGAGAAAATTTATGGCACTTTTTTTGGAATACTGATGAAACATTGTCAAGCTGAAGTCTAGTACTTAATAATACTAAATACTTTATATTATGCTAAAGATAATAAAGCAGTACTAAAAAAGGTATGAGGCTCATAATTGCCGAAGGTTAAGAATACAACGCAGAAAATAAAAAGTACTATTCTTATGAAAAACCACATAAATTACGATGTTTTCTCTTTTATATATCTATCTATCTTGCGCGATAGTTCCGCGTATGTTTTTTTCTCTGTTTTAGTCGCAAATGGGTTCTTCTCTGTTTTTCCTTATTTAATATGAAGTTGGGAACAATTCTGTTTTAGACCTTTCCGAAATTAGAGAGCATTACAAAAAAGCTATTTTATCCCAAAGACTGGAAAAGCGATGCTGTAAGTAATGTTATTACTTCATTGTATCTTTTTATTGTTATTGTTTTGCCTAAGAATTTGTTTATTTTTAAAAATATTACAAGATAGTTTCTGACCTTAAAGGCCAAACAGGTGTTTGTATAGAACCATAATTTTAAACTCTGAATAAATTATTTGTAAATTGAATTCTGCAATTATGATTGATTTTGAGTAAACAATTACAATATTCTCTGATTGATTTTTTTCTGAATGAAAAGTTTGTTGTTAAGGTAATTAATTACTTTTAAAAATTAAAAAATTATACAATAGGAAAAATTAAAGGAGCTACTTAGTTTTACTTATTTTCTTAAAACCGTCTTCTCAAAAACTGAACTTATCAATGAAGTGATTTTCTTACTTTTTTTTAAACTTTCTTCTCAAAAACTGAACTTATCAATGAAGTGATTTTCTTACTTTTTTTTTAAACTTTATTGTTTTTTGTTGCGCAAGTTTAATCTTTCACAGATAAAAACGTGTGCATGCTGTAGCAACGTATATCCGCACTGTGAGGCATGTTTCTTCCAAAACAAACGTTAATTTTTTGAAGTTACGGATTCTTTTATTGAAACACTTTACTCTAGAAACATGCATTTTACATTTGAAATTCTACATTTGTGTTCAGTTGTATGTATATATACCCAATTTGAGCAGGTGCTCCACACTTTTGTTAGCAAAAAAAAGAAAAAGTTTTCTTTTAAACCAATTTTTGCAATCGGAACTTATTTTTTTAGGTAAAATAAACTTTAATATTCCACACACTTTTTCGACTTTTGGCTGGCCCCTTTTCATCAGTACTTTTTCATATGATTAGCAAAGTAAACTCTAGTTTGTAAAAAACATTAACCATCTTTGCGAATATTTTTAAATTTTTTGCTAACTTTTTCTGTGTGTTTACCACAATATATTCAGTATATTTTCCATACAAACTGTACTTGACAGCGATGTGTTAGAGCCGGATTCCTACAGAGTAAAGAAAGTCCATATTAAAAAAGCTTTTAAAACTTGATCAACTTTTCGCTAAAAAGAATCGGGCGAGCACCTCGCACTCTTATTCTATTGAAATTAAAAACATTAGAAAATTTAATACATTTATTATTATTATACTAGTCATTGGCCCGTGGAAGAATCCACGGGTCCGCCCATCCTTTTTATACCACTTAAGCGCGTCTCGCTACTTACGGTACCATTTTGCGTGACAGACAGACGCACACGGGTATTATAATATAGATAAGATCCCGAATATTTATACAGGATATAGCCACTTCAGTGTTGGAAACACTGTGTTCAATGTGGCTCCTGTGTTCTGAATGCATACATTAGGTATACCTCGTCATTGCCTACCCAATTTACCTCGCGTGGCATGGATTGACCCGTAGCTATGATAAAGACACTTGCTAAACATGCCCGCGCTGTGGACCAAACCACGGACCCTGAGATTACAAAACGAACGCCATAACGCTATAACCACAAGGCCAGAGTGCGATTTGGTCGAACAAGTATTTATTGTGAAAATTTGATGAAGTTCCAAATTGCTTACTTTTTTTCATGAAAATCTGACTCTAACTCGTTACTGTCGAGTAATAAGATAGAGTATGCCTAACGTATGTAAAAAGTCAAGAAGAAGGGCAAGCCAAAGACCGAAAAAATACATGGAAAATTAATGTTAATGTCTAACAAAATTAATAAGATTCTGATTCTTAAAAGTCGTTTTGAAACAAGATCTAAACTTCATTTTTTTTTTGTTTTTAAAAGTGCAGAACACGTGCTTTCGTTGCTACTTACAACTGAACACAAAAGTAGAATTTCAAATGTAAGATAGGTGCTTAGAGTGTTTAAGTGTGTCAAGAAAAAACACGAAAATATTAATTGAATATTAATTAATTTGAAGTTTTAAAGAAACATGCCCACGATGAAGCGATGTTTTGCTGCAGTATACACATGTTTTTTTTCAAAACCATCTTTACAAAACAGAAATTTAAAAAAAAATGGTTTTGAGAAAAAAAAATTAATAGTAAATAACTCGTTTAATTTTTTTTTTCGTGTATTTTTATTTTTTTATTTTTTCATTTTGAACAGTAATTACTTTAACAACAAAGTTTCATTCAAAAATAAGTTAACTAGAGAATACTTTAATTGTTTATTTAAAATCAATCATAATTGCAGGTTTCAATTTAAGAATAATGTATTCTCAAAGGTTTTTATACGGGCAACTGCCAGAACCTTGTGGTTTGCTTTACTAGAATTCAAAAAATTGTTTCTCCATTCTTTAAATGTCCATCTAAGGCCCAACGTTATCGGGAGATAAAGGAAAGGGAAAGTCGAAAGGAGCCACCTTGTTTCATCTCGAAAGATTTTGCTTTTAAAGAACCTTATTTTTTCGGGACAGAATAAATAACAAGACTATATCTGTGTATTATTAATACCTGTCGTCTATCTGCTAAAAATTACTTTGCGCAGCTTTATTTCGGACCTGTTATAGAGTAATTTATTTACTTTATGATAACAGGCAGACAAATTTACAAAATACTGCAATGCAGTTAACTTGTACGGAAGGTGCAAATTTGGAGACCCGCAAACCCATGGATTTTTATAGGCCAACGACGGAAACGCTATAAAAAATAGACGTATTTTATGTGTTCAAAATGGTTGCTCCACAGCTTTATTTTAGATCCACACCTTCCTCCCTCACCAAACAACATAATGCGCAATATAACGATGTAAAAATATGTACGCCTGTTGAATTCCCGTCGAATTTTCCATGGGACCCTAACCACTGTTTATATTTCGTGGAAGCTAGTTTATATAAAAAACATCGTTCAATTTTTAGTGCGATAAAGGATTAGAACTAAAAGATGTACATTATGGGTTGCGGAAGCTATTAGAAATGGATGTTGTTCCGCATTACGAAAAAAATGATAAGCTTGAGGTAACGTCTTTAATACAGTCAGCTTAAACCTTTCAAGGAATTTTTCTAATGCAGTGTTAATTTTTTGTCACGATATTGCTTGCGGTGTACCTTCAACCAAATAAACCTTATGATGATGTGCTTCAGCTTTATTTCCCTGCATTTTTTGCAGCCTATTGTTTTATGGTTATCATAATCTTGTGAATCAAGAAAAAAGAATTTCTTTAGCAGTCCATTTTTAACACTTTTATTTGCCCAACTACTCGGAAGTAATAATAATAACAATATAATAATAATAATAATGATAATAATAATAATGATAATGATACATTTAATTCTATCCACGTAACACTAAGATATAAACCATGAAAATTTTGGAAAAATACTGTCTTATTTTCGGTCTGTTAATCATATTCTGATTTTTATTTCTACAGCGATTTGCTCACCCTTTTAATGAATTATTTATATGGGCCGTGTGTTCCAACTTCCACGAATTGGCTTTATATTTATGGAGTCAGGATGATGAATCATTAGCAAAGGCACTTGTTGCAAGAAAGTTGTCTATCTGTCTGGCCTCAAAGTATAACAAATACCAGAAAGAAGAGGTTGCCAATTGTTTAATATCTCATGCCGAGTAAGCCTTTTTTAAATCTTTTTTTTTTTTTTTTTGCTTAGTAAACGCTATTACCTTAGATAAGTAAAAAAAATACAATCTACCGGAAGAAAAAATAGTTTTATTTCAAAAACTTTGAGGTACTCCAGTTTTCCAATAAAGCAAATGAGGGAAGCCAAACAAGGAAAGCAAAATTTTAACAGAATTTAAAACAATTATACAACCTTATTCATTATAATTTACGCACGTACTAACTTTTGCACGTTCGCGCAAAAAACGTCGATATTGCCCGAATTTTCACAGGATATTACAGTTTACATTTATTTTATTGTTGTTATTATTGCAATTGCGCGAATTTTATTACGCGAGAAATAAATTTTGCACAAAAGCTAGTACGAATCATCGAATTAATTGTTTCGATTTATGCCTTCACTTTAGAGATTTTGGTCAACTAGCGCTTGAATTGCTTGATGAATGTGCATCGAAGGATAAACCTAAGACGATGAAACTTTTAAAGTATCCGTTGAAACGATGGGGGAATCAAGATTGTATGAGCCTTGCAGCATCATCTCAACTAGAAGAATTTATTGCTCACTATGCATGTCAACAGTTCTTGTCAGAAAGATGGAGAGGTGGAATTTCATTTCGTGAAAGCAATGAAACACTCCAAGTAAGCAACACTGCATGTGTAAATATATCCTAAAGAATATTCAAGCGGGAAGATTACGCGTTATATAATTTCTTTAAACATATACAATACTGTTTGTTATCTGACACAACAACCGATGCTTAAATGATGATGGCATATCTTTATAGATCCTTAGCACGACAAATTTATTATAAAAAACTCCAATTACTGCTTTGGCAATCTTTTGGCAAACTGTTCTAGATATTAACCTTTGCTTTTAGTTTAGTCACTTTAATGTGGAAGGTAGGGCGAAAGTTATTAAGATATTTTTAAGAGCGTGTCTCTTTTCACTTAGGTAGATTACATATATTTAATATGCATGAGACTAACAGTTTCAACATTAAGTAGTTATTCAGGTGTGTCAAAAGTGTCGAGTGCAACTACACGCCTTGTAACAAACCATAAACAATATTTTCTGTACTTTACTTGACCTCATAGTATAATTATTTACATAGGTATGGCTTGGAATAATCTTATTTCCTTCGATACTTTATTATGTTGAAATCAATGAAGAAAAAAGGTACGTTTTAGTGGGAGCATACCTTTAAAACATGGACCCCAAGGATATCTTCTGATGTAGTTCTGCTGCTTTATCTCACCACCCAAATAGTGATAATTAGGTATTTTTTTTGTTTTTGCGAAGTATACAATAAAAACGCAATTTAAAAGGCTGTTTACTTGGCCTATCTATCTGCAAAAAGTAGCTTTCTTGCAGCTGTCGTCTGGGTCCAAGTCTTCCTTTAAAAGGACGCATATTGATAACAGTTTTTTTACATTTATTGTAAATATTTCTGAATTGCTTATCCTCTATAAACATTCGTTAAATAAAAATAAATAAAGGGAATACTGCAACTGTTTACTCAAAATCAAACATAATTGCAAATATCAATTTACGAATAATTTATTCCACAGTTTAAATTAAGTTTCCATACAGACACCTGCCAGAGCCTTACGCTTTGTTTCAATAGAATCTAAAGGGTTCTTTCTTTTTCTGATTTTCTTCCTCCAAGAACAAAGAAATTTTAATTTTCCGTTTAAACTTTATCTCAATTTTTCTTTTCAGCATAATATTTTTAGAGAGAACATGGATCGCTTGTTCATTTGGTTGTGCTACAACACGTTCTCATTACAGCTTAAGTAGTTGCGTAATAATGTGTAATCCTCGCATTTCATACGGCAAGTTTAAAGGCAATAATGGTTCAGCGTTCTTTATTATATCATATTTTTTCATTTTAGTCAATACAATGATGGCAATAAAATGATGGCAATAAAAAGGTGGTGGCTCCAAAGTAAACTTAAACTGTCTAAATTTTATACTGCCCCTGTCACAAGATTTTGGCTTAATTTCGTGAGTAGATGCATATTTACTTATTTTGCGCAATTCTAGGTACCTAATTGACCCAAACTTTTTTAGCATTTAAATGTAAACAAACTTGGCGATGGGAGAGACGAAGGAACGAAGTATGATCCCTTTGATTATGTTGTGACTAAATTTAAAGCAGACATTAAGAGCTAGCTATATATATATATATATATATATATATATATATATCTACCAGGAACATAATTCAGCTCTCTCTATTTAACAACATTCGCTGTTATTATTTGACCATTCTTTAGATAGCTAACTTTTAGTGTCACACGTCTGTCTCACTAGCCAGGGTGAAGGGAGCTGGTCTCTAGCTAGCTAACATAACTTTTCTACTAGCTAGCTAGCTAGCTAGCTAACTAGCTAAAAGTCACTGCATGCTATGCAAATGTTTATTCATGCAGTAAGGAATTGTTTTCGTAAAGATGGAAGTCACAGCTTTGTACAGGAAAGTATATAGCTAAATACTGGCTAGCTAGCGACACATTTCAAAGTTCTCTTTCAATAAAAAATATAAATTGGTGTTCCCTTCTGACGTTCTACGATAGGCAATCCTATTTTCTTTTTCGTGGAATAAGATGCAGTGAAAAAACTTGTATTTGAAAATGCTGTGATTTAACCATCATTAAGAGCATAAGCTTTTTCAAGTTTCAAGTACTTTGAGTCTCAATTACTTTAGAAATTTTGAAGCAATTAATATTTCTTTTATATTCCTTTTATGCAAAAGTGTATGCATTGTATGTTGCAATTTTTTATCATTTGCAACAATAGAAATCTTCTGTCTTCTTTCATAATATGCATAATACATAATACTAAAGTTATCTTGAATAAAAAGAAAATTTCAAGTAATTTTTTTTTGATTTTGACCCTATTTGCAAAATTATGTTCAACAATATTTGCAGAAATAAATCCAAATGAGAATGCATTTTTTCCCATATGACATGTTTGTTTGATATAACCATTCAATTACTGTACAAATTAAAAAAAAAAAAACATTTTGTCACCATTTTTCTTTTAAAACAAAATTCAAACTGTGACTTTTTATAAAAATGCCTTTTGATCGCAAACATTAATTTTTTTTTATGGCATCACAATCACAAAAGTGTTTCACTAAAATTTTTATTCATGCCTCTTATTCCAAGAAATAAGTTCTGCAAAAATTTTGCACATTGAATATTGAATCTAACTTTCAACTTAAACAGTTTTTGTGAATTGTCAGATGCAGGCTAACAATTCTATATTGTGTATCACAAAAAAAAAATAGTTGGATGAATACATTTAAATATTAAATTCCAAATTTTTTTTGACTTTTTTGCATGAGTACCTGATTATATGAGGCAGTGTTGGCTCAGTTGGCAGGTCAACCTTTATAAAAAAAATGATTTTTTATGAGGAAAGTCAACCCAGGACATGATCTATATATACTGTTCTCGTGTTAAAAAAATGTACTTATTTTTTGAAAAAATAGCAGATCAAAGGTGTAAACAAACCAACAAAATAAACGTAAAATTGTCCATGAGTATTTGGTTTACCAATGGTTTCCAATTCAAATCTAAGATTTCCTGTTTTTGTCTTTCCTTCAACCAAATTCCTCACATATTTTTTGACAAAATAAAAATGATAAGGAATTTAAAACATGACATGGCTGTTTCTCTTTTGTTTTGCTCGCAAATGCCTTTGCTTTTCCCTTTTCAACCTGGCATTGGCTGGCCAAGTTGATTTTATATAAATCGGATCCACCCACTGTATCAAGTCATTAATTGATTTGGTGGGTTACTGAATCAACTCATCCGAAGTTGGAAAACGAGACAGCTAGAGCAAGAAAGTTGAGTCAAAGAAATTTTTAATAGTGATCTACCATTATGGAACCTGATTAATTTAAATACGCTGAGCATGTGGCGAGTCACAAATGGGTCAATCCACTTTGTATAACCAGGTTCTAGGCTGTTTCAACAAAACAGTTGTCACAAAAATATCTAGCTATTTCAATAGCCAGAGATAGAAAGATGGCAACTTTTTAGGAGTCTTTTTCCAAAAGTATATTTTTGGAACAATAGCAGCCATCCTGGTCAAGGTTATGATTAAAAATATAAGCTCATAATTAAAAACAACAACAGCAATATAATGGACTAGTCCATCAGGCCCGTGAAAAAATCCACTGAGCCAGGATAAAAATTAAAAGAAGCGTTATTTGAATTTTAATGACGTCAGAAAACCATAAAAACAAAATAATTTATAACCTTGTTTTCACGTTGCCTCTATTGTGTAGAGCTTAAAGTGATGATCAAAATAAATTATAGGATCATACGTTTTCGACGAACACCTACGGAGATATAAGGGTTTAAACATTTTGCTGACGTCAGCAAAGACCCGCCAGTACACAAAAAATCTTTTTTTAGAAATTTGTATGCCTGTTGCGTTCATTGTAAAGATCTTAAAACGCTGATTAAGAAAATGTATAGGATCATGTATCTTGACAGACGGTTGCAGAGTTATTGTGGTTTAAAGTTTTTTTGATGACGTCATCAACCCGTCCATTCCGAAACGGATTCGGGAACCTAGGTTTGGGAAAATTACCCAAATTGGTCCGAGGTGGTCCCTAGTTACCCATGCGGTGAAAAATCATTGACTTCACCACCTCGTTTCCAAGTTATTTAGCCTCAAAGTTTTAATTGCACTGTAATGGCTTCATTAATTTAATATAGGATATTGACGTTAATGTAGAGTTATTGATGTCGCGCCGTAACGTCAGAAGTATTAACAAATTAGACATAACTTTTTCGGCGACATCAAAGAAAAATGAACTCATCCACTTTGCCTGTTACAGACAGACACACACACACACACACACAGTCTCTGTATTATTATAGAGACTAGTCGATAAGGCCCGTTAAAAAATCCAATCAGGCAGAAGAATAGGTTGTTGGTGTTTTGCTGACGTCAGCAGTGCATATACAAAAAAACATTTGCGAAATTTAGTTTGTCCGTTGCCTCTAATGTGTAGAGATTGAAACGCTGATCAAAATAATGCATAGGATCATATGTTTTCGACGAACGTATAAGGAGATAAATGGTTTTAAAATTTTGCTGACGTCAGCAAAGACACGCCTAAAGTACAAAAAAATTATTTTCAGAAATTTGTATACCTGTTGCCTTCATCGTATAGATCTTGAAACGCTGACCAAGAAAATGTAGAGGGTCATGTATTTTTGACAAACGGTATCAGAGATATTGGGGTTTAAAGGTTTCTTGATGACGTCATCAGCCTGCCTATTCCGAAACGGATTCGGGGACCGCGGTTTAGGAGTCTTACTCAATTTGGTCCCAGGGTGTCTCTAGTTAACCACGCGGTGAAAAATGACTGACGTCACCTCCTTGTTTCCAAGTTATTTGGCCTCAAATTAACTGCAATGCAATGGCTTCACCAGTCTTAATAAACGCGTTGATGTCAGTCTAAATGCATTGACATCGCGCCGTAACGTCAGACAGATTAACAAATTCAACATCACTTTTACGGCGAAATCAAAGGAAAATGAACACATCCACTTTCAAAAATGAAAAAGAAGGGTCATTTGAATTTTGATGACGTCAGCAACCCTTCCACCAAAAAAATTAGAACCTTGTGTTCACATTCCCTCTATTGTGTAGAGCTTAAATGGCTCATCAAGAAAATGTATATGATCATGTGATTTTGATGAGCGGTTAATAAGATATAAGGGTTTAAACATTTTGCTGACTTCAGCAATAGCCCGTCAAAACCCAAATAATTTTTTTAGAAATTTGTATACATGTTCATCGTATAGATCTTGAAATGCTGATCCAGAAAATGCATAGGATCGTGTATCTTTCACAAACGGTTGCAGAGATATTAGGGTTTAAAGGTTTTTTGATGACGTCATCAATCCGTCCTTTCCGAAACGGATTCGAGGACCCAGCTTTGGGAAACTTACCCAAATTGATCCAAGGTGGTCCCTAGTTACCAACGCGGTAAAAAATGACTGACGTCATCACCTCGTTTCCAAGTTATTTGGCTTCATAGTTTTAAGTGCACTGTAATGGCTTCATTAATTTAAATTACGATATTGACGTTAAAGTAGTAATGTTGACGTCGCGCCGTAACGTCAGAAAAATTACCATTTGATACATAAGTTTTTCGGCTACATCAAAAGAAAATGAACACATCCACTTTGCCTGTTACAGACTGACAGACACACACACTCTCCGTATTATTATAGAGACTAGTAGATAAGGCCCGTGGAGAAATCCACTTAGGCAGAAGGACAATGGAAAATAGGTTGTTTTAGAATTTTTGCTGACGTCAGCAGTGCAGATACAAAAACAAATTGACGAAATTTAGTTTATTTGTTGCCTGTAATGTGTAGAGATCGAAACGATGATCAAAATATTGTATTGGATCATATGTTTTCGACGAACGCATAATGAGATATAAGGGCTTAAAAATTCTGCTGACATCAGCAAAGACCCGTAAAAACACAAATATTTTTTTTAAAAAAAAATTAAAACTGTTACCTTCATCGTATAGATCTGGAAACGCCGATCAAGAAAATGTATAGGATGATGTACTTTTGACAAACGGTTGCAGAGATATTACGGTTTGAAAGTTTTTTGATGACGTCATCAACCCGAAATGGATTTGGGGACCTAGGTTTGGGGAAATTACCCAAAGTGGTCCTAGGTGGTCCCTAGTTACCCAAGGAGTGAAAAATCATTGACGTCACCACCTCGCTTCCAAGTTATTTGGCCTCAAAGTTTTAGGTGCACTGTAATGGCTTCATTAATTTAATATAGGATATTGACGTTAAAGTAGTGTTATTGACGTCGCGACGTAACGTCAGAACATTTATCATATTAGACCTGCATTTTTCGGCAACATCAAAGGAAAATGAATGATGAATGATGTTCAGTGACCAGGCAATATTTTGATTTTTTATAGATCTGTTATTTGATTTTTTTGTTGCTATTTTGCAACTTTGTAACAAAGAAATTACCAGATCGACCATCTACTGTGGAATGGATTGTGCTAGTGTTTTTGGTATCTCTTGGAACTGAAGAAATTCGCCAGGTAGCGATATTGTTGTTGATATCTACATATGACTGTAAGATAATAAAGTGGAATCTATATTTTCGTACCTGTTCCGCTGGAAAATAAATTGGTGTTTTCTTGCAGACTTTAATGCGGAAATACGCGATGAAATATTTCCCTTGAACATTTGAAATTTTTCTTTCGAAATTTTTATCTTGCTATTGCATGTGTGTAATTTAAGAAAGAATTGTTGCTTGAGATAAGTAAAAAATGAAGTCTTAAGATATATTTCACAGTGTTTTCCCGCCTTTACAGTTACTTAGTATGTCAGAGTATAGTTTAATACATACAAATAATTTTTCCACAAAAAATACACTACATTTTATCTTCCTAAATTTTTATTTTCTTTTAAGGTTTGTAAATTTATAGAGATTTATATACGTATTATACACATTTTTATAGGTGTGTCAAGTTCCTAATTGTATAAATTTTAAGCATAAACTAAAGGTATGGTGGTCAATACATTGGAACAAGTCAGACTTAGTAGGAGTCGTCGTGTTCTTTTTGGCATTTGCACTTCGTTTTGCCCCTCTTTGACATTAAAAAAAATAGCACACATTGTTTACGCATTTGACATCATGGTTTGGATTGTACGCCTGTTGGATATCTGTGCTATCAGCAAAATATTGGGCCCATATGTTTTAATGGTGCAAAAAATGGTAATATATTTTCCTACATTTGTTTTTCCCTGAAAATATACTTCTTAAAGTATCCCTTTATGTCACTGTGCTTTTATTTCGGACTGTGGATGTTATAAATTTCTTGATAATACTCTCCGTATTCTTGTTATCTTACGGAATTGCACGATATGCCATTTTACTCCCTCAAGATGATTTTTCATGGATTTCATTTCGACATATGATCACAATTCCATACTTCGAAATGTATAGCGAAGTGTTCTTCGAGACTCCTGCAAAGCGTAGGTTTTATCGTTGTTTGAATTCACATGAGACTTACGATTAAAAAATATATATTCTCTGTTTGCTTGCATTATAAATTGACAGTTTTCTTATGTACATAGGGAAAATGTACAACGGGGAATACCCCGAAAATCACTAAAACAAAGGGGCAAGAGTGGGAAAAAAAATGAGAACCAATAAACTATAAACTATAAACTATACAATTTCAAAAAGTTTCGTTTCTCTTTAGAGAATGAAACATTATTTGGTACACGCTACGGAGAGGACAGTTCTTATTCGCAACCGATCGTGCTCTTCATCTTGGCTGTTTATTTAATTTTAACGAACATTCTGCTGTTTAATCTATTGATTGCGATATTCAAGTAAGTTTTCAGTTTTATAACATCAAAGTTACTATAGAACGACAGACTACATCTTTCCCGAATTAGTTTTCTCTTGATGTACCACTGATATTTCTCAACTTTGACAAACAAAATGAATGCGATTTTTAAAGTCCTTACCTCAAACTTGATGAAATGTGAAATCTTTATATTTATACAGCAAACAAACAACTTATTGAAAAAGGTTTTCTACTTTTGTTCTAATTGACCTTTGCTGGGAACTGAGGCTTATGAGTACAAGTCAAAAATTAAGAAGACTTTGACCACAACATTAATACCACCAAAACAGTATTGTCGGATTGAGTTAGAAAATAATACATATACCAATTCAATGATGCTGAATTTGATCTTCAAGTCAAAACCTCAAAACATCAAAATTATTTAATTCGGGAAACGTGTATAAAGCTGCAGTACAGGAAATACAATGAAGTAAATTAGAACCAAAAGACCTTATCCTGTTTGCAATAGGCTTACATAATTAAGCATGTTAGATAAACCTTTTTTTACAATTATTTCTTTCTTTTTTTTATTGTTCCCATTTTTTTCGACATAGTAACACCTACAACACTGTTCAAACAAACTCTGAGCGCATTTGGAGATTCCAGCGTTACTACCTTGTTGACGAGTATTACGGGAAGCCTGCTTTCCCAATACCATTTATCCTAATCAATCACTTTAAAATGCTCATTATGTGGCTCATATCAAAATGCAAAGATAGAAATAAATCAAAGACATACAAAAATGGGGGAAAAGATGAAAGTAACATACATTTCTATGTTTATAACGTTTTTGCCATTGTGTTGTTCGCATAGAAATATGCCCTAATAGACCTTTTTACTTTTTTTGCTCCTTGTATTTTTTCCACCAACAAATTTCTCGGTTCCCTTGCGAGTTGCAAATAGAGAAGGTCCCATCTATCTGCAAATCTCTTTTTAGGCGTCTATGATCTATTAAGACTGGAAACAAAGAGCAGGTTTTGCTGCCTAGAGAAAAGAGAGAAACGAATTCTTAAAAATCCAGACGAAAAACTTGATTACATCAGAACCATGTAACATTTCAATGTGTTTAATATTTGTAGAAAAAAGGAGGGGTTTTTAAATTTAATTTTAGTATTTAAATTATAATCATTCAGGGTGAAAATCCGGAAATAACCCTAAAGACATCGAGAATTTAGTTATCCTTATTCTTGCTCTTTTCTTCTTTATCTCAATGTTGGGCGAACGAGATAATTGTACATTGAGTGTGGAGTGATATGACCTTTTTTCTTCACTTTAAACCGCTTTTTTTTTTGCTCCGTCATGAGATAACACGTTGATTTACGTCTTTTGCAACAAAAAACTGATTCTATTTTTTGAAAATAGTTTTTCCTTAATTCTTCCTGCTTTCTGTCATAAATTTATTTTCTGTCCGAAGGGTACCTTTAATTAGTAAAGTTCTATTAGTAGGTCCACGTTAGCATAATCAAATCGGATGCTAGCAAAAATCCATCCCTACTTTCTGAATCGTTATATGCAAGTAAAATAAATGTATTGTATTTTCCTAAACAATACATAGGGTTGAAAAGGGAAAAGAACGTCTTAAAAAGACAGAAGATGAACTTGTAGCAGTAAAACAAATCCTGATCCACAGCACAAAGCTTATAAATATATGTTTAAAACGCATCGAAAACAAGTCTTTACCTGCAAAAAAAGTTGTAACGCGGTTATCTTCAAATCGAGATAGAACAAACTCAAATGCCATGCTGACGAAACAAATGCAAAAACAGCTATGCAAGGTAATGGATCAAATAGATGGAGAACACGTAAATAAACCTGTAAGTGATGTACATCGTTTTTTCGTTTCGTTTCGTATCGTATCGTTTCGTATCGACCTTGCTTATCACTTATATCTTGACGCATGTGATGATATTTCCCTTTTCTTTAGAATTCACCTTGCACGCCGTCTGCACCAAAAGAAGAATCTTCTCACAATGTTTCTACTCGACAATCTCTACCTAGTTTAAATGAAGAAGAAAGTAACGAGAAATGTCATGTTTTGTCAAGATGCTCTCGTTATCCATGCTCTGAAATTAAACGTGTCACTGTCGATGATCGTTTCGTTAGCTGGAAGGTATCTGCACTTGCGCAACTTTTTTGGCCATTTGAAATAATTTTTATTAGGATACAGCTTAACCTCCTATGGTGGTAATAATAGTTAAAGTAATTTCTTCTCTCGTCTTTTGCTGGAATTAGTATGTCTCTATAATAATAGCCGTCGTCTGTCTGTCTGTCCGCAAGAAAAGTGTCGTGCAACGGGCACAGGAAATAGCGTTTAATTTAAAGATGGACGACCCCGTGGATTTTTCCACGGGTTCCACGGGATTTTTCCACTAGTAACGAATAATAGCCGTATTCTTTGTGTTTAAAATGGCTGCTGCATTTCGGATCCCCCTCAGAGTTGAAAATTTGCTGACGGATGGCCCCAGGGATTTTTCCACAGATAAACGACTAGTCTCTTCTTATAATACCCGTATTTCGTTTAAAATGGCTGCTAAATTGCTAATTTATTAAGGATGGACAAAATAGTTTATCTTAACGGGTAAACTTTATAAATATATGTTATAAATATAACTCTAATGATAGGCCTTTTAACGACAACGACATAAAAACCGTTGCCAATAAAAGTCGGAGTTCTGTGTATTAATAGCCTACAAGATGAATGTTTTTATTATATTTTAGGTACCACTTCCTGATTATGAACCACAATGGTATATTGCACCTAACGTTTTGCCCGGTCTACCAGAGGTTGACGGAGAGTTTGAGTATGTGGCCACTTGAATTTGGGCTGTGAAGTTTGAGATGTTTTATCTCTTTTTATTAAAATATATAAAACAAGAACATAGACTCTGGTTTTATACTGTAAAGCTCCCATGTAAAATTCGTAAGGAAAGCGTAAGTAAACTCGAACAAAAAACAAAATTTGTTTTGCTATTTTGCGTCTGTGATACGAAAAATTGTATTGGAAGTTTAAATTGATATATCCAATTTCTAAACATTCACAACAAATCAAATTTTTTAACTGTACTATGTAATAAATGCATTATTCCGGTTTATTTTTTAGCAAAGTTGATCATGCAGTTGGTTTGCCTTTGTAAGAATGTTTTTTCGGTTTATGTACAATATAAATTGAACCTATTTTACTATTCTTAAAAACAAGAACTTGTGCTTAAACTTAATTTCAGTCGCAATCTTAGAATAAACTAATTTTTTTTATTTATACGTATATATATATTTTTTATTGCTGCAAAAAGTGTCAATGTAAATGCTTTATAGATCTTCATAGAACGTTTCAGCACAGAATTGTTTTTTAGAAATCCTGTAGGGAGAACAGGTCTTACTGGGCGTGGCTTGCTTAGAAGCTATGGTCCAAATTACATCACAGAAGCTATATTTACCAGGTAAATGATCCATTAAAAGAATTCCGGCATTGAACGTGATATTTATGTATGTTAAAGAGGATAAAAATTTCATAAAAAGTGTTTTAGAATTTATTAAATATGTTTTTTCGTTGTTAAGATATTCAGCTTCAAATATTTGCCCTTATGACATCATCATTGATGATGTAATGAGATAGTAAGCATAAATTAATATTTGAAATATCTTGCAGACTTACATAATATCAAATAATTTTAAAACTTTTATGTGTGAACTTTTGTAGTTTATAAATGATCTCATCTTTAATTACAAGTAGAAATGTAGCTAATGTCAGCATTTTTCAAAAGTTAAGACATAATAAGTTCTCAGATTTTAAAAATTTAAATCTTAAAATAACTTAAGAGCGAAAGAAAATTTTCTAAAAATTTTTTGGGACTTGATAAACAACTTTTTATTTTCCACAACATATCAAAATATCATTTCCAATGTAGGGATCTCAGTAAGTTTAATTTCTTAAAGTTAGTTTCCACTAGAATTGCTACAATTGATTGTACGCAATCTGCCCAGAAAACTATGTGGACCGAGTAAGGCGAGACGGTTGACCCTAGGTGAATAGAGAAAAGACTTTGAATGTATCAGTGGTATTGAGGACTTAGCAAACTATCAGCAATAAAATTCATCAACTTTGATTAAGTGGGATTTGAGCAAGGTGCTTTACACGAATTATTTAATGATGAATGAACACGAGAGATATTGCATTTTATTTTTCTTTGCTAAGTTTGATTCGATTTTTTTTTAAATGATATTGTTTCTTATAGCTATTCAAATTTATTTATTTAACGCTAATTAAATAAATGGTTTTATTTAGGTTTAAAGATTCAGTTGATCCAGGAAATGACAGACCACAAATGGAGGTTTTAGTCATTGAAAGAGACATTGAAGAATTTTATCTTCCTTCGGTAGAATTTAGTACCTTTTTACAACACTTATTTTACTCTTTCTTTTTCTTTTTACCAATACTGCAATTTTTTAAACCCCGTTTTCTTCACTTACCCACTTATCCATTATTTCATTTTTTCACCTGCCCTTCCCATCTCTTAACTGTAAATCTTTGAACAATCCACCGACCGCTCTGTGGTAGAGCGTTCGTTGCTAGCAGCATCAATAGGAACTGAAAAGGCTATCCCATGTAAACAATTTCAATAAAAATAATTCATTGAAATTGTAATTCTCTTCAAACTGTTTTTTCCCCTGTTTTAAAAGTTGTCCTTTTATGTACTCATATCTTCCCTTCTATTTTTTCTCTTTCTCCCTTACTTTTTCACGGTTTCCTGACAAGCTTTCTGTTTCTATTTTCTGTATGTTTCCTTTGATATTAATCCTTCCTCAGTTACTGATTTTTTCTCTCTCTGTTTTATTACATTCTACGTTTACTTTCTCTCTGTCTCTACTTTGGTTACCCTCTTTATTTCATCAATTCCTCTTTTTTTTCCTGATTATCCTTATTTCCTCACCCACAATTAAAAAAGGATCATGAAATGGCCCCTATGGGATTTCGTTTAGAGACAATTATAGTTTGTGTGTTTGAGTTGTCCCTTGTGGTGCGCTAATGTCATTGTGTGTGTTAGTCGTGCGTATCGTAGCTGTGCAGTAATTGTTATGTTTTTGTGTCACTTTTGTGTATAAAAAGAGTTGTATTTCTGTGTAAAACAGTTGCTTAGCGTTGTGAACAGCGAGAACAGTTTACTACGGATTTTGAGGATTTGTACTTTATTTTCCTGAAACTGAATATATTTTACCTTTTTTTTGTTGTTTTTTTCTCCAGGATATGGTGACAAAAGTAACAAACCTATAGATCAACTTCCGCGAATACTACGGGACTTGTTTAACTCAAGGACATTGAGGGACCATCAAGTTAACGACAAAAGAATTTTCAGTACTATGGCAGCTCTGCATGCTGTTATTAGAAATCGCATCGAGGTGCATTTGATGAGCTTAGATTATTTGTTTTTGTATGTCCATTTCTGTATCCAATTTTCCACATTAAGAATATTATTTTAGGTATTTCGTGGTTACTTGGACGACCAGAGGAACACTGACAATACTTGGATAGAAACATCCGTATATAACTATATGAGTGATGATAGGGGCAATTCGTTGACTGCTTTCTTTATCCCAGTATGTTCCTATTTTTATTCTTAATGTTTTGACAAACAGAATTGTTCCTTGATTAATATAGCTTGTTTATGAATATTTTGTTCTGCTTCTTTCAATGTTATTTCTAAAGTTTTTCTCCTACCTTGTTGCACTATTTTTGCTACCTTTTACATTGTGTAATTACAGCTACGTACAAACGTTTCATTTCTAGGAAGAAAAAGCTCAAAAGTTACATTTAAAATGGGTAGATATGAACGAGAACACTCCTTTGATGAACGACCGAATTGCGTACTTAGAATTTGTCGCAAAAAAACATGGTGCAGATTTCAGTGAGAACGACGATTACTGTTTTCCGTAAATGCCATTACGGATGGACATATGTGTCTTAGTGAGTCTTGGTAGGGTTTCTATGATCAATTTGGACATTAATTTTTGTTCTTGTTGCATATATAACTTTGTCACATTTAAAGAAAAAACCTGTTTAGGATCGACGTGAAATGGCCAGGTGTCACAAAAGCTACTAGTAGAACTAAAGCATTGAGAATTTTATTTTTTATTTTATTTTTCCGTTCTGTAAAGTATGTGAATTACATAACATACATGAACTTGTTCTTAAAAACGCTGGATTAGACAGTAAATGCACTTAATATTTATTAGCCAGTAATTTGCATCCGTTAGACTGCAAAGGTTTTTACTTTTGTAGCAGGGTAGGACGAGTAACTAATATCAAAAACGCCCCGGACGCACTGTCAACAAAGTCGGCATGATGGAACAATCCGCTCACCCGAAAATGCACGAAATATCGTGATATCCAGGGGTGTTGACGTGAGCAAAAATTATTATTCTTTAAAGATTTGTATCTAACAAAATAACCTATTATTTGAAGTCCTAATGTGATGTGAACATTGACAAATAATAGCGAGATATTTACATAGAAACTGACTTCTGAAAAACAATAATATATGTCCTGGATTGTAGATATAAAAAAATTGTGTTACGGTTATAATTAAAGCCTAAACTTTATGCAGTATTTAAGTTTTTTCCAGTTACTATTGAGCTGTAACGTAACGTTTTTAAAAGTTTGCTTTAGTGTGGTGTTGGCAGAGAAAATCATAATTTTATATATTTTCCAATATTTTAACTATTGCTAGGTTATTTGTGTACGGCGTTTAAATACAACTTCTTTGCAGTTATTATGATAAAGTCGTTATTATGTTACCTTAAGTTGTAACACTTTAACACCCAACATTTTAGCATCTCTATAATAATAGCCTTCGTCTGTTCGACTGACTCTGCGCAAAATGGTACCACAAGTAGAGGAACACACGAAATGCGGTAAAAATGGACGGGCGACCCTATTGACTTATCCACGGTCCACCGACTATTCCATATTATAATACTCGTTGTCTGGCTGTGAGCTAATCTAAAAACCGGGTAATTTTGTAATAAAAAAACCCCATTAAAATTGGACCCATAGTCATAGCCCCCGTCCAATTACATTTCATTGAGCTAAAAAAATGGCAAGGATATACGAAATAGAGATGCGAGAAATGTATACGACGGGCGGTGGAATCTTTCACGGACTAACGACTGGTCAGCTATAAAAGCAAGTTTTTATAACCAACAATTTAGCACATGTAAACATAGGAAAACATTTTCTCACTAATGGACATGTGAATACTTTTACTCTTAAGCTGAAAGTCCACTTCAATATTTTAAAACGACGATTATAACGGATATCTCATAGTGCTTGATATTGCGCAATAATTCTAAAGTGATGTCAGTCGCACCACCCGCGTTAAACGTAAAAAGTCAAAAATGATTTTTCAAGAGCACTGACAAACAATGACATAACTTTTAACATTTCCACTAATCAGCTTGCTTCAAATCCGTGCTTCTTCAGAAAAGAGAAACAATAAATAACCGGAGAAGACACCTTTTTGACATCGAGTCATATAAAGAGAAGATAAATGTAAAGATAACTGAAATGGCCCAAGTGAGATTTCGGAGAGATTTATTTATTTGTAGTTGTGTTCAAGCTCGTGTTGTCCCGTCTGGCGTCATAAATGTTATTTGTAAATGTCTAGGAAACTGTTCTCGTTGTGCGTATTAGTGCTGCATGTCGTGTTGTATGGATTATCTGTTAATCGGTTGTAGCCATTTTTGTATATATTTACTGTAGTCGTGTTGTAAGTGTTCTGTTACTGTGCGAATTTGTGGTAAATAATTTACTACTTTACGTATACGGCCGAAACGTCGTCAAATATATTTAATTGATGAAACTGGTGATGTTTTTCTTTACATTTCATTATATTCACACACCAACATCTACAACATAATTTACTACGTTGTGAAATTACTTTATATTACAAAATAAATGTGAAAACAACCGTTATCGTGAAGTATTCATTTAAAAGCAGAATTCGCGCATCCACATAGTAGTAAACTCTTTTATTGTGGAGGAAACAACAGACAAGAAAGACTGGTTAAAGATATCTCAAAAGTTAAAAATATCTCAGTAAACAACGACAAGAAAAACGCAAAGTCGAATAAAGATAAAGACGCCGACAACAACGCTGCCAAACAATCGGTAAGAATAAACCAAGATTCGTTGTTAGAGTAATTGTCGTGAAAGAGTGACAACTCAAAACATGTTTATCGTCATGTACTTGGCCTACTAAACAATTTACGATCTGCTGTTGACATCGTGAGAAAACCGTTTCCTGTTGTATTCTTTGCATCGACATCTTAGCAACTTGGTCGTGCAGTAGTAGCAGAGAAAGGCTGATGATTGGCCTAAATATGGAATGTATAGCAAACTTACGTGGAGATTCAAATCAAGGGAGAATTCTGGTTCTATGAGCTGAAGTAAGGCATGAGAACGCATCTATAGTTGGACTTTTACGTGCACGAAACTCTGAGAACTTCATCACTCGTTTGTCCACTAGTGGCTATTCCTATGATGGGGCATCAACGATATCGCTTATAGAGAATGAAATGAATCCATTATTTTGCAGTACTCTAATTCCTGCTAACATAGATGTCACTTCAGATATCACAACCCTAGATGATAAACTATTGATAGAGTTTGTTAAAAATTATCCAATTTAAAAAACAGGCAATAGAGGGTACAAGGACACCACCAAAAAAATAATGCTTGGCACGAGATTGCAATAAGAATGAGGTGGCTGAAGGTATATCAATGTTTCATTTTAAAGCTTTATTTTTATTTTTAAAATTGTTTGACTGACCTACTCACAATTTCTCTTATAATTTTGACACGAAACCGGTGGAAATATTTAAAGAGATGGATTTGTAAAATTCTTTAAAAAATAGAACCTGCTTCTAATTCCGTCGCAGGAGCATCCAAGATACTAGCATCTCAATTTTTATTTTTTTGTTATTTTTGTGAGAACATTAAAACCACAAGCAGCAATAACATTTATACTGGTAGACTTCAATACCTAGGGGTAAAAGAGGACGTTTTTATAACAGGTACACAACCAAATAGAGATACCTGGTAAACTCCGCAAGTTGTTAGGATGATTCAGACATGATATTTTAAAAAGGTTTTTACCCAAATTTGAAAAGTTGTCCGATTGAAAAAAAAACAGATTGGCCAAAATGGATATAATAAAAATTTTAACAGAGTACGAATTTAAAAGAGAATGATGTTGTTTAAAGGTTTTTAAATTATCTTTTTTTATAACAACGAAATATAGCTTGAACAGATAAACCGGTTCCTGTTTCCACATTTCTCCATTGTCCGAGAAGAATAACTCCTTCTCTATCCACAAAATCTGCTTGACGATAACCATTATTATTTGTAAAGATGCACATAATAAATTCGTAGTTAGCATTAACGATAGCCGCAAAAACAATACTATGGAATTTTTTATAATTAAAATATAGGGAGCCACCTTTAGGAGGGCATTGAATAGCAACATGTTTACCATCAATGGATCCTAAGCAATTTGAAAAATACTATTTCGTTTTATAATCAGTTGCTATTTTATCCACTCCTCATCAGTCTCAGGGGCCTTTAAATACTTCTCTTTCAAAGTGTCCCGTGTTCTACGGGACACTTTGAAAGAGAAGTATTTAATGTATGCAAAGTATGCATGCGTCTTTGATAATACTCTCAAAAGTATCACTACTTGGTGGTACCGCAAAGACACCCAGTCTTTCTGCTGATTTTATGGCTTATCTTCGAGTGTCTCCTCTCCTAGCATTGTCGACAAACGTTTAAATTTAGTAGGAAACATACAAAACATTATATAAACGTTTTCATGATCAAATAGCATTGTTTCTTTTACCAATGTGTGGTAAGCACTTTTCTGTTTTCTGTCCTGAAAAATTGTGCGTACCCAGAATCTTTGGCGTGTACGTTCCCTTTGCTTTTCTCTATCACTTTGCTGAAACCCTCTTCATAGGATTATCAGCAATATCAGTTATTAACACATGATTCTTCGTCTGTACACCACAGCCGCCATGTTTTAATATTTCGCGCTTAATTTAATTTTTAGTGGAGCGCCCTATAGAGTTGCGAGCGCTAAGCGCCCAGTTTGACAGTCTTTGTGATTGTAGAGAGCTTACGCCCTCAGACTTTAAATTTTAGGTAGGTAAACATCCAAGATAGATTAAAAAGAAAATAAATAAAAAGTGGGTTAACCATAAATCGTACTTAATTGTAGCTGGAAAGATGTTGACGATGAGCAGCACTACGGTAAAAAAATTATTTGCTATTTTTAAGATAGCACTACATGTTTTATTGCGCCAATGGAGGCACACTTTCTCAGTGGCCTTTTTTCCTGTCCCAGCCATTCTGTCAATCAATTCCAATACATCTATATTAATGTGTGAAATCGTGTAGAGAGTTTAATTCTCCAAAATGAACAAAAAGCGTATGAAATAAGATAGAATGAAAACAATTTGAATATCCAACAAACTTTAATGGAATTGTTTTATGCTCTGCTAAAAATATATATTTATGGCATTTAAAAAAGGCTTTCTAAAATATTGTACAATCAAGTAAAATAACATATGCACAACATTAAAATTGTCAATAAACAATAAACAAACCTTTGTTATTAATTTTACAGCGAAACATGTGGTGAAGTGGGAAAACAGGGGAATTTATATTAAAATGACCTAACGGTTTTGTCCGCTTAGATTATAAGTTATAGAGCATAAATAAACATACAGGTTTTTGATTGGTTCACACCAGTAAAAGTGGCTATTTTTCCTCGTTCCTAGGATCCTTTCCTCATTTTTGGTACAAGGAAGTAAAAAAGATCCTTAGGTAAAAAGTTTACAGACAGAAGAAACTTCGTCCACCAAGTGCAAACTGAGAGCAATTATTCCAAAAGCTAAACTAAACTGCTAAGCTAAACATCCGCTAAAACCTTTTTAGGTAAAAACTTACCACAAAAAAACCGACAAATGTAAAAGGCTATAGTATACGTTGACAGTCAACCAGGTGTTCAAGGTTCCAATAAAATTTGTTGTAGACAAAATAACCCTTTTTGCACTGGCTCTGAATAACGTCAACATTTGCAGCAGGTTGCAGAAAGGACAGACGTTTGTTGTTTAGCTACGAGCGTAATTTGAAAATAACGTGAATAAGAACCACCCTGCGCCAGTCGTCGTACCATTGTTGTAAAGTTCAATCGTAATCCGATTTTGCGTTAAGTCGTTCTTAACAGTATATTTTCACCAGAAAGCGAAGTAGCTCATTCAGTCGCATCGAATTTTTGAAAAAAAAGTTTTATTAACATAAAATAGAAAGGAATACTCAAATGCCGAACTTGTCGCAGCCTTTCGCCGCAAAGCGAAAGCCAGGAGAAGTCATATTGCGGTTACCATGTACCGTAAAACCACACCACGCCGCACAACGTTTTTCTTGGCGTACATTTAGTTCTAATTTAAACTAAATTTATGACTTTTCTACGACAAAAGCTACAAAGAAGTAACTGGCTGGTTTGCCATAGAATGATATAGTAATTAAGCACAAGGAATCAAACAAAATCGTGTTGAAACCGTGTGACCATGCTGCGCTAATGTTGTGGTTTGACAGAGAGAATTTATGCTGTACTATCTTCATGCTCGTATATACCTTAAAATATTCCTCGAAATTTAATTCGTTTTGGTATTAGAGATATGTTTCAAAAGTATACACAGACAGCTACGTACATACAAAACTAAATAACAAAATCTACAAAGTTAGGATATAAAAATCATACATTATCAAAAGCTACATACCTCAAGGCTAGTTTCAACTGCAACAATATATTGTACATAATAAATTGTACACAATTGTACATTCTTGTACAAGATATTGTAGAGATATAACAACGACGTACATTATATTGTGACTTCAAAGCCAACAAGTTTTTCTTAAATTAAATCAGTTTGATTACGCATTTAAGCATCATCGAAACAAAAGTGCGAACTTTTTGTTATATTATATATTTATACCCTTCTTGTATTTAATTATACAGAATTGTACACCAGTTAGTTCAATAAATTGTACAATATTGCGTACAATATATTGTAGCAGTAGAATCAACCCATTTTTGGAAAGAAACTTTGCCAGACAAATATTTGTGAGTTAAAGAATTTTTGTAAGCTTATGTTAAAATCTTTAGTTAAGAACAATAATATTCTTAAACGAAGAAATAAAATTGGGCTTATTCCATACATATTTGTTGTAGTTTAGCATTCTTATGGCAATACTTCTAGTGCTTTTCTCATCTACAAGGACACAATTTCAATAGGAATAACGTATGTTTATTCTTAAGCAGATTTTCTTCACCTTAAGGAAATTTTGTCGTGGTTTCTTGTCCAACTAAGTTTACTCAACACCCTACTTTTAATAAATTTAGCGAACCCTCCAACCTTATTCGTATCAAACTGTACAAATTCAGGTTTTATAATGAACCTCCGGTAAAAACACATTTTGCAATCTTACAGTAAATGGAAATGTTTTAATACACTTTCAATTTTTTTTGGTGCATAACTGGTTCATACAGCGTATGGTTTTATTGCAAAGTCCAAATCGATGTTGTTTCGTTAATTTTTATGACTTCATAGTTCGGTGGCTGTTTCCAGAACTGGAATCTCTTGTACCAGTTTTCCGTCTAAGTACTAAAAAAAACGAAAATGATTTTTACTGGATTGCATTTAACAACGAATGGCAGTAAGGAAAAAATATAAGAATCTAATTGCTGTATTAGCGAAACGTGGTCGGACCTTATACTGTAGTAATACTTAGGTGCCATCTACGGCCCTAACATTGACTAAGGAGTTAACTCAACATAATGTTACTTACCACTTTAGTTGTTTCTGGTGATGGTGGAGATTTTTCATCATCACTACTGCTATCACTGCCCGAATCTGGTTTCTTTTCAATGTCGGAGTCATCTCCACTCTTCAAATTTACCTAAAAACACAAACGAAAGCCATAGGAAAAGATTCCCGTGTGCATTAAGATGGGTTTTTCATATACTGGTATTTGCAGGCAGTAAAATATTTTGATGTTTAGCATATAGGGTACACATCATTTACATTTTATGCAGTAAAGACAAAAAAGAAAGATCTACTCTTACTAATGTTACGTTAACAGGACGGAAGCCGAACGATGGTGTTGGAGGATATTCATTCATTTCATAAGCTGGATTATCAAAATGTGTAGCTGCAGGCGATTTGGGTCTAACAGTCACAGTCATAGTACTTGTGTATGTTTGCTTCGCGTTACCATTTTCATCAGATATTTTAACATGAGGTATACCCAGGGGATCTATATGTTGGAATGTATATTTGCGCTTCACAGGTTCCTTCTCTTTCTTACCGCAGAACTATAAAAAATATAAAAATATGAAGCGAGTGATTTTAGTTAACCGCATCATTACACCTTTGGAGTCAAAATTAAATGATTGTAAGTTTTTATTAACAAAGAATGGCGAAATCTCAACTGTGCGTTTTTTAAGGAAAAAAAATCGCGAAATTCTGGAAATACACTTTTGCGAAGAATAAAATTACAAATAAATATTGTAATTTAGTTTCAATAGGACATGTGAAGCTGCAGTTATTCTTTGTTCTTATTTTATAGTATACTAACAGAAGTATTTTCCTTATTTACTCATATTTCTTGGGAACACTAATAAGTTTTGTTTCAATTAAACACTAAAATAATTTAATACTGACTCTTTACCTTTTCAATGATTTAAAAATTAGAAATATTCAACATTATCGTTTTAGGCGTTGTATTACTGCCCCAATGCCAGTTTAGTTATTTATTTGTTATATGCTTATGTGTGTGCTGTACTTTAGATTTTTTCAATGTGTGTCTGTACCTTATAGTCTATTTTTATGTTGTTAAAGTGTGTTCAGTAAGTGTTCATGTGGGCATTAGTTTCTATGTTGTGATGTCAGTGTTTTGTTTTATTGTGTTCCTTTTTAATTGTTTGTTTAATTGTCCATTAGGAAATTCTGTTTTATATGTTTGTAAAGTGTGTAGTTTTTCAGTTGCTGCATTGTGTATATGTGTGATTAGTGAGCTACTTGTGGGCAAATATGTGGATAGCAAATTAGTATGTTTTATTATATATTTATGTCAATTAACTTTATGTTCTTTCTTTCTTGTACTTATTTTTTGTTCTTATATTTATTTATCTAATTTATTATGTCTTTTTAAGTGAACTTTTGTATTTTGTTTTTAGCTTTGTGGTTGTAACAATTGGAAATAGAAGTTTTTTGTTACGACACTCAGTCGATTTACCCTTATCTATAACAATTGTGTTTGTGCTGTTATACGTTGCGTGTTCGCAAGTAAAAATAATTTTCGCAAAAAGAACTTACGCAGCAGGCTTTTTCTAGCCACTATTACCATTTATTTTTTTTTTAAATTTAGACGCGTACCTAGATAATCTATTCTAAATTAGAATAAATGGTAAAAAAACATCTTATTATTTTTATAAAATAAGCAGAAGCTTTTCGAACTACGTCCGTCTTTAGTGCAATAAATATACAAGTATAAATTATTCTTATGAATTTCGTGAGAATTAGGGTCAAAACGCTTATAATTTAGAAAAAAAAAGTAATAAAAAATAATAACATCGGCTACTAACAGTTGTTGAATAGCTTAAGTCGTATTATTATTTAGGCATTTTTATCAACACTGTGAGCTAAAAAGTACAATTAATTACATAAAAATCTTAGAAACTTACAATCCAGCAACAACAGCACAGCCATAATAAGAATATAAGGGATGCTATGATAATTAAGATAATCAGCCAGATAGGCCAGTCATCTTCATCATGGTCGTGATGCACAACAAACACGACATGAGTAAACTAAAAAAAACACGTCGTATAAAACACGTCGTATAAAACACGTCGTATAAGACACGTCGTATAAAACACGTCGTATAAGACGCGTCGTATAAAACACGTCGTATAAACGTCAAAAAAACGCCGTAAACAACACGTCGCGTATAAAAAACCCTCAAAAAAGCTCATTATAGAGGCACGTCTTTTGCGTGATAAGAACACCTTGAATAAGTAACCTAGGACGCTCATTGGAGATGCTTGAGGCGTACTTAATAATTTGAGTTAGGAATTGGGAAATAAAAAAACGAACTTTTAAAAACATTTCGAAAAGCGCCCATCTAGCGACGGAAAGTGTGCTTATTCATTTGAAGCTCTTGTTGGTATGTTCTTTTAACCCTATTCGGTCCGGGGTTTTTCAAACATACAATGACCGGGGGGGGGCGGAATCCGCCCCCCTCAATAACTTTTCATAGGGTTGTTCAAATTGAATCAAACTTGGCACGCTTATAGTACGTCATAAAAGGAACAAAATGGCGGCAATAAATTTTTGCTTGTGTCAGCACATTTTTTGTGACGTCATCAGAAGCTTGAAATTTGTTAAAAATGCCACTATCTGCTTAAAATTTAATTACTTTTGTTCCAGAGTGAATTTTAACATTCTGTTTGAAGTTTCTGAAAGCTAAATAAAAGTTATTTAAAATATTTTCCGGTTTTTACGTGGATCGCATAACAAATTGCCAAAAATTGCCCGAAAATCCGTTTTTTTTTCGATTTTCGGGTAAAATCCGAAAAAATCGGGAAAACGGATTAATCACGTGTCCAAATTATGCGAAATGATTCTTCTTAATAAAACAAAGTTGTGTTGCAAGTTTCAAGTTCTAAGGATAATCCTAACAGAAGTATTAATTTTCCTCATTATAAGGATTTCATAGAGATTTTTAGGGGTAGTTTCGAGTAATGGCCAATATTAAAGCCTCTGAAGGGTATGGGACCTAAAAATTTGACATGCAGGTGTCTAATAGATAAATATTAAAACTCAGTAAGTTTCAAAGCTATATAACATAGCAATAAGAAGTTATTAAAAAAAAAACGTCAGGGGGGGCGGAATCCGCCCCCCCGGACCGAATAGGGTTAAGATAAGAGAGTCATTTAGCAGGGCTGCTTATTTGGCAAAGGACGCTTGTTCAATTATTTGAAATAATGGAAAGCGTTGAAGTGAAAGCTAAGTTTATAGAAAAATTTACCGTTCCGTTGCCAAAATGTTTTCCTATCTCTGCTGTATCACCACCTTGTAATAACTTCAAAAGTTCTACTACTGCAGCTTTTGTCAAATCTTTATTTGGCTCCTTACTGGACTTGTAGCTGATGTAAAAATTTACAACAGCTGCTTCATCAGGGTTGCTTTTACAATTTCCTAAGTTCATTACAACCACTTGATCCGCGCCTGTACTTTTCTCCACATTTTTTGATAAAACTTTAGCAAGTCCTTCTCTAAATTCTGGGGAATATTTACAAAAGTCTTTCCATAGCATTGTTAACGTCACGTTGCCGTAGAAATCTGGTTTGTCAGGAGAATCTGTTGTGTACAGGCGTTCTGTAGTGGCGATTGTCGGTTCTTTCGTTGTCGGTAGGCTGGTGCTTGTTAAGGGTGTATCTGTGGGTTTCTTTGTCGTAGCATTTGTGTTGAGCCCTTCCGTTGTAGCATTTGTTATTGGACCATCTGTCGGTTTTGATGTTGTGTTTGATTGTGTTGTAGTCTTAGGCTTCTCTGTTGGTTCTTTGGTAGGTGGAAGAACTGCTACAGAGGAGGACATTACAGTTGATGTTGAAGGACTCGGTTCTATGGACATTGTTGGCGTTGTAGATGACTGAGTTTCTGATTTAGTACTGGATGAGCTGGTGCTACTTTTAGTTGGAGTTGCTTCAATACTAGTTGATGACTTTGACGCCGATGTTGATGATTTTGACGCCGATGTTGATGATTTTGTCGCCAATGTTGATGATCTTCTCACCGACGGTGACGTACTTGAAGGCGTCAAAACTTCAGTCACACCTATAATATTGAACAATTTCAAAGTAGGGTATTTAAAAAACCATTTATTAGAATCTAACTCGGTTGAAATACTGTTAATCCGATTAGATTTGATTTGATATTAAATAAACACGCGTTCTTCTGTTGTACTACACACATAACTTTACATTTCGAAGTGATCAAATGATATCACATACGGGTAAAATTTGTTTCAACAATATGTTGAATAACAGTACTAATATAAAGCAAAATTTAACATCTGTGAAACTTACTAAGGATTGTGCTTGCAGACGATCCTATCTGATAAGATGACATTTTTGGTTCTGTTAATGAAGAACTTTTCAGTCCTGGTTGTACTTCTTGATGTGCTTATACTAAGGATTGTGCTTGCAGACGATTCTATCTGATAAGATGACATTATTGGTACTGTTAATGAAGATCTTTTCAGTGCTGGTGTACTTCTTGATGTGCTTAGAGTGACTTCAATTGTTGGTGATGGTTGAACTTCAGTAGACGATGGAAGTAAGGTGGCTATTGGCTCAGTAGATGAAGATGTAACTACCATACTGTTGCTTATGGATATAAGGGACATTGATTTTATTTTTGAAGCTGATATGCTTCTTTGAGGGCTGTTAGAAGAACTAAGAACCATGCTGACTTCAATTGAAGGCGTGAATAATCTAGTCTTAATTGTAGCACTAGTTGATGCAGATTCTCGTCTTGTTGTTGGCGCGGTTTTTATAGAAGTGGAAACTTTTTCTTCCACTTGTGAAGATATTGTTGGTAAGGAGGAACTTGATGAAACTAAAAGGTAGAATCGGATTAGTATTATTCTTTCAATGATGTCTAGCGTATTTTGCATATCAAAAACACATTCTCCTAGGGTGATGACAATGTTCTTGCAGAAGGGTGTGCAATAACGTTTTCTTTTACCGTGTTGTGTTCATTGTTAATGTTTTTATTTTTAATTCAATGACAAGTAATCAAAGGTTAAAACCTTTTTAATGTAAAAAGAGACCCTGCACCCTAATAGATTATTATCACATTTCAATGTTGTGGTAATAGAGAGCTGATGAAGAATATTTCTATGTTAACTAACCCTTTTGTTTAGAAAATCTGGACCAAAAAGCTTAACAAAATATCATAGTGTGCAATAATTTCAGTAATTCGTGCATTTCAAGAGTGCAAAGGGCGACAAAGGCAGAGAACACACGTATCTAAAATGGTAAATTACTGTATGCTGATGTCTGATTTGTTAGGCCAGATGAAATTGAAGGTAAAGATGATATTGAAGGTTTCAAGGATAGTAATGTAGCAGATGGTATTGCTGTATCTGTGGATGGATAGGTAGCTAAATACACAAATAATACTCTTCTATATATACTTTATTGGAAAAGCCTTCGTCATATGACCTAGGTGCACTAACATACATTACATGTGTGAGATTTTCCCTAACTCCATTTTACAAATTTGCAAAAGTAGTTCAGCTACCATGTTCAAGAAATGATAAGCTTTGAATGATAATAGGAACACTGAACAGAGAAAATAGAATAGCATCATTAGCAAAAACAGACTTGTCAAGTGCGATAAATTAAAAAAATTAAAACATTGAAACATTTTTAGCGGGAACGCCTATACAAAGGCGATACTGAAACAACGAACAACGTATACATTGTTGTATGATGCAATGATTTGTTACTAATACAATATTGCACTGTGCTGTGAATTTATGGGCGTAAATTGCATGATATATTATGTGTAGCTATGCAGTCTGGTGCAGCAGTTATGCAGTGTTGTGCTGTCGCATATTTTGATGACCAAGAGTAGTGTACGGTATTAGAGGGCATAAATTATATGGTATGTTATGTGCAGTTATGCAGTCTGGTGCTGCAGTTACATAGTGTTTATATAGTAGCAAAGGGTAGTGTGCGGTATTACGCAGTCTTGCATAACATTGTCCTGTGCAGATAATCTAGCGTGCAGTGCCAATAGAATGTCTACGTACTAGAGCTTGCAGAATGCATCGTTGATGTTGCATCCATGGAGCTTCTTGTAATAACTGTGGTGTACGTTTCCATTGAAATATAGCTTGTTAATGCTTTGCTGTTACTTTTAACTGTACTTGAAACTGTGGAAAGGGCTAAATGTTAAGTAGTTAAACTGCTTATTTTCTTCAATTGCTTGTGAGCGTAGAGGAAAGCACTTATGTCACTTCTGACGCACAGTACCGGTAATGTTTTGCAATATTGTAATGTTGGTAAATGTAAAATAGTACTCGCCTTTTTGTATAAATACTGGGGTTGTAAATTTTTTTGTCAAATTTGTTGCTGATTTTAAAAAAGATTTTTTCTGAGAAATTGTTGCTTATTAAAAGAAAAAAGGGAAGTGACGTTAAATCTCAGCTATGGTTTGTTCAACCTGCACTGTTTGAAAAATAACCTCTATAATTACGGGTATCATTAAATGCATTTCTGTATTAATGATACCCTTAATTTGTTCAAAATAGTAGCAGAATTTCTTCTGCTAATGATGCAGCAAATAGCGTTTTCCAGGATATGGAAAAATCTTATTTTTCAAAGGGCTAATAACTAGCTAATATATATATACTATATGCGTTCAAGTTATAAAACAATGAAGCCATTTCAAAAACTCGAAAAAACTATAATGCACTGTGCAAGATGAAGGCAATATTTGAATGGTAGCTCAGTTGTTGGAGAAATTCTCAAGCATTTGATGTAACCCAAAAACGGTTTTAAATGTTTAAATCAAAAACGGTTTATGGTACCTAAAATTAAATATAAACTAACAAAGCTGTACAGAAAGTGTTTATGGTTATTTGTGACAATTTGGGCAACAAATTTTCTTGAAAAGTCAAAAAAAAATGTGTCAGTGTGAATGGAAAATTCCTATGCGGTGCTTTGTTAAAGAAATAAAATTACTGTAGGTCGACGTTTGACTTGGTGCATCAGATGAAATTAATGATGAGGATATTGAAAGCTTTGAGGACATCAAAGAAGGGGTTGCGTTTGATATTTCTGTGGTTGGTTGGATAGCTAAATATACAAATAGTATCTTAAACATTTATTTTTTGCTTTTTTAAAGCAACTTTTTCGTTACTTATAGGTGCATGTCATCTCCTTGTAATTAGCAGTTTTCAGAAGTTCCAAGTATTTTGCAGTACAATGGTAACTTGAGTTGCTGTGGTTAGTAAATAACGTTACGCAATCAATTATGTAGTTGTTTTGAGCTTTTAATCAATAGTTTATGATGGGTTTTGGAAGATACTAGCCTAAAATATGATCACAGAAAAAGAGATGATAAATGCAATGTTTTGTAACGACTGTGGTAGATCATTTAATTGAAATATTAATACCCGGAATATTAAAACAGACGACGGCTAGTTTTATTAAGCACACGCAAATAGATAGTAACCACTTAACGAAGAAAATTGAAACAAAAATTAGTATTGAGCGAGTGTGTTTGTGGAAACAAAAGATGTATGAAAGTCTTATAACAAATAAATTACTGTATACTGCTGTTCGGTTTGATGAAGCAGACAAAAATTCATGTATATGTATTTGGTCTATATATGTAGTTGGGTGCGTGATTAGATAGATAAATAAAAGCTCCTACTATTCTTTTAATTTTCTAATCCATTTCGAAAATAATTTAGTAAAGCTCAGTGCATGAAAATATTTTTTAGATATTTAAAGCAACACCTGGAATCAATCCTGTCCTATAGCAATTAAAGCAACGTAACTCAATCCATGCTATTTAAAACTTAACAAAAATATAATGCTGGTATGAATTACGTTTCTGATAAGACCTTAAATTGTACTGCTGTTAAGTTAACCAAGCCTTTACCGCATAAATAGATTGTTATAACTAGAAGAGAATTCTGCTAAGTAAAAGGAATGAATAATGTTATAATATGCGAAGTGTATAGAATCGAAAATTTTGTAGGTTATTACTTTTATCTATGAGCTATGAATTTAAAAATATGCAGACACTGAAAAGAATGAGTTGCAATGTGTACATTCGTTGCCATGTATGCTGCCTTCTTGTACGGTTTTAGTATTTAATGCAGTTGAATGAAAATATCTCATGGCGTAAGATGCTTTTATAAAGTGCTGTGCAGGACAATCAAACGTGCAGTTCGAAAAAATGATAACATACTAGATGACGAGTAACGCGCTGCTGATGTCGCATCCATGGAACTTTCTGAAAGGATTGGACTTGATGGTTCCATTGAAGTAAATCTTGTTGCAGCTTTACTATCGCTGCTTACCGAAACTGTGTGAAGAGCGGAATACGTGTTTAACAGCTAATTATTTTTCTTATTTATATATTTGCGTCTAAAGGCATGCCCGTGCAAGCGATATTGAAAGACGTATGGTTTTAAGTAAAAATGAAATACTTAGATACTTACTCTCAAATAGTAGGATGTAACATTTTTAGCAATAATAAAACCCCTTATAAATTTTAGAGTAACAAAGTATTATTTAGTGTATTATTGGATGGCAAAAATAAATTCAAAATGATTATTAGTGCGAAAAAAAATTTCTCAATCTGAAATGTAAAAAATTATTAAAATACGAAGGAATGTAAATTTAAATAATTTTTAAATATTTTTCTGTAAAACATTTCCCTTTCTTAAGATTTTAGAAGAGGTTAAATTTTAAATACGGTAAAAATATTTCGAATTTAAGTTGTGCATGACAAAAAAATTGATGTGCGGATATTTTAAGTCATTAATACCCGACTGGAATGAAGCGGTTGATTCAGGTCCAGTTATGGCGGATGTCAAAGTTGAAGATGAAGATAAGGTTGATGTTGGTGTTGATGTTGATGAAATTGATGATGATTTACTTTCTGACGACCTTGGAAATATTGACGTGTTTACTCTAAATTGTGTGCTTGAACTTGTTTTAGTTGTTAATAACGACATGAGCAGAGTTCTTGATGTTGACATTGACGGAACACTGGATGGTGCCAGAGTTTCCAGAGGTGACGTGATTATTGTTGTTGATATTGTTAAAGATGATACACCCGATGTTTCTAATGTTATTGAAGATGTGCTTGCAGATGACATACATGGTGACGTTGATGGGAATGAGGTTTTTGAAGTTGATGATGCCATAAATGATGCACTTGCTGTTATTAAACTAGTTGGAGAAGGAGGGCTTGCTGTTGCTGATTGTCTTGGAGATGAAATGGAAGAAATGCTTGACGTCGAAGCTGGAATGCTTGGCGTAACAATCGTTGCTGATAAAATACCTGTATCTGAGGGCGCAGAACTTGATGCTGAAGGCAAAGAACTTGACGTTGACGGTATAACCGATGTTGGAGAGAAAGAACTTGACGCTGGTGATAGGGTGCTTGAAGTTGTAGATGTCGAAGTTAATGTGGAGTATGAAGTACTTGATGTTGAAGGTGGAATTCTCGACGTTGATGAGCTAGTTTCTATTGAAGTACTAGGAGGAGACTTACTTGACAATGCTAAAATAAAAATATAGAAACTGGACTTTTAAAGAGATGGAGTCACAAACGAAAGATTGATAAAATAATTTAGACAATGTTTGGTTCTAAGCTGTCTTCAATTTTTTCATTTGGCTATTTTGGTAAAGCACATGGAATTGAAATTACATATATAAATTCACAGTTCTTGTCCTAATACATCTTTAGCGGAAATACATAGTTAAACATCCTTTACTTATCGCATAGAAAATATAGATTTTAACGACTATAAAAGTAATTGCGACCCTCTAAAAGCAATCCAAATAGTGCAGATTTGTTTGCTTTTTGGTTTACACACTGTTTACAATTCATTTTACCTGGACAAACACCTAAGTTGCATTGCTTTGTAGCTGCTTCCACGTCAAGGTATGACCTTCCTTTACACGTACTCTTTGTGCAACTTTTCGTAGGCGGATCCACACAATTTCGAGTTCTTGTCCTAAGTCCTGCATCACATGATTTAGAGCATGCACCCCAATTAGACCATTCTGTCCAGAAATTCAGAGCACCTGAAAACCAAGAATGAAGAAATTAACTTGGTAAAATAATAGTCATTAGCATATTATTGGCCAATTATCCGTTTTTGCCTGATAAAAAAGGAGCACATTTTGAACATGGAATTATATGTTGAACTTTTTGAAGCCTGTCTTGGGATTATTATTTCATTTAAAATTCCATTGAATCAGTTGTGCCAGTAGTTCATTATATGTTTATTGTCCGAACAATTTTCAGAATTTCAGCTTAAGTGTAAAGATGCAAGAGATCTTTTTCGCTGAATCCCAGGAAAGTGGTCCATCCTCCCAGCCGATATTAAACAATCTAATTGTATTTTAAAGGAGATTCTCACCTGTGCTTACACAAGTGAATCCGACTACGATGTATTTGCTTTTGGATGGACATGGATCTCCCCAAACATCAACTTTACATTCATCTTTGAAATCAAACGCTATAAAAGGATGTAGAAAAATGGCAATTTTTTTCTAATATCAGCTCAATTAGTGAATTAAAATATTTTATTCCGATCAGTTTTTTAATATAAGCCACATACTAATTTTTCGGTCAGTTTTATTCGAAACTATTTTTTATTTTTTTTAAATCGAAAAAAAAACAGAACCTTTTTTATCAACATATTATAGGCGTAGAGGATCTCCGTGGAGGAGGTTGAAAGCGACCTTGACATCCGAAGAAAATCAAAAATATACTTTAAACTTCCCTTGTTTTTAAAAAAGCACATTTCAAAATCATTGTCTCGTATATCTCAGCACCAAAAAAATGAGTGATTTAGATTCTTTATATAAATTTTTATTTTGATGCAGTAGCTAGCTGTATTTCAAATTTACACCGTGCATTAAAAAAAAATTATTTTCCAACAATCAAAGTCACTAAATCAGTGTACACAATTACTAACTTTCATATTCTTTCCCTAATTTACCACATTTTCTCGGTTACCGTGACCACAGGTAATTATTTGTATATGAATTTGATATTTCATGTTCAAAAAGAGTACCGAATCATGTAAGAAAGATAACTATTTTAGAGAAAATCCCCGGTTTTAACCCAAGGGGATACGGAACAATTTTGTCAGGCGACAGTAACACATTAAATTTTGTTGCAATCGACTAAAAAAATGTCTTCAAACATCCATGCTACAAATAACATTTCTATCAAAACAATGAAACAAAATATTTAGCCACTCTAAGTGCTTCAAAAGCACTAATACCCTAGTGTATATCCAAGCTAAATGGCTTAAAATAGTTACCACAACTTAAAATTAATTTTCTTACCTGCTTTCAGCGTACACTCTGTTTCGTTATCACAAAGTCTTTTTGCATTATCCAATTGATATTCTGCCAATGTTGCATTTGGTATGCAGTCAGTCTTGAAACCACTCGGGTTGGGACATATTATTTTACTTGTTCTTCCAAAAAAAGCGCCGGTTATACTTAAAACTCCTACAAAAGAAAAATATAAGTTACTGTGTTTCAGATGTGACGCATGGTTTAGCAGTTGCGTACACGTTTTTAAGAAAAAAATATTTTTGTCTGACGTTAGGTGCGTTTTTTTAATTAAGTGACTGAAAATTTGTGGAGTTCTTTGGTAATTTGTGTAATTTTAGATTCAGTGTTTAACACTAAACGAAGTGTAGTTCTAAACGAAAATACATCGCAAAAGTATGACGTGCTCGAAATCCAGCATTTTGTTGATGAAATTAATTCACAAGAATTGTCAGTTACTCTATTGTTTCGCGAGTCTTGTGTTCAAGAAAGAAGAGCTAACTTTGTATTTACCTTTACGTAGAATTTCTGTAATTAAAAAATTATTCAAGACTCGGAATATTTTAAAGGTGTTTTTAGTTTTTGGGCAAATCTCAGTCTAAATGTATTTGTAACAGATCATTTTAAGAAGGAAACTCGTGTTATAAATTTAAATTAAACATCTTTCCTTTAATAAGAATTCCAAAATTCTAACCAGGCTGATCATTAATCTCATTTCTGCATTGTTCTTATATTCTTATAAATCACATCATTTTCTATGATTGTCCACAAAAATTACATAGCAATTTGCTGAATGTTGTTTATAACATCTACAAGTTCTTAATAAACGTCGTCACACAAACAGTCTCGTAATGGAAAAGGATGGTCTTATAAATAAGTAGGTTTAAAGAATACTGAGTGTAAAAGAGCAATGGCCGACGTGTTTGATGGATTATGTTGAATAAAGGGATGAAGATAAACATGCTAAGATAAACACTTAACATACATACCGCCGCTCTTGCATGTTATTTTCCGTGTTACCCCTGTACAAATGGTTTGTTTACATTGTTTATTTAAACTGCAATCTAAAAGCAAGATAAAAACTTCCATTAGAAAATAAGCTAAAAGATTTCCATGGTTGTTGGCGCCTCCTTCATATACGAAGGTCCAAAAAAATTCGCTGCGAAATCTATAATGACTAGAAAAAAGTCAGAAACCAGTGTGTTTATACTCTAAAACAAGGTCCATAGCCCGGCGTTTTTTGTACGCTAACTCCAATCAGCTCCTAAAACACAATGGTAATTATCGCCAGTTTTTGTCGAAACTTTGTTAAAATATCGCGGTGTGGTAAATTAACCAATCAACAGACTGCAATATATATTTTATCAAATCAACGTTTTTGGGCGTCGTTTTATTGCCCGAGTCTCTGACACTTTTTGTGTGATAGCGACGGCAAAGACATGTTGAAAAAGTGCAGGTGGATATGTTGACAGTTTACTAACATTTTAAGTATTAATTCATCACGTGTTTAAGACATGTATAAAATTTAAACAAACCAATATGATTTTCTGTTGAAGCTATTATTCCATTTGGTAACTGACTTTTATGCCAGCCAACATTATTGTTTATTTTTGTGTTATATTCTAAAGTTTATTAGTTAAATGCGATAAATTAATAAAGAATTTTTTTGCTTACAATTGATTTTGTAACAGCAGCAGGCTTTAGGTTGTGTTTTGGTTTAAACTGAGGCTTAACTTGGTAACTTTTACAACAATTTTCGCTTCCTGATGGTTGTTTAAATTAAAAAAAGGGTAACGATAGGTTTTATTAAAACTGACGATCAATTTTTGAACCCCCAAAATATAATTGGTGGGTGGCTGTTTTCGCTAAACAGCGTTTGCTTTTATTCCAGTCGAAGTCGCGGAAATGCAATGATAATTCAACCCAATAAATTTGTATTGTTCTAAACGCTCCACTCAATTTGCCACAAACTCTGTATTTTTATTTTACCAGAAGTCAATTTTGAACTTTCAGGAAAACTTATTCTCCAAAAAATAAAATTGCTTTGTGACTGTTTTTTTTTAATAATTCAACAGATGTGCAACGTGAAAGTATACCTGTAGTGCGCTTTACCCGGATGTCAGGCAAAGTTAATCTGTACTTAGACCTTAATTTAGCATTTCACGCCTTAGCATAGTCACTATAATATAAAACTCTGCAAACTTATTAAACACAATAGATCTAAACCTTAAAGCGTGCAATAAGTATAATTGTTAGTGTATTATTAGGTATTATTGTTTTATTAATATTATTACTAATTAATCAATTTTTAGAATTAGTTTCTTTGCATGGCGCTAATCAACTTGTGTGGCAGGCAAACAAATTGGAGCAATGCTATACGTATCTCCTCCAGTGGTAATGTAACATAGTTATAGTCGGTGGGGAGGAAGATTCAGCCGTTAAGACTTTCCGTTGCTTACTTACTGTATTGCGGTTAATATTAAGCCTCTGCTAAGTGGTTCTATATTTTTAGAACCTTTTTAGCGAGTAGTATGTCGTCAATTTGCTTGCGAAAAAATTCGAGTAGCTTCCATATAACCCATCTGAGTGACTTTACTTTTCAATTTCAGCAAGACTGGATTATGGATGAAGTTGAAGTTTGTTGAAGAATTGGTAACAAATGTTTAGGTCCTAAGTTTAACAAGTATGTGTGTATCCTATTTGTCGTGCATCCCATGGGTCGTTAAACACGTCTTATACGCGTTTTATACGTGTCTGCCATGTGACTAATTAATAATACATTTTGAAATCGTGCTGGATAATTTTAATAAGTTCTTTTTTGTTGACCTAATGTTCTAGTTTTGTTTATCTACTATGTATTTGATTTTGAATAATATTTTTAATAATATAAACTTATAAAATGAAAATAGGTTTTTACCAGCAAACTACAAGGTCTTCGCCTCCTAAAAACTTCGTAGGGTGGACTGTTTGACTTGTCTTTTGTGGCCTTCTAGCCCTGGGGAAAGTCGCAGAAAACTCTGCCTGTTTGCCGAAGACTTTCATAAGCTTATAAAGCATTTCAATACAGACAGATTTGTTGTTAAAAATTTTGACAAATTAACATCACTTGAAATTTACAACATCTAGTCCTAAAAATATAATATGTTGTTTGGACTGAAAATGGGAAGTTTTCTAAGCTATTAAAGTGGGATGAGTAAAATGCCCTTCCAAAATATACTAGGGTTCAAAAACTGCATTGAAAAACTTTAAACTTTTTTAATTTCTTTAACATGGTTTGTTAAACGTTCTCACAGACATACGTTATTATTAAAAAATCCGTCACTCTTTAATTTCGTCGGTAAAACCGTCGTTAATAATTTTCGTCACCTAGAGAAGAATTCGTAATTTTTAACAGACTAAATATTTTCGGCCGGGTATATTTACCTTGCTATTCATGGGGGTATTTAAACAAGCGCAAAAGTTAGCACACGCGGGAAAGTTTTGTTTGAGCTGGGCGAAAATTAGTACGAATAAGGCTACTATTTTTTTGTGGTCTTGTTTTAACTTAAAAGAAAGTGTCATATTTAGAGACAGTTTAGATGCTTCATTTTTTTCTGTCCAGTCTGGCTCATAAAAATATTATGGTTTATATCTAACCAACAAACTTAAAGTCTTATGTCCGATGCAAATATTTACAAGTTAAAATTAAAAAGTTTAAAATGTGTAAGCCTTATATAGAAGTGGTGTGCGTAATTAGTTGTGAGGGACCGACTCGGATTTTTGGCGTGTTTCTTGGGGGTTGTTCGTTTTCAACGTAGAAAATATCTCAAAGAGCTCTTTAGGCAAGAATGAGTAAAGCCACAATTAAATACCCTGTGTTTGATAGCATATCAACCTTGGTCCCAACACGCTTTGATGCTGTACACTGAGACGATATTTGGAAAACTGCATGCTTACATACTACATAATAATTATGTTATAGGACTTAAAGAATCTATATTGTTCTACCCAAGTCAAAAATGGTAGCTGCGAGAAGCGACGGGAAAATTCTCGTGGATTCTTTTATGCGCTAAAAAGTCGTAATGCAAAAACATTCTAAGTAAATGAAAAATCTATCTAAGCACAAAGGGGTAAGTGCGAAAGTGTTCAACAAATGCTTTAAGTGAGACAAAGTACGGAGGTGGCGCGTGTGATAATACATTAGTACTTGTTAGGCTCTCACAAATGGAAAATACAATAAGCCTTGTGTCAGCCTAACCTGCGGTTGGGTCGATCATCATTTTTTTTATTTTTTTTCAAAATACAGCTATAAATAAAAAGATTGTTACCGTCTGAATGTTTTAAATAACGTCTTAGTGACATCATCCGTGTTAGTTATTTTATTGTACGCAGTATTTCGAAATTATACGAATGATTCATTAAAAAAATTATTCCCACGGACTCCCACGGATTTAAAATTATACGGAACATTCCTGATGCGTTAATAATAAAGTGCTGAACAATTAATATTATGAAATATTTTTAGCAGACAATGATCTTTCAAACTTTTCGCCGGTTTTAGTTGGGTTAAATTTTGTAAGGTGTCTAGAATTTTTGCCTCTTCAAATTTCTATTGAATAAAATATTGGCAATAATTTGCCAATATTTTGGCATATTATTGACAATAAATTGTCAAACAGTATATAAAAAATGATGTATATGAACGGAATGTGACACAAATTTTTTTTAAGAAAATAACTGTTCTGTAACTGCGTTAAGGTTGCATTTAACTCGCCTTAGACCACTCCCTGAACCAATAAAATAATAGTGATGCCTACGCGTTTTAGCGGTGATGGCCTTAAAAATTAACTTCTTTGTTCTCCATCTTAACGCAAATCTAAAGATATTTAATCCATATTAGTCATACAGCGACACTCTTTCCCTTTTCTCGCTCATACAAACTATGATTCACAGTCATTAATTTAAGTTTCTTTTGGAACGAGTTGATGCCTTAGTTTCTTTGAAGTTACTACGAGAAGTAAACGCTCTCTCTCGCTTGTGCAAACATCACGAGGACTGAAATTGTTTATTTAAGTAAATATTTATAGTTTTGATAATCCTAGTTACAAAAACATATAATCAGTTTTAAATTACTACAAGAGCGATGTTGAACTACCATTTTTATTGTTACAAACCATTCTGTCATCATTTCGGGTTTTTTGGGGGAAGATGATTACAAGTATATAAACAACAGAACCGTCTTCTTTATTAATACCCAGATTTTGTTCAAAATGGTTGACAAATCGTTACTTTGTGCTAAATAAACACGAAACAATCATGCCTGGGATATGTACGACGGGTGATAATCTGAAGACCGGAATATGTAGGACGGGAGAACCTGTGTTTTCTCCATGGCCTAAGGACTAGTCTAATAAACTTTTGTTAGTTTTTATACATGTTAGTTGTCAAGTACAGAAGCTTTTAGAGCCATTAAATTATAACCTTCAGCAAATGAATAAACATCAAAGTGACTAAGAAAATTTGTTTGACATTTTTCAAACAAAATGCTCTCTAATAATTAAGAGGGGAATGTGTCTTTTAATTTTATGCTTAAAATTTCCTATTTTTGTTTGTTGCTTAAGGTGATTAAAATTTGTCATTGAAGCAACAATAAAAAGAGAAAAATGCATCATTAACAAATAAGGACACAGGTAAAGTACATTGGCGGATTTTATTCATTAAAAGAAGTTAGGTACGCACCTTGATTTTAGATTTCAGTGGCTTACACGAAATATGTTTAAGGTAGAAAATAAATCTATCACATTGTTATTGTAATTCCTAAAAGTGTGTGTAAATGAGGAGCTCGTTGCAACAAAAGAAAACAATGTGTAGTTCGTTAATAACTCCTAAAGTAATTTGTGATTATTGTTAAAAAAAGACATTTTGAATAAAACTAGCTGAATTGAAACAGCTTAAGATATATAAATCAAGAGATATAAAGTTGGTCAAGAGATTTGAAATTCTAAAATTAAAGTTTTTATTGAACAGCTTTTTACTCAGATTCGATGACAGTATAGTGACGTGACGCAAATACCTCGGTTGCTTCGATTGTAGAGCTACAGTCGCAAACAGCACCAGTGAGTAAAAATTAAAGCTTACCTAACTCCGAATATCCATGGTGAAGCAAAATAATGAAGATGAAATCTATAAAGATGACTTTCAAACCCATCTTTAAAATATATCCACTCCGCTACTTTTTTTTATTAACTCTGAACATTTAAACTATTTTTCACAGATATTCTCTTTTCTTTTATGAGTTTATTAGTTTTTCTACGTTTTATTTTTTTTATTTGTTTTTTGTTAAATTTGTTTAATTTGCTGAAAAAGCGTTTACATACGCATTAATAAGCGTTTACATATTGGGCTAAATAACAAACACGGTTGCCAAGGTAACATTAATAAACGCGAATTTTTTGTAGGGCTGTTTTACACAGATTAATTTTGACATTTTTTTTGTCAGTGGCAAGACATAATTTGAATGAAAACCTTACTAGCTAAATCGGAATAATTTTGTCTAGTCAGAGAGTTATTTCAAGACGGCGTACATTTAATTTATTTTACTTTCAACGTCTAAAGATGTCCTACTTATAGCTCCTAGCGTGTAGAGACTGCTTCTCTGGCTTAAATGGTAAAAAAAGACAAATTTGAGTTCCTTCAAAACTTTTTTTCAAAATTTATAGATTTAGTTGCATGTAAGTCTTAATTTTGTCGTTAAAAATGACCCCTCTCAAAAGTCATAGTTCATTCGACCTGTCCGATATCCAAAAAGATATCTAAAATTAGAATGATATTAGGCAAAACTTGTGGATATATTCTAAAAATAAAATTCTCAGGGTACTGTATTTATTGTTTCAATTCTGAACTAAGTGCTCCTAGTGTAAACTCAGCCATAAATATATTTGGGATTCGATGTTACACTACGACACAAAATCGTGACAATAATTGTTGTGTTTATCTTTTGACTAATTTATTTATTTATCATCACCCATACAGTTGCTACACGTGGGATAGCATAGCGATGAAACAAAACAAAAAAAAGCATGACACACGTAAATTTTGTTACAGTAAGAGAGGGGAGGAAGAGTCAGAGTTTAGGATAGAATCTCCAAGGACTTACTAACTAAGAGTATTAAAAGTAAAAAGATTTACACAAAATAATATCAAATTTGTAAAGTTGAAAATAGATAATTATAATTCAAACTTAATCCGATAACTATTTGTTGATTTAACAATATATATCCAAACAAGAAGCGCGGGCCAAGTAAATTTTTAGTTGTATTAAATATTTCAGTAAAAAATTAGGCCCAAAAAAAATTCGCCCAAACGGTTTTAACCAAAATTACTTTGAACCCTTATCTTTTGTCGAAGATTGGTTACTTAATTAGAAAAAGGAAGTTGCTTCAAAGTTTGCAAACATTTTAAGTTTGCCAGAGACTAATCCCGTTATTGATCAAAATGTCCAAAAAATATTTAGAATTTAAATTAATGTTTGCAAGGACTTATTTCCTTTAATTGGTTTAAGGGAAATTTCTTTTTGTAGCCCCCCTTTATTTTCTTCGGTTTTAATTTTTCGTTGGTCTTAATTTTCGTATTTTTTAATCGATAGTCCCACAATTAAATTATTTGTAGCAAATCAACCAATGGCACTGCGTTCCACCCGACAAAATATATTATGATTGGATGATGGATTGTTGTCTACCGCGCCAATTTTAGATTTTTGACGTTTTGACTTTAAGATCATATCGAGCATCATTGAATTGGTGTGTGTATAAACTTTTAACTTAATCCGACATATGAAAATACTGTTTTGGTGGTGTTAATGTTACGGTCAAAGTTTTCTTAATTTTCGACTTGTACTAATAAGCTTCTGTTCCAAAAGCAAAGGTGAATTAGTACAAGATTAAAAAACTGTTTTAACAGGTTCTTCATTTGCTGTATGATTCTGGAGATTTCACATTTTATCAAGTTTCAGGTGGGGATTTCAAAAATCACATTCATTTTGTTTGATCAAGTTAAGAAATAGCTGCGGTACATCAAAGAAAACTAAATCGGAAAAGTTGTCTCAATTTTCCGTATTTTGCAGTAAATATCCAATTAGGTCCTGTCTTTTAGTAGAGCGTTCGTGACATGGACGCTGTGCTCAATCTGCATAAAGTTTGTAAACTAATGATGGCAACGTTGTGCGAAATTTTGGGCTGATTATGTCGTGCATAATAAGTGGAATTTAAGGCCAAAAACTTAATCAAATCGACCCAGATCTTTAATGTGACCTCAACTCCGCATGTGCTACCACTTCTAGCCTGACGCCTTCCCTTCTATAGTTAACTCATGTACATATAATTTATATTTTGTATCTTGACGAGAACCTTATGTTAAATTCTACAAACGAGTGAATTAGGTTTTTCTGTTTGTTTGAGCTACACTGTTCGCTGGAATAAGTTACAAAAAAAGTCCCAGAAGCAGATATTGCTAAGAAATAACTTGTTGAAATATTTTTTTCGGGTAAAGATATCTCTTGAAGAGCATGTTACATAACAATATGAGAAATATTTTCTGTAATATCAACATATTGCCTTTGTTTAAACTGTTTAACTTACCTGATGTATTTGTGGCACTTTCGACTTCGTTAACCAAAACAGTTATAAAACTTGCCACAAAAATCAGTTGGGAGGTAATGACATACTTCATGATGGTAAATAAAAAGCTAGCTACAGGAAATGCAATTCAGAAATTAAATCATAAAAACATATGCTCCCTCCCTTTTTTAGTTCAATACTAAACATCGCGCGCGTGTGAGTGTTAATGCTGAGTAATCTGTAATCCTAAATACAAGCACTTAGGGTGAGTTTACACAAGCAAGCACTCGGGAAAAGTTTACCAATCCGAATGCGAGGAAGATGCTTTTCGTCATCCCTATTTAGTTAACGCTGTTTCTTGTAAGATTGAAGTTGTTATTGTTGATTTATGTTAAGGCGAAATTTTATGTTTGCACTTGGATATTTCGGCAATGTATGAATATTTCCCTCGTATATTTTCCTCATGTTTTGTTTCTATATTTTTCGGTATTTGGTATATATTTTTAAGGCTTTTATCCTTATTTACCCACAATACTGTTTAGATCATGCTGCATTATGGGTAAACTGACTTTAAAATCAGAACGAAATTCGTACGCGTTTCAAGGCCTGGATGCTATGTTGAAAGACATTTTTTGGTGGAACATTTTGACGGAGGCAATAATCCACAACTCCGTGCTTGATTTGACAAGCCTTTACATGCATTTCGGACTGTTAACCTCTACGAAGAAGAGACATCTACGCAAATGAATGGTAATTTGTGTCTAAAAAATTGAAATGCCTTTTGAACCCAAATGAATGCCTTGAACGCTTCTTTCTTTCTTTTTTACTTCTTAATCGATAGTCGCATACTAGGCTTGTTAGGTTCTTGGTTCATAATAAAGAAATTTTGTTCCTAAAGAATATTTTAAAGAACAAATAAATAAAGAAAACTAGACCAAACAAATTTTTCTGCTTTTTTTCTTAATGAATAAGTGAATAATTGAATGAATAAGTTAGAATAAAAGGACGAATTTATTGTAATATCTATGAGAACTTAGCTGCACGTAATTCTTATGGAGTGGTATGGCTGAAAGATGTACGCGATTCAAAAATTTTAAGAATGACTCGATCTTGAGTTTCAGGGAAATCTCTAAATACCTCAGTACCTTAACTACTAAAGAAAACCCAATATCCTGCTTGCTAGCAAGCAGAGAAAAGCTGGAACTGAAGTTGTTGGTAAACAAAACCCTAACGTGTGATAGTTAGCTGTTTACAAATTGCAGATTTCGCACATTTAAAGTTCGATGTGTTTTCTTTTCTAAAATGACTAAACATTTGTACAAATAAGATATTATTGTTTGCCTAATAACACTTGCGTATTGTTTCAAACAGTTTATTCAGGTCAAATATGCAAATAATTATTCAAAAACATCGTAAACAAACTATCGTCTGTCGTTTTGACCTGGGTTATGCCGGTTTTTAATTCGAGGTCTGGTGATGAAGTTGTACCATTTCTTTTTTACTTTTAATGCAATTTTAATTTCAAAGGTTATAGATAAGGTGGCAGAGAGCTGTGCAACGGATGCGTTTTTAGTTAATCCCCGCTAGCAAGGAACTTCAATCACGTGACGAAAAGCCATGTCAAAATAGCGTAGCGTAAACCGGATTTTTCTCTGACATTTCGGATTTAACCATTGTTAAAAACGTGATTCGTAGAGCGCAGGGAACAATTTTATGGATCCTACAACTTTGGTAGCATAATAAACTCAAACCCAAACAACTGGGGCTGCAACTGAAGATTCTACGCGAACTTCTTGGGGTTGCACCACAAGTCGGCCGATTCTATTCTTCGCACTCGTGCGAACTTCCCCAGCTTCCATTTGCCTATTTTTAGCTGTACAAAGAAGAGAAGCTTTAAGGACAGAAATTTCGTGATCAATAAGTTTCATGATTGTCGCGATTTGTGACTCTTTTGTGGAAGTTATATCTTTGGAGGCATGATTAATAGTGAGAAAAGTGACTTGTTGATCTATAATATTTCTTTGCCACATTAATCCTATTACAAAAAAATATATCATGTCATTACAGTTTTTAAAGATTGGTTTCCAATAACTGGTAACCAGCCAACTGGTAGCCTAGTGGTAGAGTGTTTGCTTCCAGTGCGGGAGGTCTTGGGTTTAAGCCCCGACAAAGTCATGCAAAATACTATAAAAGTGTGAATCTATCCTTTCTACTTAGCGCTCAGCATGAGAATAGGATTGATATCTTAGGCGTTTGTCTAGTTGAGCAATTGCTGTGTTTGCAGGACTTTTGTAACTTAAATGGGAGCTTTAAATGCACTTAAACCCCTTCGCAAGACCCTGTTGATAGCAGTAAAAAAAAACTGCTATGTAAAATAGCAACCTTGTGTCTCCATGAAAACAAGTATTGCACAGTAAAGAACAAAAGCTTTTGCGCGACAATTACGAAAAAAATTGAAATTAATTTTGAAGTGTGCACTTATTTTGAGATATGCGAAGTTTGGTATAGAACATTAGGCAATAAAAAATTGTTATTATTTCAGTTAAATACAACCTCTTCCCTTAATCTCTTTGTCTGTCACTGACGTAGCGCTTATTGACAGATCTGGCCATCTTCGTTTTTCCACAGTATAAATAAACGGGTCCTGGGATCAAGGTTGAGTTATATGCCGATATCGATCATATTGTCGCCGCCATCAAGCCAGTCACTTGTCTGAAGCTATGTTATGGTTCGGACCCCGAGAGTGAAGGGCAACTTTCCATATTTCCCAAATATGAAGACAAACATTACCCTTTCTGTAATTTCCAGAAGCTACAATAAGATGTTCAATACATAAATTACATCGTTTTAATATTTTGTTATTTTGAAACGATTTTGCTTCCTACTGCCCCGTAACAGTCTAAGCGCTTATAACGGATTTGGTTATCCCATTTTCCTCAAAAGATTTAAAATATAAAGTTAATGGTTGACATAAAGGTGAGAAAAAATCTTCAGCTGACTGGATAGTGGTGAAATTAGTCCTAAAACTAGAAACAGTTTCCCCCCAAAAAATGACATTAAATCACCTAATATTTTACAAAGCTGAATTTTTTGATTGCGTCGATGCTACGGGAGTATTTTGCTGCAACATCTTACCAGTATTTTCGTGACGTAGACCACGGCAGACCACTACACATTTTCACAAACTTAAGAGCCGGTCAGATAAGCCATTTTATTCCTTGGTAAATTTGAAAAGTACAAGAAACTTAGATGCGTCTCACTTCAATACTACTGGTCCTACTCATAGCTACCATCTTTAGCTCACAGGACTAAAAGCCACGTAATATAATATAGACTAGTCGTTAACCTGTGGAAAAATTCACGGGTTCGCCGTCCTTTAAATTTATCCGTCGCTACAAAGTGGATAAAAATATATTGCATTTGATATTCGTGTTTCCGTAGCACGTCTTTCCAACTCAACGGGGGGTCCGCGCAGAGACGGACAAACTAAGAGTATTATCAGAGAGACTAGTCGTTAACCCGTGGAAAAATAAAGGGGCCAATCCGTTTTTAAATTACACGCTACTCCGTGTGCCCGTAGCAACGTTTTTCTTGCTGACAGACAGACAGAATGCGGCTATTATTAAAGAGACTAATTGGTAGTACCCGTGTATAAATTCACGGTTTTAGTTGCGCGTGGCTTAGTGGTTATGGAGTTCCCTTCGTTATCACAAGGTCCGTGGTTCGGTCCACAGCGCGGGCATGTTTAGCAAGTGCCTTTACCACAGCTACAAATCAGCCAATGCTGTGTGAGAGAAATTGGGTGGGCAATGCCGGTGTAAACCTAATGTATAAATTCAGAACATAGGACCAACATGGATAAAAGTGTTTCCAACACTGTATAAATATTTGAAAGAATAATAACAATTCGTCTGTCATTTATATATCATAGCACAATTTCATAGCCGCGCAGAGGCAGATATTGGGTATTACTAATATAGAAATTAGTACCAGAGTTAGCCCTAGTAAATATTTTGCTAGTACATATCATCCTAGTTTGCCTGTCAACATGAAGTAATAAATACTTTGCCGGAAGTCCGACATAAGGATGCAACGCAGCCATTTTATATATCTTATTTCGTGTATCCGTAGCACAACTTTTTTTCTCTCAGGGGACAAAATAAAGGAAATCTTGCAATGACTGAAGAGACAGAGGAAAAAAAATTGAGATAACGGGTATTCGAGATATCAAGCGTCGACTGTATTTTTAATACGCATTTCCCGAGATCGATGATGTAATATAATCCTCGTTTTGAAACTGAGGCCTGTACTGACAAGCTGTAAACAAACATGTCTGCGGGTGTAGAGGAAGAGCTGGTGCTTATTGAGAAAAAGGATGTAAACCTGGAAAATTATATGGAAGATGAAACTTTTGATGCAAAAATACAAAGTTTACTTACAAAGGACATAAACACCAGTTTTACTGTGCGAGTCAGCACAGAAAAAAAGCACTGTAGTGGACAATTTGGAGTGGGGAAAATCCTTTGGATTTTTTTCCTGTTTTCACCAGAAGGGAAATAGACAATCATGTTAAGAATTGTGGGAATGAAAGGGAAAGTCGATAGTAAAGACCTTAGTTAGAGGCACAAAATTCAAAGATGAACGTTATATATCATCCGATAGTATTTATACCGCAAGAACTCGGTATCTGACATATCTGACGTATGAAAAAAATAAAACGCAATGTTTCTGTACAAATAAATAGAAAAAGCAGTGCAGTCGATAAGGCCACATGTAATTGTCCTGCTGGTCTTAGTGGTTATTGTAACCATGTGATGGCCTTATTGTTGGAACTGGCAGAGTATTCCTTAAACTCATTTTCTACTGTCCCATCGGAAACAGCATGCACCAGTCAGCTAAAAAATTGGGGAGTTCCAGGCAACAAGGAAGCTGCCAAATCACCAGTAATGAAATGCTCAATATACAGCAAATTCGATAAAAAGACATAACCCCAACTTTGTGTGACCCTAGACTAAACTTTAACCTTATTAAAAATAGTGGAAACATATTGAGAATGAAGGAGAAGCTAAAAGCCATAGACAAGAATATTGGGTTTGCTCATGCAATTCCAACAAGTTTCTCTATTGACTCCGAAATAACCAAATTTGGTGTTCAGTAAATAGGATCACCACTATCATACCAGTTATTACCTATTGAAAGAGATTTTATTGTCTTCTCAAATCTAACCAAAATTGATTCAGGGTTTATAGGCACTACAGATGTTGGTCAACTACCACAATATAGACTACCTGATATATCCACGGGTTGACCCGTCTCTTATATGTCGTATTTTGTATTTCCGCAGCACAACTTTTTTCTTGCGCACAGGCAGGACACGGCTATTATATAGATATAGCAAATTGTTTAACCCGTGGTTTGATATCAGCAAGCCATTTACCCTGCAATAGATTAGAAAGGGAAGGGCTTCATCATGTTGATCTTTACGCCTAAAGAGCATCATTACCAACAAACACGCACGATTAAATCCTATTTAAGTAAGCGATTTATTTACTTCAGGGAGATTTAACTGATTGATCTATATTGCAAAAAACATTGGACGTGCACACTTCCATTATTTTGTCTGCCTGTGTCTTCTATCCACCAAAGGAAATTTGTACTTAGCTAACACAAACTGCTAATAAAACAATGGTAAAAAAATTAAGAAGATCGATGTGGTGCTTCCATACTTATATGTTTTCAGTCAATAACGTCAAGTGGATTTGGAAAACTTCATCTTCGTTAAGTGCACTATTTTTCCCTTTCTATTGAATGTGGTTTAATACATTCCTCTTGAAGTAAAAGGTTCCAAATTAAACTACATGTTTCATTGATAATCCTATTAACGGTTATCGGGCTCATTATGTAGCTGGCACCAATTGTAACTTGTGCACCGCCGGTCTCCAAATATCGCAACGTAACACGCATTTTTGTTTTTCAATTATATGAGGATTTTTACACTAAAACACTGTACATGTTTGTGGAGACATATAAAAATAAGGAAAGAAGTATTTAAAACCGTGAAATTGGAGATGCCGTACATCACAAATTTTTTTCTGTATATTTTCCATACCCAATTTTTCCTTTTGTTTTCATCTTCAACTGAGTTTGTGAGGAGGTAACAAATGTTTTTTTATATAAAAGCAAATGTTTCCTTCTCTGTTTCGTTTTCATGTTTGCAATGTTATGATTTGACGCTTTTGTGTTGGACATGTGGGGGTTAACATTCCTTTTCTGTGTTGCGCCTTGTTAACCGTCATGTAGTACTCCGCTACGTCACAGGATGGTCCGCCTAGAGGGGATGAACAGGAGAAAGCCCGTTCGCATTTAAGCTTGTTGACTCACCTTGGTTTTTAAAAATTTCAACTTTGTTGCGCCAGATCAACGCCCCATCTTTTAAAAAAGTGCTGATCGCCAGCATTTCTGTTTCGAACTCATAATGGCGCTAATAATGGTAGAATGGATGCATGGTGCAGTTCAGCTTTCAGAAAGTATTCTGACTGAATATAAATCATAATTTGGCACCCAGCTTCTCTAGTTCAGGGTGTATTTGGGCGAACAAAATATTTCCTTAAAATTCGACTTGTGTTCTGTTTTATTTAAGAGCCACCTATTAGAAAGAATTTAAACTTCAGGCTGAATGGCCAAGCAATAAATTTATCTCAAAGTTTATAGCTATATATTATTAGTGTATATTTAGGTGCTTGACTAATGCCCTGTTTAGGACACCCCCTTATATCATCTAGATGAATTTTGAAACAAAACATGGACGTAAGACATTTTCTGGTACTTTTCTTTTTCTCTTGTGGTCCTTTTATTTGATTTAAAGCAACCCTTCGAAACTTTTATTATTTGGTAGTTTTCCATCTTGTAGTTGCCAGGAGGAGGATGCTGATACCCACTTCTTTCCTGGAACTGACACTCTTGAGTGTTCAAGTTTGAACTGTTGAACTGAATTATATTGGAGTATCAAGCATTTTAAAAGTGTAAGAACGAAAAGCGGCAATGGAAATGCTTTTTTACATCGCGTTGTAAAAAAATTTAAGAACGAATCAATACACATATATATATATAATGATTTAACTTTAACGTGTTGTGTTCGTTCATTTTTCTAAATATATATATTTCAATAGCCTTCGCGATCTTTAACACTTTTAAACAATAACATGCATGTTACATGTGACAACAAAAGGATTCATAAAATCTTATTGTTATGACTTGCGCACAACGATAACAATAGAAAGCAATTAAGTTCGTGTGTAAACAAAAGATATGCAAAGGTTCTTGATGTATACCAGACATGAGATCGTTATATGAGGTCGTACATGTAAAGTTACATTCAAGCAGTACAGTACTTCTCTGCATCAATGGGCCACACAATAGTTGCACTGAAAGCCCATCGAACATTTTCTGGATTTAGCCCCTTATGCCAAATCTTGAATAACACTACGAAATTGGATTTGGAGATGGACTCACTAGGACCTACAGTACTGGAAAAAGGTTGTTTAACATATCGAGCGCGCAACGTGCGCGGACTCCCTCGATACGCGATGTACCGCGTTTATAATAATAAGAAACAATTAAAATAAATTGTCGCGATCTATCGAGAATCTAGTATCGTGACAAAATCCGTCTCGATGTGTCGCGATGGTAGGTGATAATGAGAATAAAGAGAAAGTTTTTTTTAATGAGAATAGAGAGAAATTTTTTTTTATTTCAAACACATCCCTGCTTTATCTTTTTTTTTATTTTAAATAGGTGTATATTATAAGAAAATTTTTAACTTTCGTATTTATTAAAGTAATTCTAGCGCATTACTTTTTCAACGTATTTTTTTTCTAACGCTGCTTTTCGTTCTTAAACTTTGAAAATGCGATCTCTAACGAAGCTTTTTTTGTCGCCGCTTTTCGTTCTTAAACTTTTAAAATGCGATTTAAAAAAACTTTTCTATTGCCGTTCTTCGTTCTTAAATTTTCAAAATGCGATCTAACGAAGCTTTTCTATCGCCGTTCTTCGTTCTTAAACTTTTAAAACGCGATCTAAAACAGCATTTCTATCGCCGCTTTTTGTTCTTAAACTTTTAAAACGCGATCTAAAAAACATTTCTATCGCTGCATTTCGTTCTTAAGTTCTTAAAATGCGATCTAAAAAAGCATTTCTATTGCCGCATTTCGTTTATAAACTTTTAAAATTCGATCTAAAAAAAACATTTCTATCGCCGCTTTTCGTTTACAAACTTTTAAAATGCGATCTTAAAAAACATTTCTATCGCCGCTTTTCGTTTATAAACTTTTAAAATGCGATCTTAAAAAACATTTCTATCGCCGCATTTCGTTCTTAAACTTTTAAAACGCGATCTAAAAAAGCATTTCTATCGCCGCATTTCGTTCCTAAACTTATAAAATTCGACCTAAAAAAGCATCTCTATCGCCGCTTTTCGTTTATAAACTTTTAAAATGCGATCTTAAAAAACATTTCTATCGCCGCTTTTCGTTTATAAACTTTTAAAATGCGATCTTAAAAAACATTTCTATCGCCGCATTTCGTTCTTAAACTTTTAAAATTCGATCTAAAAAAGCATTTCTATCGCCGCTTTTCGTTTATAAACTTTTAAAATGCGATCTTAAAAAACATTTCTATCGCCGCATTTCGTTCTTAAACTTTTAAAATTCGATCTAAAAAAGCATTTCTATCGCCGCTTTTCGTTCTTAAGCTTTTAAAATGCGATCTAACGAAGGTTTTCTATCGCTGTTCTTAGTTCTTAAATTTTTAAAATGTGATCTAAAAAAGAAAGATTAACGCTTGCTGTATACCCTAGATTGTTATGCATAAGTTAAAAAAATATAACACAAAGGAAGTATAATTATCTTTAAACATCCGCGATCATTGTTGAATACACTCTTATTTTTAAAATAGTTCTATTATGAAAAAGTGTTAATGGCCTCGATAGCTTCGAGAATGATATCGAGACGGATGCATCGCGAAGCCCTCTCGATACAATTTGAAAGTAAAAAAACGTCTATCGCGGATCGAGAATACCGTCGCGATACGCGAAGCGCGATGTTAAACAACCTTTTTCCAGTACTGTAATATATTTTTACTTGTTCATTCAATAATTTCTCCCACTTTCGTTTGAGTGGTCCAAATCCACAGACATCAAGCGGCTGTAACATAATCTGTCACATGAGGAGGAAGTTTTACCAAATTTACGTTTTCCTTGATGGCCAGTTCAATTAGTTCAACAGAAACGTGATAAATGACCGTTGTAGATCAAAAGTATTGGACGTTCCTTGACAATTTCAATAAACTTTTTCAACCATGTAAAAAAGATATTAGTGTATAGAAATAAGGAAGGGGAGAGATTGCTTGAGTTTGGAATGGCAACGGACATGGTGGTTTGCAACACATCATTCAGTAAGAGACAGAGTAGGCTGATAACATATGAGTCAGGTGGTTGTAAGACACAGATAGATTACTTCCTGGTTAGAAAGTCAGACAAGAAAGTGGTGAAGGACGTGAAAGTTATATCGGGGGAAGAGTGTGTTTCCCAGCATAGGTTGCTGGTTTGTAAGAGTGTTAAAGAAGTCAAGGGAAAGTACAGGCCCCGTTGTAAAGTCTGGAAGCTGAAGGAAGAGATTGTAGCAAGAAAATTTAGTGCAAAAGTTCAGCAGTTCAATGTGATAGTGACAATGTTGAAAGTACTTGGACTACTTTGAAGAATTGTCTTCTAGAAGCTTCTGATGATAGATACCTGTGGGTGGACGAAAGGACCAGCTAGACATAGACAGACCTGGTGGTGGAATAATGAGGTTGACCAGTGTATAAAGGAAAAGAGGAAACTTTGGAAAGAGTGGAAGTCAGGTGATAGTAAAAATATTTACTTAGAAGCAAGCGTCGTGCTCGTACAGCAGTGTATAAGGCAATATCAGAAGCAGAGAGAAACAGATTTGCAGATGTGTTAAGAAGGGAAGACCAGCGCAATGAGGTATTCAAGATAGCAAAGCAAATGACGAAGACTAAGGGATCGTCTCCAAGATCGTTTCAGTTTTGATACGAATTGAAACGATTTTCATCGTATGGAAATCGTTTCAATATTTTTTTCACATCATTTCATAATCGTATCATGAAACGAATTAAATGTTTCATATTTTATTTGCGAAACGATTTTGTATAAACTACGTAAAAATGAAACGATTGTGAAACTATTTTATAACGATTAGAAAAAATTCTGAAACGATTTGATACGATTGTCAAAATATTATTTGTGATACGATGTAGAAGTCTTTGAAGTTATTGAAACGAATTTTGAAACGATGTTGAACTAATGAAAAACCAATTAAACTTGTATATAAATGTAAAATTATTGTTTCTCTTTCTTTTATTCAACACAACATCGACATCATCAACAACATCTTTTATCGTAAATATCGTAAAACAGTTTTTCAAAACTAAAAATAAACAGTTTTTCTTAAAACTAACAATTTCCTTTAAAATGGAAAATATTGCGATGAAAAAAAAATTTAAGAACGAAGAACGGCGATAGAAAAGCTTCGTGATCGCATTTTAAAAATTTAAGAACGAAATGCGGCGATAGAAATTCTTTTTGTAGATCGCATTTTAAAAGTTTAAGAACGAAAAGGGGTGATAGAAATGCTTTTTTAGATCGCATTTTAAAAATTTAAGAACGAAAGGCGGCGATAAAAAAGCTTCGTTAGAGATCGCATTTTAAAAGTTTAAGAACAAAAAGCAGCGATAGAAAAACCTATGTGACAGCACATAGGTTTTATTGAGAGACCTTTATTAGATTAATAATTTCTTTTTATTTTGAAACGAATTATGGTATATGTGAAACGATTTCAAGTAAATATAATAAAACAATCTTGAAACGATTATGAAACGATTATGATACGATTTTATTTTTTAATGAAACGATTTACAAAATAGTGAAACGATTTCCATACAATCTGAAACGATTTCAAAAAATTAAACATTACTTTAAAATTGTTTCAAATTCGTATCACATGCTATGCTAATTAAAAAATGAAACGATTTGAAACAATTTTTTTTGAAACGATCTCGGAGACGATCCCTAATCAAGATGTTGTAGGTGAGAATTGTATACGTAATGATGAAGGTGTTTTGGCTAGCACAGAGGAGGAGAAAAGGGTAGCTTGGAATTATTATTATCAGAGATTGCTTAACACTGAGTTTGATTGGGATGAGGATAATTTGTCTGATAATGATGTTGTTGAAGGGCCAGCTATGCAGATCAAGACAGAATGGGTAGTGGAGGCTATTAGGAAATTGAAGATTGGCAAGGCTGCATGAGTATCAGGTATTGCTGCAGAGATGATAAAAGCATCTGGATATATTGGAGTTGAGCTTATTACAAGCCTTGCTAATCAGATTATAAAGGATGGTGCTATTCCGAGTGAGTGGCAGTCGAGTGTAATAGTGAATTGTTTCAAGGGCAAGGGTGATGCATTAGAAAGAGGTAACTATAGAGGTTTGAAGTTGGTTGATCAAGTAATGAAAGTTATTGAAAGAGTGATTGATAAGTTACTTAGAGAAAAAATTGATATAGATAAGATGCAATTTGGTTTTGTTCCAGGGCGTGGCACTACAGATGCAATATTTTTACTCAGACAGCTTCAGGAAAAGTATTTAGGAAAGGGAAAGAATCTCTATTTTGCCTTTGTAGATTTAGAGAAAGCTTTTGATAGAGTGCCACGTATAAAGTTATTTGGTGGGCTATGAGAAAATTAGGTGTGGATGAGTGGCTAGTTACGATGGTACAGTCTATGTACAGCAATGCTAGAAGTCGTGTCAGGATTAACGATTCACTTAGTGACGAATTTAGTGTAAATGTTGGTGTACATCAGGGTTCTGTACTTAGTCCTTTGTTGTTTGTTCTAGTCTTAGAAGCGCTGTCGATGGAGTTCAGAACAGGTTGTCCATGGGAGTTATTGTATGCAGATGATTTGGTTCTCATAGCAGAGTTGATGGAAGAATTAGTTGAAAAGTTTGAGAAGTGGAAGAAAGGACTAGAAGAGAAAGGGCTAAGGGTGAACACAGCAAAGTGATTAGTAGCATTGCAGCCAAGTGTGACCTTGTAGTTGGAAAGTGGCCTTGTGGAGTTTGCAGGAAAGGGGTTGGTAGTAACTCAATTTTTTGTCAGACTTGCAAGCATTGGGAACATAAGAAGTGCAGTAGTATTGGTGGAAGGTTAAGAGCTGACATTCAGTTTGTATGCAAGCGTTGCAAAGGTGAGATTATAGAGAATGAAGTATTTCCAGCTGTTGGAAGAAGTGTTACTTGCAGGATAGGTTCTGCTTGGAAAAAGTTCAGAGAGTTACTTCCTTTGTTGACTAGCAGAGTCTTGTCAATTGAGGTAAAAGGTAGGTTGTATGAAGCCTGTGTAAGAAGTGTTATGTTGTACGGTAGTGAGACATGGGCAGTGAAGCAGGAAGATCTTGACCGTTTAGAAAGGAATGATATGAGAATGGTTAGGTGGATGTGTAACGCCAGTCTGAGAGACAGAAAGAGTTCAGATGAGCTAAGAAGCAGGCTATAAGTATCCGTATAATTAAAGATGTTATCCAGATAAGAAGATTGAATTGGCTGGGGAACATGGAAAGAATGGAGGAGGATAATTGGGTAAGAAAGTGTAGAGACTTTATAGTTCCTGGGGCAAAGCCTAGAGGCAGACCGAGAAAGACTTGGCAGGAGGTTATAAGGACAGACTTGATACAGAGGAAGTTGAGTTTAGATCTAACACAGTCTAGATCAGATTGGAAGAGGGTCATTAATATACCCCGTCCAACCCATGCTAGCATGGAAAACGGACGTTAAGCCGAGAATGATGATGATGATGATGATGATGTGTCCATCCAACCATTAGGTGACGCTCCATACATAATATCGGGAAGCGGTGTTCAATTAGCTCCACAGAAACGTGATAAATGACCGTCGTAGATCAAAAGTATTGGACGTTCTTTGACAATTTCAATAAACTTTTTGAACCATGTAAAGAGATAGTGGTGTCCATCAAACCATTAGGTGACACTCCATACATAATATTGGGAAGCAGTGCTTTACCTCGCCAGGTATCATAGACTGACCCGGCTTTCTGCATTGCAAACAGCCAGAGTTGAAATATTTTCTCTTCTTGCACCCCAACTCAGCTTATATAAGCAGTATCTCCTTTTTTGCTGACAACCTTGCACTTTGTTGAGTCAGTTGGAAAGCCTGATTCATCGCAATTCTAGACGTTTGCTGCTGAAAGTTCTTTTCTATCAATCACGTCTTTCAACTGCTCGTATAGAAATCATACACATTAAATGGGTTGCTTGTTGTTGCAAATCGTGCCACACATATCATGTTAGCTTTCTTCATGCTCAATTTGTTTCTTTCCATGAACATTCTTAACTAATCCTTCCCAGGTCGACCATCTTTCAGTGGCATTTTCATATTTTTGTTTTTACAGACTCTTGCACGAGATTTTTTATTTTCGCTCTTGTGGGACTAAAACCAGATTACCAATTGATTATCAATGCTGTGCAGTCCTCTGAATTAACGACGGCATTCAGCTTTTGCCGTCGAGGAGCCTTCGTATTCTAAATTTAGGGCGGCAAAATTTTGCCGTCACAACTTTTTTATGCGAAAGTTTGGCCAAAACAAGTTGACATATAAACTGCTATTAAGTCGAGAAAGAAATATTTTCACTTTTTATACTAGCACTGGGGGATTAGGGTGGAAGATATGTATTTTGAATGCGTATAAATTGTCTCCCAATGTAGTTTTTGGTGGCAAAAGTGTACGCACTTGAGTGTGTTGTTTAATAAAATCTAGCCGAAATTCTTTCCCATTGGTGTTGAAAGTAATTACTTGAAAGCCCTTTAATAACAAAAAGAAGGGAAAAAAATGGCCGCCAAGCTGTACGCTGACGAACTTGTTACAGTGACATGGAAAGGTGTTACTGTCAGATAAACAAGACCCTTTTTGATCCATAATTTTGAAATAACAGGTCGGTTTGTACGAGATCAAACTTTAAGAAATATAAAGCTAAGATGAGGAAGTTTTTTAGGCATGAACTACCAAAACCATGTTCTCTCTGTTTCAACTGTTAAAGCTGTGCGTACAAATTACCCTCCTTGTGTTGTGCGTACCAAATACTCTCCTTGACTATATACAGTACTGTGAAAAGGTTTGTTAACATCGTGTTCGTGTAACGAGCGTGGTGCACACGAACCACGATAAAATCGTGGTCTTTATGTATAACAAACATTCAAACATTCTATCGTGGCCACCACGCTAATATTATTATCTCCACGAAGGATCGTGTGTCCCACGATTATTTTCGCGAGATCCACGATTTTTATAGCCAGTATAATATTTTTTTTTTCCTTTCATTAAAGTTAATTTGTTTGTTTCAGGTTTTATCATGTTAAAAAACCATATTCGTAGTTTTTGCTTGGTGTATATATACTTTTTGGTCATGGACGCGATTGTATTTTTACGAAATGTCATTTGTCTAGAAAAGTTAAATTTGTCTGCGGCGATAGAAATGCTTTTTTAGATTGCATTTTAAAAGTTTAAGAACGAAGAGCGGCGATAGAAATGCTTCTTTAGATTGCATTTTAAAAGTTTAAAAACGAAAAGCGGTGATAGAAATACTTTTTTAGATTGCATTTTAAAAGTTTAAAAACGAAAAGCGGTGATAGAAATACTTTTTTAGATTGCATTTTAAAAGTTTAAAAACGAAAAGCGGCGATAGAAATGCTTTTTTACATCGCATTTTGATTCACGAACGATTAAAGTCTATTATATAGCTATAAGCTTTATGACAACGAATTAAAACAACAGTGTTAATTTATTTTTTTGTTGTCGGTTTTTTGATTTAATTGATAAACTAATACGGTCTTTGTTGTTTTACAATAGAAGTTTATCTATTGTGGATGCCACGGTATAATGTTTAATTTTTGTTCGTGTAGTCCACAAAACATGATCGCGAGGTCCGCGATTGTTAAAAAAATACGCATCGTGGGCTATTATGGTTCGTGCGTAACATGAAATAAACACGAACCACGATGTTAACAAACCTTTTCACAGTACTGTATTTGACTTAAAAATCATTACCTACCAGTGAAATCTTTACCTACCAGTAAATTCCTCTTAACAACACAATTTTTTCGCCAATATGTTAATTTTAATAAAATGTTATATAATTATTTTTTTACTAGGTAATGACTTTTCTCTTGGTTATGTTAATCTTTGTTGTAAACTCTGGGGTGTTGGTCTATGCATTTTACACCCTTGGTAAATGTTTTGTTATTTTTTTCCTTATTTACCTTAAACATATAATTTTATGTGTATTTAATTTTGGAATTTTTTTGTTGAAAAATTTGTGAAAAACAAAGCACAAATAAATTGTAATTTCCATTGCAAAACTATCGTAGTTTTGATGACCCATCGCAAGGAGCATGATCATCACGGTAGGTACACAATCTGCTATATAATTACTCTTATATAATATTATAATTATTATAATTACTCTATACCTATATGATGCACCAATACATTCAGACCTGAGAGAAATGAGTGAAAGTGCAAAGGTCACAAAAATCACAAATTATATCGGATATTACTGCCAATTTTAATTATTTAAGTTGTTGATTTGATTTTCTGTTGAAAAAAAAATCAAACATATTCAAAGTTAAAACTATAACTTGATATTTTAACGTCAAACCTGATCCCTTACCAAAACAACCCTTTATCTTGCTATCATACGATTTATATGAAGTTTATGGGTCTTTTTGTGCCTTCGTAAGCGATAGGTGTTTTGTTGTAAATTCAGGCTATAAAGCATTTTTTGTTTGATTTAAGTGAAAATGAATAGATTTGTAACTGAAGCTGAGGTAGAGGAGACAAAAAAGAAAAGAGCAGAAGAATGGGAAAATGCACGAGCTGCTGGTCGTGAACTACGTAAGTTTGTACATAGAAAGTTGTTAATTCTGTATTTTCGTGTAACAAATGAACACAACATTTCTCGCACCTAAACATATTTCGCACTATTTTTAATAGCAAATATAATGTTTTTCACAATAGAAAATTGAAATAATTAAGTAAACTTTCTGAACCTTTGATTGTTCTTTGGAAATTGTTAATTTGTTGTTACCTTACATCTGTTCAATAAAGCTCATAGAATCTTTGTATCTTGCATCATGCATCTGTTTTCAGCAGTGTATAATATCATTTCACAACATTAAAATAATTCTTGTACAATCACGGAAAGCCATCGCAAGGAGATCAACTGATTCCCATTATGGCGAGGGCGTATATATATCAACATTGGAAATCTCACTTTGTAGGACCACAAGCATTTAAAGTTGCTTGTAAAAAAACTAAATATCATGTTTTGATGTCTACACAAAAATTTGTGTTAAAACTTGTTATTTGATTTCTTGTGCTTTAAAAATTGACCATTGGCTGGGTTAAGGAGGTGGCCGCATCATTAGCAAACAAACTGACAAAGAATTATTGGTTTCACTTCGTATTTATTTGTGTGTATTCACTTCTGTTTTCACACTTTTCTTGTTTCTACTAATCAAATCAATTTTAAGCTTCTTTCATATTCTTTTTCGTTTGTAAAATTTGTTTAGTGATGCCACTGTTCAAGCAAACAAATTTTAAAATTGTTATTTGGATTACCACTAAGATTTTTTTTGTAGCAAATGAAGAACCTCAAGATCTCCGTCCATTGTATGAACGGTTAAAAGAACAAAAGGATAAAAAACAAGAGGAATTTGAAGACCAACTCAAATTTAGTATGTGCTTAGTTCAATAATGTATAACATAATGCTTTAATTTAAACAGACCTAATGCCTTCAAAAATCTTCGTTCCTAGCCAAAAAACCTAAAAATGGTGCGTTCAAGATTTGTACATGGCTAAAAAACGTGACAATATATTTATCTTAGCATGTAAAAACATACAGAAAACAAATATTAAGCTTCTTTCATATTCTTTTTCGTTTGTAAAATTTGTTTAGTGATGCCACTGTTCAAGCAAACAAATTTTAAAATTGTTATTTGGATTACCACTAAGATTTCAACAAACCAAAAAACCTAAAATTGGTGCGTTCAAGATTTGTACATGGCTAAAAAACGTGACAATATAGCATATCATATTTTTTTCTTTTGCATAATTAATGTGTCTCCTGGTGCGTAACTAATGTATTTGTCCTAAAATTCAAAATGCTACATAAAGCTGTTAGATGGCTACAATGTGCTGGCGAAATAGAAAATTCTGGTTTGTTGAACTAACTGCAAATGTCATAATTTTTACATAGCTATTGTTTTCCTTTATATGTGTTTTACTAAGCACAAATGGCTAGCTATAGACGTAGCTAAGTCTCCCCAGCTTAAGTATATTTAACTGGGTGTCCTAGCTACTGTTAGCTAGCTAATGTAAGCTTCAAGAAGGCTCCATCCCATAGTTAGCTCTAACCTATAAGTTATGTTGTTATTCCTCTTTTTCTTAGGTATTTATAGCTACCTTTAGTCAAACTTTTCTTCTTTTTTGAACATCCGTGCTGAGGGAAAATAATTGTTTGTTGTTTTCTTTGTTACCCTACACAGTTTGAAGTTTTATTCTTTTGTTAATGGTAAAAAAATTATGACACTGCTGTGACAAAGAAAAATAAAGTGTTCTAAATTGTAGCTGTTATGGTACTCCAACAAGGTTTAAAGGTAGTGACTGCTTGAAAATTATAATGGCTGTACTAACTCATATTCATACACTGACAAAGAAAACTGCTACCGTTCCCATCAATCTTTGATAAAAACAAACATAAACAAAACTTTATTTCATGTGGCCATGTCGAAGTACAGCTTTGTTCATTCTGAATGTTTGCGCGGTTAGAGACTGGGTAAAAAATTTAATATGCGTAATTATGCGTTTGACGTCAGTGGTCATATACTACTTTCGGGACTGAGAACAAGAAAAAGCATAAACCCCCTGAAGTAACGCTGAGATGTCTTTGTCATTTTATTCCTTGTGGGATACATATGTAGATTGCATTCTAGTCGTTCGATACATTCTTCAAACTTTTTTCAAAACAATTTTTCAATGAAAATGGCGAATAAAAGCAATAAAATTAATGTTATTGACTTTCAATATGAACCCGTTAGAGCGAGTGGCTGGGAAACCCAGCCCAGTTTTAATGATTCGGAACAGGTGTATATACATCGTGTCATACCCTCTTGTATTGTGAATAGGATACGTCAAGAGTACCCAGTCCCGACGGAAGTTCCTGAGGTGGATTGTTCTTGGAGAGGAGACGAGGAAAACTAATGAAATGTATTTATAGTAACTCTACGGGTTTCATATAAATTACACTTTAATTCTTTTGTATTTCAAGGAGTTCTCAATGATTTCATCCCTGTCAGGTAGCTCTGTCGGCGCAATTTTTTGTCGCACATTGACGTTTTCTCCTCTTTTATGCACTAGCTTTCTTTTCACTTGACGCACGTTCAATGACATATCTGATATGATATATCTTAGATATTCAAACTCCTTCTCTTTTTTAATGGGCTTCACCACAAACCTCTTCGTCGGTTTCGAATAACACACTGACCGGGTCAGTAATATAGCGCCGGGTGGAAAATTTTTAGGGTCACCGTTACAAAAAATTTTTTTGTCTTTCTGCCAGATGCAGGAAAGCCAGCCTTACAACGAAACCCCCCAAAAAATGAATTTTGTAAAACGTATTAACCACGAGTGCAAAGTAGAAACAACGTTGAACGCGATGATGTGTTGGCAGATTTGCTATATGTTTTTGGCATTAAATATATTTCTAGACATTTTTGATTTCTCTTTCCCCTTCTAAAAAGATTTTTTAAACTTTATTCAACATGTTTTTTCTTTGGTATTACATCACGAGAACATTCTTCCGAAAGCTGTATTAAGGTACAGGACACCTAACCTCTCCCATGTTCTGGTTATAACTTGCATGGGTGCGCACTCTTCTCGCAGTATTCTCTGTGACGATGAAGGTCGGACTGACTTGTGGCATGGTTCCAAATGGTCTCCTGTCTTTCGTTCGAGTCTCAGTGTAATGCACCAGCCGAGCATAAGAGTGTCAGCATGAAGGAAAGGGCCCGAGTTTAATGTTCTCTATACCTTACGTTCTTCGTAATACCACCGACCGTTTTTGATCGCGGGCTTCATAGCTTTGTGTTTTTGGTGGCGCTTATTTAGTACATTCTTTTAAAATATAAAAAAAATATATCATAGATAGACATGCTTTGAAAATAAAATCGCGACTGACCGACCGGGTCAGTGCTGAAACCCTCACCCGGGTGACGCCAAACATATATATTTCTAAGTCCAGCAGCCCCATGCTTTCCGTAATTTATCATCTTTAGGAAAGCAAAAGAAACTTCTATCTTTTTCACGCTGACTTTTATTACTGCAGCGATACGCTGGCACACGAGGCCATGATTCTTCCAAAAACCCAAAGATTTTAGCGCACATCTTATCGGGATATAAAACTTAGGGCCCGGTTTTCACGTAAATATTTTCAAACACTTATTTCATATTTAAAACTTGGGCTGACATTACAGTTGTACCTGTAATTAGTATAATATTAAAACATTTTAAATACTTTTTGTCGATAAAAAAGCCAAAAATGTATTTGGTTGCACGATATAACAGTAATTTCACTTCCGTATTTTTTCTTTCTCTTTACATAATTTTTCCCAATGTGTACAAAGCCCTTAATTTTTTCAAAGTTTCGAAAAGAAGAAAAAAGTAATAAATTATTCATTCGAATCTCACCCTCTTGGTGACGGGGGTAAAACTCACATTTGTTTTTTTGATAAATTCATTCATTTCCTTGAGACCTATTGGTCTTGTGTTTTGATGGAATATGACCACTGACGTAAATTGAAAACATATTACAAAAGCCTCGTTTTCGTGCACAGCGTTGATTTCAAAATGGAGAATGTGATCGGAAGCATGGAGGGGAAGCTTCGGAAATCAGAAAAACAACATTACAGCTTGGAAGTTTTATTCTTCAACTTTTAAGTTGAAATTCGTAAATAGTAAGACTTGATCTCTCAGTTAACTGAATACTTAATTTAAGCAGTCACTACCTTTAAGACTTATTGTCTCACAACTATAAGTTTTAGTGTATGTATATTTGTGGATGTTTTTTAGAAAATATTAGAAAATATTGGTTTGTTGAACTAACTGCAAATGTCATAATTTTTACATAGCTATTGTTTTCCTTTATATGTGTTTTACTAAGCACAAATGGCTAGCTATAGACGTAGCTAAGTCACCCCAGCTTAAGTATATTTAACTGGGTGTCCTAGCTACTGTTAGCTAGCTAATGTTAGCTTCAAGAAGGCTCCATCCCATAGTTAGCTCTAACCTATAAGTTACGTTGTTATTCCTCTTTTTTTTAGGTATTTATAGCTACCTTTAGTCAAACTTTTCTTCTTTTTTGAACATCCGTGCTGAGGAAAAATTATTGTTTGTTGTTTTCTTTGTTACCCTACACAGTTTGAAGTTTTATTCTTTTGTTAATGGTAAAAAAATTATGTCACTGCTGTGACAAAGAAAAATAAAGTGTTCTAAGTTGTAGCTGTTATGGTACTCCAACAAGGTTTAAGACTTATGTTATTGTCTCACAACTATAAGTTTTAGTGTATGTATATTTGTGGATGTTTTTTAGAAAATATGATTTACAAAGGTCTGAATGAAGAAGATGCATCTTTCTTAAGTACAGTTGCCAAAAAACAAGCCGAACTTGACGCAAAACGCTTTGATAATGAATCTGAAGAATTACAGGAATTCAGAGTATCTTTTTAATTCTTAGAGTGTAATTTATTAATCAGGAATACTGTTTGCTCTATTTTTAGTTCTTAATGTAAAAAAAAAACTTTTCTACCATTAAAGCCAAAATATTTATTTGGTTCAAACTGGATTTCTTCTGCATAACGTTTAAAATACAAATTTAAAAAACCAAAAAGGTCTATAGTTTTTTATATTTATTCAGAGGACTTTCAATCTGCCCTTAAAATGCCTCTTTTTACCTCCAATATGTATTATAACTAATGCATTGTTTGTGATATACAATAATAAAAAAAGGTTAAGTTGTTTGCTATTGCACAGCATCCTTAGTACAAGATAAAAAAGTTATTATTTTACAGTCTTAAATAAATTAAGATACTTCACTATAGTTCTCAGTAGGTAATTTAAACTAATTATGACCTGTGTTGCAAAAAAAAATTAGCAAACATTCGCCTAAGAACTGTTCTATGATACACATTTTTCACGAAACTTTAACCCTGATTTTTGAACCCTAAAACACAGAACTTTTTAAAAAATTTATTTCTTTAACTGTTTTTGTTGTTATACTGCACGTGAAAGTGTTGCGAATGAAGGAGAGAACCTGTCAGCAAATACAAAGAAACAAAAAATTTCTGCAGATTTTGTTGCTAAAGGGAAAAGTCAAGCTTCACTTCTTTCTTCATTGGTTGTCAGGAAAAGGTGATAACTGTTTTAGTAACACAGTTGAAGGGGTCTCTAATGTTTGTTTCATGAACTGTACCATATAGCTTTTTATTTCAGTGTAAGAAAAACTTTTCCTCGTTTTTTAATTAAAATTAGAATTTGAGTCAAGAATTACTTTGCAGTGTTTAACTGCTATTTCGCTGCCATGTGGTAATTTTTATCTTTTGATAAAGTGCTCTTTGGAAATTATCAAATACTGGAATGGATAACAGCGCGTCTATTTATAAAATTATTGGCTCTAATAGACGCTGAATATAAAGTTTGTCAGCTACATGTCTTAGGATTAGTCTTAAAACTGAAGCGAATTAATTATGAACATTGACTGTAATATTATTTATGGTGCAGGAAGATTTCAAAGGACAATGGACCAACTGATCCAAATGAATTGAAACCTGATGATCAAGGTGATATTAAAAAGAAAAAGGATGAAAAGGCATTTAGTATGTGTAGTACCTGTCTTTGCACGTACATCTATCAACCTTTTTTATTTTTCAAAATTAAGCCTTCACGAAAAAATGACAAATTGCACCATTCACAAAAAAAAAATCTGTAAAATAAGAAGTATAATTAACCATTTCCACATCCTACTAATTTATTATTTCCTTTCTGTAATTTTCTTGAACATCTATTTTACTGTTAAGAATCAGGAAAATTAATCTGGCTAAAAATTAAAAAAAAAATCCTTTATAAGTCTTCACGAAAATGGATCTCTTAGGTACCTAAAATCTCCTAAGTAACAGTTAAAAGTATACCTTCTGTCTTTTGCAAGTCCTGGCAATAATTTTAAGTTTTTTATTTTAAAAATATTTATAACGTGCATGTGAGCTTATTTTTATTGTTTTTCAGGTGATGTAAAGGAAAGAAAAGACAATGCTGAGATAAAGATTAAAAAGCCGGTTCTTTGTTTAGCAGATTATCCTTCCAGCTCTGATGACGAAGGAGATTGACAATCCAGCATTCCTCTCATCAAGACAAACCTTCTATTAAAACTATTGCAAGCGTTTGTGGAAAGTAATCCTGATAGATCTCACCAATGAATAAAATGACATTAGTTTTGTGAATTTGTACAGGTGATGTACAAAGAAACGTACTAAAGCAATCAAAAACATGGTGCTGACTTATCCATTGTTGAATAATGACTACAGTTCACACTTGTTCTCACATCTTGCTGTTTTAGCATGTAATGCTCTGCATTAGATTGAATTGAAAATACTGCTCAGTTTAACATCCACTTGTAGAAGACTTTAAACGATTTATGATTTTTGCAACAAAAGAAAGTTCAGTTCCGTTTCCTTTAACTCATTCGTTTGTGTTTATTCAGTCACATATATTTTTGTAATGGTAACTCGAAAGCTGTTATACATAGGTTGTCCAGAAACATGGAAATTTCTGTAATTTGTTATTCATTATTTTGTTTCCAGCGAAAACCTTAAGGAAACTCAGTTAATATTTTGTTTGTCATTTGTGTTCTTTTTAAGTTTTTCGTTGCATTTTTAAGGGAAGCCCTAACTTTTTGTAAGGACTATTCTCTCTCCTTTAACTTTCATAGGACACTTTGAAAGTTATAGGAAGTATTTAAATTAACTGCAGAATTGTGTACATACTTAGATATAGTTTTCCTTGCATACCAAACTATCATGTTCAGTTTACTTTATTTTTTAGTTGTATTATATAGTATCAAAATGAGTAAAAGGTTTTCACAGCCGCCATATTATCCTACTGAAGGAAATAATCTTAATCAGCCACAATATCAGCCTCGACAGAATATGCCACAGTTTGGTGAGCATCAGCAACATACACATCAAAACTTTCAACAAAGTTCTCCAAGACTTGGATTTAATCTTCCGCCAGGACAACCAAACTTTCCACAATCACCCAATATTGTCCCTCTGAGATTCCCACCAATCCAACACGGCGGTTTCCCCAATTCACCCATGTTCTCACCTAATTTTAATTTCCCGCCAGGAACGAATTTTCCACCTAATATGTTGCCACCCAGTAATATGCCAGATTTCACACGGCCTCCACCGAATTTCTTTCCACGGTTTCCTCAAGTTCCAAACAATATCAGCCCACCTGTTTTTCTAAACAGTCCAGGATTTCCACAGCAACCATTTAATATGAAACCTGCTACTCAAAACACTGTTGCACCCGTAGAAAGGGATGAAAGGGAAGAACATAAAGAGTTAATGAAAGGCCTGGTAAACAAGTGGATTCAAGACAAACGTATTCTGTTCAAACCGAAGGAAACGTCGTTTTCACTGTTAAAGGTAATTTCTAGTTTGTGGGACGTGTATTGATAAAGTGCTATATGTTTTTTTATAACCATAATGTTTATAAGCAGCCTCTGTTTTGTAAAAGAAATAAACACATACAAGGCATATTCACGAGCCTGTGGAGTTTCTTCTAAGCATACCTAAGCTAATAGAACTACACTACAAAAATGTTTTTATCAAAAAATTCAGGTTTCACCTAGGTCATATTTTTTGCATCAAACTAAAGTGAGTTAAGCAATCAGTGAGTCGTGTATTTACACCTCATTCTTGAGGTGAAATTATGGCTTTTAAGGAGGCCATGCAAGTAATAACAGGTTTATGGTATACTTTTTCACATTTATCAATAAAAGTGATATGTATATTAATAATAAGAAATTTATAATTTTTGTTCTGAAGTTACTAGTAAACAGGATCACTAGAATTTCGAAAATTCTGTGCACTTGATGTAAATAATGATTTGATGTTTCATGTAGGAAAGTTTGGAATCATATGCAGGTTTTTACGCTATGTTGTTTTTATAATTCTAGAGTCTTATTTTCTTTCATTACTCAAAAACAATTTCCAGAAAATAGAAGTTAGCTATGTATTTTTAAAATGTAATTTATTTGCAAAAGCAAAAAAATTACAAAAAAAAAAAAAAAAAAAAAAAATCTCAAGGGTTAATCGTCTCACACCTTGTATTCGAATGTAATTGGACTCTGTTAATGAAACTGCCATGTAAATGTTGAAAATATTGAAAAATTTGGTTTATAATTTAGCAAAAAGTCCTGCAAAGTTACTATAAATTTAGGACATTTTACATGCAATATAAAAAATACCGTAAAAAGAGGACCTCAAGTTGATTAATTTTCCAAATTTTAGTTTTGGCGAATTTCGCGAATTTTTATGCATATTTGAAAAAATTCCCAAAAAGTTTAATTTGCGAAATTACGGAAAATAACTTATACGCTAAAATTATTCTTAGCGAAATTGTACGAAAAAAGGATTTTTTCATTTTTTCATCGCTCTTCTCATAATATTGATTCGCGAAAATTAAATCTTTAATTAACTTTATGGACCTTGCGAAAATAATTCTAAAAATTCATGTTTTTTTTATAGATCGGTAAATACCAGAAAACAATGCGAAGATACGTGCAAACTATTGAAAAATTACGAGGTTTAAACGACCAACTTGCTGAATATATGGAAGCAGATGAACAAAGATGGAAGTCACTGATGGAAAATGTTGCTACGACCAGGGTACGTGAATTTGACTGTGAAAATTTATTTGCAATGTTGTATGTCTGTCATTTGGCGTGTCAAAACTGATTGAAATAACTATGCTAATGTCAAGCGCTTTTACTGTCGAATAATTTGCTCATTTGCAAGTCACCTTTTTGTCAAATTTAGGCAGGATCTTGACCATATTATTAATATTATTAATATTATTAATATTATTAATATTATTAATTAATATTATTAATTGTGAAATTAATTTCTGCAATTGTTAATATTGATTTAATTTAGTTATGGAAACTCGAATTTTACACAACTGAAAAAAATTAATTTTTGCTATTTTTCACTTTGCTTTGTCAAACTCAATTTTTTAAATTTAGTTTTTTTGAACCGCAAAGTTTTTTTCCCTCAAAAACGGCTGACCAGGAAAAACAGGACATTGCTCTCTTTGAGTCCTGGCATGGTAAAAAACAGCTATCTAATAAAAAGGGTTAAAGAATTTATTTGTTTTAGTATTATTGATAAAGTTTTCAGGTGCGCACAATGCTGGTTAGGAATGATGGGATAAATTGTTACAAGCATGACGGGAAAGTTAGGAATTGTGTACCTTGTTAAAGATAGCAGCATTATTATTTAGCCTGTAATATATGAAGAGACCTTATTTATGTAGATTTTAATGAGACTAAATATTTTTTGGCCAGTTGTGCTTTAATAAATTTTTGGAATTAATCATGGCTTACAATTTTCAAAATTTTGAGATTTTTTCGTACTGACCGTCTGAGTCTCTTCTTTCTAGCTGACAATTAAATACATCCTTGGTTCACCGGCAAGTACGGAAAGGATTTGGTTTTAGTTGTATCCTTTCAACAAAGAAACATTCTTTTGAATGTAATTTTTTCATGTGACAAATTTTAGTCTCTTATGAAAAAGTCTCTTATGAGAAAAAAAGTCTCTTCAGTACACTTGTTTAAAAACTTTCAATTTAGTAACTGCAGGTCAGCCCCAACTTTAAAACTGCCCATTTCCTGTTTTCAGCAAGTCTCCCCAAAGTGCCTCTATTATGTTTCAAAAAAAAATACATTGCTTAAAAATAGCTTTAAATCTTGCTTTTCCTGTTTTGTAGCGATCCTAGAATCTTTGCAATCCACAACCAAAAAATACAACGAGGCCAAAATATCTTAACCCTAACCCTAGTTGCCTGTAAAAGCAACCGTCATAATATTATAGGTATATTCTAATATCTCACTTAATTTTATTTTTACTTTCTTCGTCAGAGTGATGTGTTAAAAATGCAGACGACATTGTTCAACGATGAACAAATGAAGTACATCACCACACTTGTCAACCTGAGAAAGAAAAAAAGGGTATTGTTTTTTTTGTGTGTATTTGTTATTCAAGTGATTTGTGTTTTCATTTTTGACGTGGTTTGTTGGTAGATATTTATTTCCTCTTCATCTTATTCGCTGATGCACCATTCGCAAAAATAATTTAAAAAAAATAAAATCCACCATCCGCGGAATGTTTTTGATATATTGTACTACTGTATATTCTATTAGTTCTTTCTGCAATTATTCTTTTGGTAGGGAATTCGCAAAAATTAACATCTGCGAAAAATCCGCAATTGAGCGCAAAATCAAGAAAAGATTCCTTCGCGAAAATTAATTTCGTTAATACGGAGAGTCGCGGTTATTCTGCTCCACACAATGCACAAATATATACATACAATACAAAAAATAAATAAAATGAAATAATTGTTTTAGGATCGTATCAAACGGAGAAAAGAGAAGAGTAAAGCTGACTACATTGCTTCACTTAGTAAGCGTATCAAAATGAACGAACAGATTGACGAATGGCAACATAAAGAACACACGAAAATAATGATGGAAAGAATGGTAAGATCTATAGTGGCTTCACTTTCTAAGCAGAACCATAAAAGACTATTTGGTGACATAATGTTTGCAAGCAGCCATTCTGTTATCAGATAGTTTCACGGTTTGAAAAAACGCGGAGGTTTCCCATTTTTACGGGTGACGAAAGAGATAAATTTTACAGGCATTAATTTTTGCGGACGATTTAAAAATCTTTATCAATATTTATCGTACAACAGACATTTGAAATAGAGGTGGTTTTAAGTTTAATGCTTTCCGTTCACTTATTTTGTGTTGAAAAAAAGTTTGAAATTCGCAGTTAATAAAAAGCCGTTATTTAATTCCGTGATTTGGCGAAAAAAACGCCAAACCACTAAATTGTTTCCGACAAAGGAGTGCTTTATACAGATATTTTTTCCAGACTCTCCTACTCAGGGCTTTAATTTTGCGGATAGGCTAATTTCTAAATATTCGATGTTATGATACCTGAAAAAGAATCAAACTGTTGAAACGTTTGAAACTCATTCATACAAAGAATGGAAAAGCTATCTATTTAGTTGGAATTAGGTTTTTAAATATTCCAGAGTTTAGGAAATTCGATTTCTTGAGTGACGAATAAAAAAATCGATCGGCAGATCTAATTTTACCCATTTTCGCAAATTTTACTTGTATAACATCACCTTTTTAAAAACGTTTGATTTTTCCTATAGGAAGAGACACTAAAAAACGAAGCAGGAGAGTCTTTAGTTGAAGTAAAACGCAAACAAACCGAAGCAAACGAATTTGTTGATGTCGTGAAGAATTTGCAGAAACTTAGAGATATACGGAAAGAAACCGCCATATACAAAGGTATGTGGACACGTGCATGTAACCGCCATTGTATGTATGGCGGTTAGGGCGCCAGTTTGCGTTCCCAGGTTTGGGTTTTTCTTACAAACTGCTAGTGGTATCCTTGTATCAAGAAATCCATAGAAAAATGACGGTAAACGCGTGAAATAAGACTTCCTTACCTAGTGTTTAATAGGATCACAATGAATATAAAATAGAACAAGCTACTGTTTTTGCCGGATTATTTTATATCCTTTGAGCACTTCACCAGTATGTAACCCTAAGAGAATTAACTTTCGCCAAGTTTAAGGTTTTGTTCTTTTGGAAAACCATTTAAAATATTTTTTTCTCTTTCAGTTTTACATAGCACTTTTATTATGTGATGTGGGTTTCAATTTTAGTTGACTTTATTTTTTGTCTCCTACAGTAAACCCGCTCTCTCACCCCTGAAAACGATATAAATTGAGAAAAAGGTGTCAAATTCGTTTTTTCTCGCGAAATATAAGGAATCCCGAGAACTATTTCTTTCAAGTTGCATGAGAATTCATATTCACAATTTATAACAACCCATTTTCTTAGCAGCATAATAATTTTCAATTTTTTTCAGAAGCTCGTTTCTACTTTGGTGTAAGACACGTGGTTTGTTACCTGAATGACAATTCATGAGAAATTTCGCGATGAATAATTTTCACGAATGAGTATTTTGTGAATATTTCGCGTAAAAACAATCTTTGCGAAAAAAAAACCCTTAAAATTTGCGAATATTAATCTTTTGGTACGTCTTGGCTCAGACTGAAAGTTTTTTGACGAGATAAAGAGTTTCTAGAAATACGCTTGATTCCGAATCCTTACTCTCGTTAAGATATTCTATTTTTTGGTGGCTACGTTTTGCAAGATAAGAAGTTCTGCAAATACACCGCATTAATTCCGAGTCCTCTGATTTTATTTTTCCATTTTTTATACTTCCATTTCTCCATATTTTTACAGGTATTTTAGTCACTGAAAAAGATGACGAAGAGTTCAATTCTAAAATTGCTGATGTCATCAAACTGTTATCCAATCAGAAACAAACATACGAAGCAGAGGAAAAAGCTTTGCGAGTGTTACGTGAAGAAGAAGCAGAACAGTTGAAACGAGTGGAAGATGAGAAGCGAAAGAAACAAAAACAAAATCGTATGGGTTTTTTTTCTTTTTATTCGATGGTTGTTGCAGGGAAATTAGAAATTCCTTCTGCTACTGAATTTCGCGAATATTTGATATTTCTGCGAATATCTTCAGGGTAAATTTGTGCGGGAAGTGCGATGTTGGAACTTTACGGAAATTAAGATCCGCAAAGTTGTCATTCGCAGGAATAAGTTTTGCAATATTAAGTGAAAGTTGAGTTATCAAGTGAATTGTGCAAACGTTGTAAAAAAATTCTTTCCCTAAAAGTAGTTATTCTCTGGAACTTAAGAAAAAACTTTAGTTCCATTTCAAAATGTGCGTGTAATGTGTAGTGGTAGCGCATTCGGCTTGTACTCGTGAGTTTTCAGGTTCAAGTCGCGCACTTTACATGTAGTGTTGTCAGCCCATATGGGGCCATACTGACCGCTAATCGGCTTGTGTGGCAGGCAAGCAAGTTAGAGCAATGCTATACGTATCTCTGCCGGTAATGTAACATAGTTTCAGTCGGAGGGGAGGAAGAGCCAGCCATTAGGATGGAATCCCTAAGGACATCAAAACTTCCCGTTACTTGTTGTTGTTTTCGGATTTTTTGCGGATTTTGAAAAATCGTCGTTATCGTTATGGATTTTAAGCTATTGTTGCACCATTTGTAAATCTTATTACGATCACACATGCAGAAATGTTTTGACTGGTTTTGTTTTCAACACTCAAAGGATATATCAACAAAACTGAAATGTTTCTCTGCAACAACAACCTTCTTCATACCTATTTGTGCACAACATTTAGCACAGATATTACGCGCGAAAATTTTTACGCAAAAATTATAACACCGGGATACATACTGTCTTTGAAGGACCAAAACTGACGGAGCAAAGGCATTTTGCAACAGAATATTGCTGCAATCTACACGCTTCTATATTTTGGTAAAAACCTGATGTTTACTTCATTTTCATTGTTATTTAAGAGTGGATTTGAACGTACACGAGAATAAATACGCGCGAAGTAGCTTTTTTGCTGCGCGAAAATTTTTACGGATAACGTAGATCTTTCCTTTAAAAAAAATCTACTTCCGAACCCTCTTCTATGATCGTTTTTTTAATAACTTCGGAATTGTTGCGTGACGGTCAAGGTTTTAATAGAAACACGTGCACAACGAATCGACGCAAAAGATGTTGCACAAGATATGTTATGGTAAGAATGTGCACAACAACTATTGCTCAACAGTTCCGAAATTGATTAGAATCCAAATTTCATGAATTTTCAAGCTCCTAGAAAGATCAAAACTTGAAATCATCAAAATTTTAAACAACACTGTCCATAAGCTAAACAAAATCTTCTGCGAAAAAAAATGTTGTAACAGCAACATAAACGTAGATCACAAACCTAATTTTTATATACTTGAACCTAATTTCTCGTAGGTCAGCACTATTTAAACCTTGTGGACCCACTCGCATCATATCGTATGTACTGGCTGCAAGGAGAAGATAGCATCGCTGCTCTTATACATATAAGGTATGTTGCCTTCTTTGGTGTCGACACGCTCTTTGTTGTTTTTGTAACGTGTTTTGTGTTGTCGAGATTAACCAATATGGCGGCTTAGTTGCAATCAGATTGCTGTTGCTAAAACCTTACAATGGTTAAAAAAAAACCTACATTGAACAGTGACACTTTTACGCGTACTGAAAACAATAAGTAAGCACCAACTAGATTCCCACTTCGCCTGGTTATAGATAGGGGTGGGGTAACTTGAATTTGTTCTATTCAAAAAAGAGAGTCTATGAAACCGAATAAAAGTTCCACTTATCGAACTTCTCTCTTATCTGAAATCTCAGGAGACCGAGGAATTTTCGAATAATCAAAAACAGGGGGAGGAACAAAAGAAAATGCTTTATAGATATTTATGTTCCACATGATGATTTTTCTTAGCAAAACATTCTTTTTTCGAATTACTTTCCATAACTAATGAAGTTATGAAAAGTAATCTTTTATACCTAGCTTGTTTTAAACTTTGTTCGCATTCGAAAAAAGAATGTTTTGATTAAAATGATTCGAACGTCCTGTAGATGATTTTTCTTTTGAGAAAAGTTCCACTTATATGAATAAATATTGCTCAAGGGACCAAAAAAATGGTTCCACTTATTGAAAGTTTCGCTTATCGGGGGTTCCACTTATCCGAATAAAATAAGAGAGGTTTGTTAATGCAAATCCAAGGGACCGGGGAAATTGGTTCCACTAAACGGAAGTTCCACTTATCCGGGGTTCCACTTATCGAGAGTAGACTGTATATCACTGTAGAGAATTTATTCATCTTTCAAAAGTATTTTTGTAGTTGATAGTTCAGTGGCTAGATAACTCGAGTTGCGTTCAGAAGATCCTGAAGTTTTAACCACACAAAAGCATTTCTAGTCGTGTTTTTCTTTAAAGTTTGAAAAACCCACTTCCACACAGTGTTGAGAAGAATTTTGTAAACCTCGAGTGTTATTACCGTAAGACATACTCTGATTTTAAGTCATTCTCATTGTAGAAGGCTATGGGATATGTATTTATGCCAACCCGGTGTAGGAGGTTCGCGACTGCCAAAAGGTTGGGTGACACCAAGTTCATCGTGCAATCAAGAATGGAAGAAATATCAAGTAAAGAAGATGAAGGAAACGCCAAAGTCGTGATAGCTGATCAAGACGGTTTGATTAAATTCGTAACCGAAACAAGAGGTGTGAAATATAAAGTTTTTACGTCGTGTACGTCGGGGTTTATGAACGATATCATGAAGTCAATATGCTGCAAGGATTAAGCTGGCAAGAAAACCTGCGCGAATTTTAACACATAGAGATTATTTTCTGACTGTAAAGTCATTTTTTAGAAAAATCATGCGTTACTTGCACTATACCATTATTTTTGCGTTTTCAATCATGGTTAAAATATGTTGAGACAAGACAGCTAATTTCAATGTTTTATCGGCACAAGTGGATGCATTAGTTCTGTCTACATTATAGTCGCGCATTTTGAACTTGTCACTGTTCCCTTGTCAGTGTTCGCAGCAGATTGTGTCAGCGCGACCTTTCATGTCGAATTTCAAGACCCTCTTATTCCCCGACGTAGATTAATTCACTGTGGGGGAGCGCAACAACACTCCACCTGGCTTGTTTTAAACGCTGTCCACCTGGCCTACGTGTGCGCAAAAGTAGTGACTTTGTAACCTGTTGTCTTCAGAGTGTTGCCAAAAAATACTGCATTTGTTTTATTGATTTTGTCTAGGTTTGCACTTTATGTTTCTAATTTTCGCACAAAGAAGTAATTTGAGGCGTTTTTGGGGAATTGGTCGTAAATTTACCACCACCATAGAATTGGGTGAAGAACAAATGCTATGACCAAAACTTCGCACAATAACTAACTGAAATGATAGAAGTGTTTTGAAATCAAAACACAACAGTGATTTTAATGTGTAAGGGCAAGAAAAAGTTATCGAAAAAAAAACTGTAGATAATTTCCATTTAATGCGGAACCGTAAAAAACGTAACGAAAAACCGTAAACGCAGAAGAAGATGCATGGGTTGGAGCTATCATAAATACTGATGGGCTGCATATAGAATAATCAGTAGCCATATCACATTGGTGAAGAGCAATAACCATTTTACTCTCCTACGCAGGTGCAGAAAGTGATGGTGGAAACATTAGGCTGATAAATCATTATTCGGAGATGTTATTCCCTCGTCACCAAAGGAGTAAAAATAACGTTTCGCGATAACAGCTGCTGCGTAGTAATAATTCCCCATTTCTCGACGCTTCAACCAAAATTCATAACAACATTGTATCACCTAAGTAGAACATTACAATAACTTTAGTCAGGTAAGATAACGTCTAAATATACGAGAATATCGCAATTTGTTTCAAAAGTTAATGTTCGTGCAACTAAAAGTCATAACGTATAAATACACGCGAATATCGCAATTTTTAGTCAAAAGTTAATTTTCGCGCAACTAAAAGTCATGAAAACGTCTAAATGTACGCGAATATCGCAAAAATATTTTAAAAATTAATGTTCGCGCAACTAAAAGTCATAAAAATGTCCAAAGTTCGAATGTTAAAAAATAGATTTTTTTAAATTTTTTTTTAGCTATCTTGCTTTGTTTAAAGTAAAAAAATAGACAAAAGTTATCGTAATAGATTCATAGACTAAAAAAGGAAAAGATTGTATACGCAGTAATAATATCCATCCATGTGTCGTCATTGACTATTTTGATAACAACGAATTTCAGGGAGGGCTTAAATTTGCTTGAAAAAAAAAGTGGAAAAACTTTTGCGTTTTTTAAATTAGCTATGATTTCGCGTAAAAAACATTTTCGTTTTGCTGTTTTGGAATTTCCGAAGGCGAAAACTTTCGCGACAGAGGGCAAAAAACGCGAAAGTTTTTGCTCGCGTAAGTTTCTGCCCTAAAAGTAGTATATTTTACCAGGAGCGAATCTAATCCTTTGCTAAAAACCTCATATGATTCATTGGCGTAAAAAAAAAAAAAAAAAAAGTCTTTATCTTCATATTTTCGTTGCGAAATTCAAACATTCGTTCATTTGAAAACACTTCCTACTCGTGTTCGAAACATGGCTGATGTGCCTTATCCGCACCCTCGTCCCCAGGGATTTGCCGTCAACTGTCATAATAAAAAGGCAAAATCCCTGGGGAAGAGGTGGCCTTATCCGTACTAATTTTGATGCGTATTGTTTTATGCGCAAATTCCCTACAAATAAAAAAGGAAAAATAGTAAACTTCATGGTTTTTGATAAAATGTAGATGCCTTTCTTTTATGTAAAGACTGTAGAATCATCGTGTTTATAGATGTTTTTGTTACAAGTTGTGAAAAAATGGAGGAAAAAAGAATAAATTATGGCGCTTAAATGAAACCTTCCGCAATTACTTATTAGTTTTTATGTAGAACTATTAAGGGTATTTCTGTTAAAGTTTTTGCGGGAACGCCGGATATTCTTACGACAAACGAAAACTTACCTTCAACGCGTACATTTCATAACTTGTTTCATCTTCCTGTAACTCCTTTATGAACGCGTCCCATTTTGCTTGATTAACTTCACCGTCGAAAAATTCTTCAGGTGAGCGAGACAATGCTGGAGCTTGCTGGGTCATATAGACTGCGAGAAGCCCTGCAACCAATGCACGGAAACCAAGCAAAGCAGTCTTGTAATCAAAAAGATGACAGATCTGTCTGTATGACCACGAACCTGTATAAACACGAGTAAATCGAGTACAAACAACCTCGTTTACAGGACATATTGCTAAATTGATAGCGGTGGAAAGAGTATTATTAGCTGCTCCGTAATAACCGCTAGAGAGCCAAGAGACCCTGGGGACTAGAATGTCAGTTAGACCTGACCTCGTCCCCAGGTTGGACAGCTTCTATTACGGAATGGTGCTTTGGTACTTTCAAAGGCGTAAAATAACGTTAGGACGAGGTTTATTCACAACAGGGTGAATCAGGATCAAACTACTTCTGCTTTATTTTTTGGGAAATGACTACAATTTTCGTGAAAATTAAATTTGATTTTTTTTAGTTTTTTTTTCCTTTTAAACAACGAATTTCAAAATTCTATTCTCGCTAAATATTAGGACTTGCCAACTCCGCGAAAAAATTGTTTCTCGTGAAAATTATTTTCTATATTCCTTACATTACTATATTACTTACTTACTGGCTCTCGATTATTTAAAAAAAATTAGCCAAAATTATGTTGTTTTTCATAATCTAAAATTTTCATCAACATGCAAACCTCGTCGCCAGACTCTTTTACGTTATTGTTTTGGAGCTTGGCCTGGGGACGAGGTTGATCCACATCCCCGTCAAATCTTTTTTAAATTCGTTTTGATCAAATTAATATTCTATTTTCCATTGACCGGAAAATTAGAATTTTATTTTGCATGAAAACTAACTTTTCTCAAATTTTATGTTCTATGGCTAACCGCAACAATTTATTTTTCAAGTTCGTAAATTCAGACAACGTATTAGGCCAGTGTACATACATGAGGTCAATGCATCACTGCACAGAAATCTTGCAGTTGTGTCCAACATAAGCTACGGCATACACAAAGTAGGAGCCTGGGGTGCGCATTACATATTTAAGGTTTTAGGCTAGGCGAGAAAAGAAGTGCTCTTATTCGAGAGGGAGAAAAATCTAATTTAAGAAAGTGGTTATTTAAGTGAAAATTTAGAGTAAGATAAAAAAAAATGTTGGGGCGCTTATTCAAATTTACTTGCTGACATTTTGGTATGTATCTCTTTTTTGACCTAATCCATATCTTCTTTTTCAGGATCAAACCATTCTGGAAATTGAATATCATCTGCCATGTCAAGGAAGTATTCTCCATGGTACTTGGGTGCAGGCCACCCATAAACACCATTCATATGGGTATCAACCCTATAAATAATAAAGTTGGTTGTTGATTTTTAAAAAATACCAAAAACAACGATCAACAACGGCAGCGACAAAAACAACAGCAACAGCAACAACAAAGACAGTAGCAACAATAAAAACAACAATAGAAAAACTACAATTTATTATAAATGATTGTTTCGAATTGGCTAAGACTGAACATAGACTCTGACTTCATACAACAAAGTTATTTTCCTTTTACAGCTCAACCCTTAGTCAAACACAACCCGCAGCCAAACACAGGCATATACAACCTACAGTAAATGCTGAATAATTGATGCCCACAGACATAACCATAATAGATAGTTATCGTTTAACCTTCCATACCTTTTGATTTTTGGATTTATCGCATGCATTTTATTGAACAAGAAACATTTTTCACCTGGGTAGGGTTGAACAACAACATTGGGTGGTTAAAAGACACCGGGTGGTAGAAAAACATTGGGTGGTAGAAAAATGATCTTACCGAAACTTTTTATCTTTCTCTTCTTCTTCTTTCAGCAACTTTACCAGCTCCTTGTTGTCATGGAGTTTTTGAAAAATGTCCAAAATATTCGTCTTTCCGCGGCCAAACTTACTCAAATCTTTTCTCTACAAAGTGAATATTTTAAATAGAATAAAAATTTATTCGTTTCCAGAGCGTGTGCATCTATGCGAGAAAAATCTCATTTGTAAGAAAAAAATACCACAAATGTTACATAACATTTTGCACAAAAATGCTATGGAAGTTTTGATTGAGCTCCTTATAAACAGTTTTTGTCAACTTAGTCCCCAATGCCAGTTGTCTCTTTTCAATTTTTGCTGATTTGGTAGAAACGAGATTGCATTTTATATCAATTGGTACTGATATATATTTTTTATATCAAAATGTGTACCCAGGAAAATATTTGCACTAATGTCCACCCAGGGAACAATATTTACTAGATTAGCAAAAAGATTAAACAAAGACTTACCTTGTGGTGGTTCGGTTGATCGGACAACATGGGCGACTACTGTTGGTCCATGAATATCAATCCTTCCAGCATTGTTTCAGGGCTGTTTCCAAGGTAACCGTACGCAATTGAAATAATACCATGAAATGAGGTGTAGAGCGGTCCATCAATGATAGTTGGCGCGACGTCTACAAAATAATTTAAATACAAATTAACCAGCCATAGTTCACAGTGCATTTTTCACAATATCGATTTTTCTTATTAGCCTAGCCTTTCAACTTAAACTTTCAACTGAAATACATGTTCAGTGAGCATTATTATTTCTCAATTACGACATGATTTCACGGTTGTCAATTGGTCACGTGGTTTTCCTACGTTTCAAGATGCATTTTGCAGAATGGACAATTTAAATCATGTAAAAACAATGCAATTTTACATTTCATTGTTGGTTGTCATTTCTGAAATTAAATCATATGTCAAACACAATAGTTTTTTTTCATTTCTCTCTTGAGGTGAGACTAAAGTGTGGCTAATTTTTATGGGAATCGTCAATCTTACTTTTTTCGGCTGCATGAGGAACAAAGAAAATCATACACCACACAACAATTTTTATTTATCCCACAAGAAAATTCTTAACCGTCTTTATCTTACAAAATGAATAGTGCTTGTGCTTACGTCACCCTAAAAATCAGCTGCTATTCTTGCGCCCTCACGCCCTCACATAAATTCAATTTACACACAGAGTGAGCCCTTTTTTGGTAGAATATAATTCTTTAAATTTTCATTTTTGACAAATGACTGCCTACCCTTAATCATCTTGATAACATCGCCGTTGTATTGCTTCTTTAACAGCTCTTCGTATTTTTCTTTCATGGCGTAAAATCCATTGTTCTTGCCTCGATAATCGATTAGTTTGTCAGACTAAATACAAAAACAGCCTTGGTAATTCATTTTTTTCATCGATAATAAATACCCGTTTAAATTTTTGCTATGTCATGTTTTAACAAAAAAACTTTCTTGTTGACATGCCATGGTGGTCAATCTCGATCCAGGGGTCTGTAGTGTACAAAAATTGTCATCTTAATCCAAAAGGTTAAACGGAATGTTTGCTCGTCAACATCTAATTTTTTTGGATTTGTGAACCAAGGTTGTCTGTTACTTTAAAAGATCTCCTAATGCTGCGTAGAATCGTTTTTCTATGGGCGTTAATTATTGGGCGACGTTTACTAAGATATTTTATTTTTAATGGTCGCACTTATTAGAAGGGGCGTTTATCAACCTCTACCCAAAGTGGGCGTTTTTTAGAGGATTTACGGTATACCGAATATGTGGACTTGCATATCGAACATTAACTTTCCTATCAAAAATTTAGTACTTGAAAAGAAACGGGGAATACATAATCAACAATGCGTATGTACCTTCACATGATCTATCAAAGCTCGTTCAGTAAGTGGTTAATCCGCCTTGAATTCTGGTATGTGTTTGTTGAGCTCATTAATGTAGCTGCGGGTCCGTTCTTCAGAAAAGCCAAGATACGCCAATGCGCATATACCATGTGGCTTGTGGTTGTGTCTAACCTCCTAAATAAAAACAACAACTTTTACAATTTGAAAATAAACTCGTTTCTCAAAAAGAAACTTTTCGCACAGGCTCTGTGAGATATGGGACCTAAAAATTTGATAGATCAATATGAAGTTCAAATTGAATAAAAAATACTGACTTACCAGTTGCATATTTTACAAACTGGTTATTACATTATACAGACCAGCACATTTGTTTTTTACGCGCCATTTTTGATGAAAAATTCGTATTTATATTAGCCAGGAGACCCAGCATATTTTTCTACCACCAGGAAATCGGAATAGTTAAGGTAGGAAGAATTACGCTGGATCTCAAATGATTTTTCTGCGGTCAGAATACTGACCTCCCTTTTTGTTTGCTTCATTCTATTGTTCTTTGCTCACGTGGTCAATATAGAGAAATTCTTTGTTTTGAGCGCGAATGGCCTCACTAAACCGAACAAATATAATTAATTCTTGTATTATATAAAATAGTAAGATGTGACCACACCGACTTTGTGCTCATTGGTTGATTGTAATTCGGGGTTTGCTATGAGATGGATTTAAATTTTAGGAATTTCCTCTGACATTTGTTTACGTCTAAGCTTTCGTTTGAGAGAAACTGAATTTGATTTCCTCGAAGAAAGCTTAGTTAACTAGGCTATAATAATATTTAACATATTAATAACTTTCTCTGGTTACTCCTTCAAGAAGATAACAACGAAATAAGAAAACCAACCTTGTAATATGACTGATGAGTGAAACTGTCTTGCTTCAATAATCCTGAAAGCCACTCCGGATTTTTACGGACTAACATACTCATCATGAAAACAGTCTTAATATATATAATATATAATAGTATATAATGATATAAATGTACATAATGGAAACAGCAAATGTTTTGAAAAAGCCAAAAAGAGTACTACATGTGGTTTTAAGCAACCGGTTAATTATAGCACTTGAATTTCATGAACAACGTGAAAAAAGCTTGTACTCAATCTGTAGTACTCTTTCTGGCCTTTCCAAACCGTTCAATTTTTTTTATCTAAATTCATAATATGATATATAATATATACTTAATTTGTACCTCGTACACTTAGTTACGTACTTCTTAGTTATGCATCATATGTTCTTACCCAAAACTTTTAAACATAAAAGTGCTTGGTTAAAAGTTTATAATCAGCTGTTTAATCGTCTAATTTAATCGCAATTAGACGACCCCTTACCTATTAGACGTACTTTTATGCCCAATAAAAATATTTCCCCTAAAAAACAGCTAGGCATACGAAATTCCGTTATTTTACAAATTTTCAGAAATCAAAACATTTTTTACTAGAAATTAAAAAAAAGGTTGCGAAGCATTACGCACGTTGCAAGCAAAATTGAAACCAGCACTAGGCTTTTTGTTTCTCTTTGATACGGCGAGGCGCTAACATCTTACTGCAGCTGATATCTGGGAATACAACAAAGCTGAATATCATAGACGTAGAAAACCCTGAGGACGAGGCTGTGAAATGAACTCATCGCGGAACAACAACTCGTTGCGCAAAAGTAGTGATTTTTTGGCGAAAATACAATATGTGTGGAATATTTCCTTTCAGGTGCGAGAAAATTAGATCGCGCGAAACCCAACAAAAACGATTACTGAGAAATGTAGTAAAACCTCTTTCCACAGAATTATAAAATTAAAAATCGATAATAGTCACAATATTGTCAGTGTTGGCCGCTGACGCAAATCCAACATTGATGAAGCTTTTAGCGCCAATAATCCATGCAAAGTTATACTTTTATAAAGTTAAAACCCTTATTCTGAAAGATATGCAATACATTGAGTTGTACAACCCGAAGTGTTTGCGAAAATGTCACGAATTAAGGGATGCGCGTCGTAAGGTACGCTCTTTAAGCCAGAAGATAATACTCGGGACGCAGATAATAATAGAGACTTTCGCGTTAACGATTTCGAAGATGAGAAGACGAACGAAGCAGCTTGTGGTACTTTTTTCACGTAAAAATACCGGCCCTAGTTATGAAAATCGATTTCTTGAAGCCACGGAATCGGCTATAAAGAATTTTGAAAACTCACAGGAAACAATAAACAAAAACAAACAATCTACAGAAACAAAAACAATTTATTAACTTTATCAAGATTTACAAAACAGCTTCAAATTTTTGACGTTGTGACGTTTCGCTTTCTTTTATTTATCTCACGTATTGAAAGAAAACATCTCTCGATCTCATTGTACGCAATCTAAAAAGAAAAAGATTTTTTATAAAGTAAAGTTTCTAAATACATTAAAATCCAGTGCCTTTGAGGGATGATATTTAGAACTAAATTTCTAAACTACAAATCATTTGTTGGAACAGAGTTCTCAAAAAGTGTTTATTAGATGCAATATACTTGATATAATTAATAAAGTTATGCAACTCTGTTTACTTGAGGGTTGTCTTCTTTTGGGGATTGGTAGTTCAGTTGGTAGAGCGTTCACTTCATGTTCATATTCATATGGGTTCAATCTCACATAACAGTTGTTGCTTATTGAACAGAAATTTAAAAGGTTCAGTTTTTCATTTTGAAAGTACAACTGCATTTAAAATTTTGCCTAAGCTTGCCCTCATACTTATGGCTTTTTTTGCAATCAGACCATTTTGAATACTATGCCGAAACACGTCTTTCATTATAGAATAGTACCTTGGAGAAAAAGAGGATTCTGCGGTTAGGTAAAGAAAATGATGAAAATGACTGCCTTATAGTAAATAAAATGAAAATTTTTACATATAATTTTGCATAATTTTAAAAATAACAAACTTTTCATATGGTGCTTAAACAGAAACTGTGATGTAATTTTCCTTGGCCTAATATTACTGAGAAAAGTGCCAAACAGTTCCGAAAACACACAAAAATTTTAAAGGACAGGTGCAGCTTTGGGTCTCTTAGAGCTCTGTTTAACTGACCGTAAGAGGGTGCTGAATCGCCGAAAGTGCCGCATATGTTGTGATTTTTTCAAGGTTTTCGTCTGTAACCGCCCGGAAAAGCGTGGGCCCGTTCGAAACCGACCGAATTGTGCCCGAAATGCAACGCAGCCATTGTTCTCATTTAAATTTTGTTGAGAAGGAAGGTGCTATTTTGTCGTTGTACTCTCAGTTTATTATTTGTGGAATTTTATTACGGCTATTTATCGAATAAATGATATAAGAAACACTTCTTTTCAGAACTCTTCCACTACCACTGCTCGGCATTACAAGAATAAATTATACATGGTAATAAATGTTTAAAAAAATGTTGTTTCGGGTTGATTCGGGTTTCTCCGGGCGAAATTTTAAGTTTTTTTTTTAAATTCCGGAAGTCGTCCGATAGCCCCCTGGTTTTTGCGGCGTTTCCGGCGAGTCTGCACCCTCGTCTGACCGTTTCGCACATCTTTTAACCTTTTTCTCAGGAGGGCAAAAGCATGACTCATTTGTAAACCAAAATGCCTTGATGGCGGTTTCGTAACAAAACTTGATATTTTTTTAATTACCGTAACATGTTTTTACTTGGTAAATAAAAAAAATGTCTGTCCTACTAGCTAGAGCTACAGATGTCTGCAGTCAGGAGGTAATAATATAGCTACTCCATGTTTATTCCAGATATTACCTTATATGTACAATAAAATTTGGAAACTATTAGCTAACTATATTAGATCGCGCAGCTTACAAAATATATAGCTATAGCTAGCTAGCTAGCTAGCTACCTTATGTGTCGTGTAAACCTTACCTTGTTGACCTGCACGTGATCTTGAGAAAAGCATATAATTGTTTAAATTACTTCAATCTTCCTTCAGAAAAAGGTACAGGAGATTTACGCAATCCAACTCAAATCTCGAGAAACAAAAAAAACTAAAAATACACGAGTCAAGACAAGCAGAAACAGGACTTGCATTAGATTATTTTAAACGACAAGAACAGTTTTAAAAGTATTATTTTTAATTAAGATAGATTTAAAATAACATTGAAAGCACAATTTCAAATTAAGTGAACAGTTATTTGTATTATAATTAATTTAAATGCGAAGAAATAAAGCATATTTCAAGTCTGTGAAATATACCACACTTTTTTTCACGGTAACCGTTTTCCTTTTGCTCTATCTTTGATGATTTTTTTTTCTTACTCGGCGTCGGAGGTTTGGTAGGGGGGGGGGGGTGTAGAAATTTTTCAGTTCCTTGGTATACTCAACTCGTAGCAAACGTGCTCCACAATTTCGCTTCGCTCGCGAAGCTCCATTGCTTCGCAATAATTTATTTAACATGATAGTCCATTACAAGCTTATTTCCATACAAAATAAATCCTTGGCGCTGATAATACTACTTAATACTTTTGTAGTATGTCTTTTATGAGTTTTCAAGATTACGTTTGATATAATATAATAACAAGCTATGTTGATATTTTCACACAGTCTTTCTAAATAGCTATTTTTTTATGTGCAAAGTTTGCATACCCATGTACTTGTTGTTTGTTTTGATTGTTGTAAAATAAACAAAAATAAATAAATAAAATAATAGACGTACTTTAAAGCGCGTTTCAACTTAATCGTTTGGTCGCGCGACTGAGCAAATCATTTGCGCGCTGTTGTTTCCATTAAGTTTGCGTCGTGAAAGTTATTGTTATATTTTTCGATAGGAAAACGTCGCTGTAACAATCGACGCATTTGTCTGTCCGAACGTCAAAACCAAGTGGTGTTTCGCCAGCACAAAATATGTTAAATGTGCACGAAACATAGATGATATCTACAAAGGGCGAATTTTTATTGTTTTTTTTTTCTGCAGACTAAGAAAGAAGTAAACATCAATTGGGATGTAAAACAAAAGAAAAGTATAAGGTTTATAAATTCATTTTTAAATATAAACAAGAAAGCATTCTTCTGTTAATCTTAAGTGGTTCCATCCATATGTGAAGAAATGTCTTACCAAGTTGCGTCAATTCACATCAAGGAGGGCTAAAAAGAGACAACCACTCGACTTTTTGGTGAACCGGCCGATAATTCACCGAGAAAGAATTTTCGTCACATTTCTTCTGATGGTCAAAGCACAATAGCTTTGTCTTACATTTTGGTACTATTTTCAACATTAATTTTTTATCAAACTTGTAGAAGGTATGGTAAAAAGTGGATATGCAAAATATATAGTAAAGAAGTCGCCAAGACAAAAATAGTAAAAATAAACTAGTACTTTATATGTAAGAACGGTTGTTTTTCATTCAGGAAAACACACCGTTAAAATATTTGAGGAAAGGTTAAAAGTTCTTATACCGTCATGCTTCGAATAAACGCCCCTTTTTATTAAACGCCCCCTTCTATTAAACAACTCCCTCCCCTCGAATAAGGACCCATATTTTTTTGTAAAGGCCTATCTTTTTTTTTATTTTTGTAATTCAGCTCTCTCTTTAATGCCGTCCCCTGAAATAAACGACACTCCAGAGGCGGGCGCCTATTCAGAACACGTGTTAAAGAGAAAACTCATTTGCTTCGTTATTGCATTTGGTATAAAAAATATATATACTTAAACCATAACTTTAACATGAGGAAAGTGGTCTCTCCGCTTCGCAAGTTTTTTCTCTAAATTGTTAGGGAATCTTTTATAATTTGTAATGAAAATCAATTTTGCGGTACTACCAAGCTCGACCCTAGCACCTTTTACCGTGGCGGCGAACTATCAGAACTATCAGAAATCACAGCGCCGTTGAGAAGCAAATAGTCCTGGGGACGAGGTTGCGGTACTACAAGTCCAACTGCAACTGCGACGTAACCAAGGGAAAACTACTTTCTTTCTTTAATAAGAAGACCACTATGAAAATATTTGGGTTCAAGGTAAAAATTTGCTGTTACGAGGGTGGTTTGGATTTTTTATTTTACGTCTTGGCATGATAATCGGACGGCTTTAAAATACTTTGGAGTCTCGCAGGTTATCATAGCAATCTCGTACCCAGAGCTTCTATTTTTATAGCCATGTATCTACTTCCATAGCATGTTCTGTTTCAGTTGTCTACTTATTGTTTTACCTATTTGTGTATTTCTAAGAACAGAATTTTTTATTTTTTTTTAATGTTTTGTTTTGTGTACTGGGGCCGAGTTTGTCTTTTGGTGGCGGGAATATTTGAAAAAAATCAACAGCAAACAACAATAATTAATAGCGACACAAAAAGAATGCCTATAAAGTTTAGCTAGATAGCGTGTTTTATGATGGTTTTTGAAATAAGTTGAAAAACAGTCTGAGAGTTGACGAGAGAAGAAGGAGAGAAGAATTTAGGTTTGTAATGTTTTTACTTTAACTTTAGCTAACGCATTGACGATAACATTCCAACAAACAAACGAAGCTACTTTCTTTCTTGCACACTATAATATAAATTGGTCATGTCTTTTATTTATATTTTAGAGGATGCAACCATTAGCTACTAAACGTTGACGATAGTCTGAAGGATAGAAATATTCTTTACCAAAAATTATAACATTTGCTAGCCAGCCATAGTTTGTATTTATTTGCTAGTTAGTTATCACCAACCTTAATAAAAATATCTTAAGAAGATATTTAAACTATGAATAACAATAATTGATAACCTCTGTTAAGTCAACGCAGGCAGGGTGGTTCGGTGTTGTTGGCGATGAAAAAATAGAAAACAAAAACAAAGTTAAAACAATGGTTATCCGTTATAGTGGGATCGTTTGAAACTTTGTTTGATTCATCAATACAGCGGCTCCTCCACTTCATTTATTATGGGATTTAATTTATATAATTAGAATTTTGTATATTTGTGTAAATATCTTTCTAGAATTCTGTTTGTTTTTCTTGACATAAATATTCGGCGATAATGAACACCTGGGTTCAGAAACAGCAACCTTGCCTATCAATGATTTTTTTTACGCTTTTTACACAAGCCATTTTCTGCAAGTTGACAACTAGATATTGGCCCATAAAAATATTTTGAGATTTTTACAAGTTTAGGCTTTCTGTTATTACATGCGTGCAATTATCACAAAAGACACAGTAAAAAGTGATAACAGGTACTTATGACGATAACGTTGTCCCAAAGTATGCCGTCGTACCTTGGGTAACAATTCCAACCTTAATAGACAATTAACTGTTAATGGAAGCAGTGTAATTCCATCCTTAATAGACAATTAACTGTTAATGAAAGCAGTGTAATTCCAGCCTTAATAGACAATTAACTGTTAATGAAAGCAGTGTAATTCCAACCTTAATAGACAATTAACTGTTAATAAAAAAGCAGTGTAACTGCCATGGGAGAAATTTTGGACGTCAAAATGTTGTGTTTTAAAAAAATTAAACAGGATAAAAAAATATGAGAGATGCGAACGCACGCATGAAAATATTTTTTTCATCCGAAGTATTTATTGGATGTTTTGAAGGTTTGTGAACGTATTTATGTTTGTTGTTTTTGTTTTTTCGAGCACAACAGCACACGTGCAATATTTTTTGGTTTTTACTGTTTGCTTGTTATTATTCTGAGATTAAAAACACTACACACACAGTATATCATTTAATAAACGCCCTCCTTCAAATAATCGCCCTCTGTGATAAACGCCCTCCTTCTAATAATCGTCCTCTGTAATAAACGCCCTATCTAATAATCGGCCTCTGTAATAAACGCCCTATCTAATAATCGGCCTCTGTGATAAACGCCCCATTTAATAAGTGCCCTCAAAATCACTTACTTTCCAGCTTGTCTACACGCTTTTTTGTATAAGAATGTTTTTTTTGTTTTTACATGAATATTCTTAACTTTTTACCAAAAATTATCCTGAAACATTCTTAGCATATTCTTTACACAGTTAAGGTTGAAAGATCTCAGAATTCAAACTGGTGAAAAAATCACCTATAAAAGTGCCAAGTGTGGACAAGGAGAAAATAGTTAAAAACATGGACACTTCTGACAATGATATTGATAATATTTCGATTAGTGTTACGAGATGAAGATAAAAATAATAAAGGAAAAATTTGTAAAGTACAGTCTTCCTAGTGGTCTTTGCCATTGCTGGAAAGACAAGGAAATTTTGTGCATTCAAGGAATTATTCGTTTTTGTGAATTGTTGTGATTTTCGTTTTGACGTTTTTCAAATGTAAACACAATCGTCACTGCAAAAATCGCTTTAGTCTCTATCGAGAAAGATTAATATAATTCATTATTAGTAGTTTGATGAAGTTAAACAAAAATGAGATGATTAGACAATGATCAAAATGTGCTTTTCAATGTAATGTGAAAATAATAAACATAGAATATGAAACACAGTATCAGAAACAATCTGTAACTTGTGAATTCATTTTTTGCACCAATTGCAGGGGGATTTGCAGGATTTAAATTGTTCATGGGAAAAGGGTACATTGAAATATATACTGGATTAAAAATTGAGGATAGTTATTAAGAAGTCTGAATGAAGGCTACTGCAATTGTTTCACATGGATGTATACACATAATGTTGCCCATTTCCACTACTTGATGACCGATTGTATGCTTGTTTGAGCAACCTTAATGAACTGACAAACAGACAACTAGATTTTGTTGAGAAAAAATTCTTCAAATGAAACTTGAGAACAAATTTTTTTACATTAAGATACAAGTTTAGATCGGTTAATAAAGAATAAAAAAACAAATGTTCATAATATTCGACTCAGGATACAAACACAAAAATTTAAGATAGCATATTTTTATATTAATTTTTTTTTGTCTAATTTTATCTTGTATATTCCTATAAAAAAGCGTGTAATTTTAGTTCGTTCCGCACTTTTTTATCCTCGTCGTATCAAACTTCATTGAATTAATTTTTCATCAGTTAATTTTTCCTTATCTTTTTAAGCACTTCTATATATATCATTCATTTCACAATTTTCTTTTAGATGTCGATCAATCGAAATAACGCGTCTTTGGTATGGAACGCTGGTTATGCGATATTATATATGAAAGAGTTATATGTGCATATTACGTAAAGCAGAAAGCTCTCGAGTAGCTTCCATTCGATTAAGCTATGCCCTTTGCTGATTATCTATCTCATCCACCATAGTTACATTGCTACAAAGATTTAGTTTTGTCTAAAAGCAACTCGAGAACTTTCTGGTAAAGGTATGTGGTTATGAGTACTTGTGGAATGCATAGGTTTGCGTGCGCGTCAAGTAGCGTCACTTTTGATCATGCTTTGGGTATTTTTTGAGTTAGAAGGTTTGAGCGACGGTGTCGGTGGCTGTGTTTTATGCCATATAGTTTGGGCGATTAAGACAAAATATTTCTGGGGATATACAGCGGTAATGTAAAAGGTATAGGTAGGCTAGGTAGGTTTTAATGAGTGGAAGGTTTTCCCGACTAAGTCATTTTTTTGACAAATAATTTATTTCTGACAAATACGTCTCTAAAACAGCCAATTGTGTGAAATGATTGAATAAAAATAATTAATAACTAATTAAAAAAAGAATATGGCACTTTGTGGATATATAACTTTATTGATGTTCAATGAACATTTCTCTGACAGTAAATAGACCTTCGTATAAGTCTCGTCATTTTTTTTTATCCTTGGGAACTTACATCAAAACGAGCAAACGAACGTTTCATTACCGATCGATTTATTGTCTTGTGGGATCAAACCGAATAAAGCGCTAAAATGATAAGGTTTTCTGGTACAAATATTCCATAAATTGTCTCTTTTATTAGTCCAAGTAACGTATTACTTTTCTACACTTTCCTAAACTTCAATGTTTCTGTGCTGTAACAGTTCACCAAGAGTAATGCAGTGATATTTTCTCTCTAAGAATTGATAACATACAATAAACTTCGAGCTTAATTTGAAACTGTTTATTTTTGAGTTAATAAAATGTTTGTACCGCTTTTATTTCTCTATTAAATTATGTCCATTTACGAATGTCACAAAACTGTCTCTCAATTCACAAATTTTAAAAAGTATATTTCCAACAAAAGGAGCTATTTTATTATTAAAACAAAAGTTCAATTTTTTATTCTTGTTTCTAAATTATTTTTGAAATGCAAAGATTACAAGTTTTGTTTTAGCTTCACGGTTTTTCCCTCCCAAGTTATTGTAAGGGAGGGTTTTTTAACCCAGTGGCAAAAACAAATCATAAGCTTTGCTCACTCGTTTTAGCCTGGAAACGTAAAAATTGAAATAATAAAGAAAGCAAAAGTCTCAGGTTTGTCAAGAAGCAGGATGTAAGGCGATAAAATCTCCCAAAACGGTTACCAAACCTCTCCCAGACGAACTTCTTATTTTTCTTCTGTAGAACTCAGACACGATTTTTTTTTGATAAAGGGAGCGTTAAAAACGGGGTGGAAGTTTAGGAAGCTAGTGTGCATGTATTGCCGGTCACCGTGTAAATTCCTCCAACGGACTTGGCTTGAATTATATTTCACGGCATGACCTTCTATGACGCTAAATTTTTTAAAAACGTAGCAAATTCTCTTATCGCACGTGTTACTTTGAAGCAGAACGTGGATAGGGCGTAAGTATTTCGCGCGAATAAAATTCCATAATATACTCACACCACATGCCTTTCTTCAATGCACGGTGTAACTTGTTGATGTGCGACACATTTGAAAGAAAAGAACATGTTCTAACTGGATTATGGAATGACTTAAATTCGTTCTTACAAAAACAAACAAATTTTGTCTGTTGTTGTGAATGAATTCAATTTATTTCAAATATTCAGTTAGAACATGTTTCTTCCTTTCAAATGTTTCGCATGTCAGCAAGTTACACTGTGCATTGAAGGAAGTTTTAGTACTTTTTTTTAATCTTTAATAAAAAACAAACTTAAAAATTCAGTAAGACGCCTGCCTTTTTTATTTTTGTTGTTGTCAACTCGGGCACTTTATTCGTAGTTGCGTCCAGGTTGTGGAATCCAACTGTTTCCTATGTTTCTGCTTACTTATACAGAGCGAATGAGATCAGTGATCACTCGTTCAGAGTGCAACGCGCTAACCAACTGCGCCACTGATCCCCTGTCAAGTACAACGCAAAAGCTTATACCATTTAAAAGTTTTGGTCTACGAAATAATTTTTCAGTTCAATATGATATGAATTCAACGAGATATCGCATACATTAACGCGATAACAAATTGTGCCGCTGAGTTTAATATATCTTTAGAACAATAATTATACTATAAATTGCTTTCGCTATCAACGTCGGTTCCGAATTGCTACGTACGATGTCAGATACTGCACTGTATTGACGCTCTAACCGACTTCGACATTGGTGCATATACTTCATGCGCAAATATTGAACATACTTTTATAGTAAGGGTTCACGAGACATGCATGCATAGCTACCTTTAATTTGAAATCAAGCTCGGTTTGGAATCGCTACGTTCGATGTCAGATACTGCACAGCATTGACGCGCTAACCGAGTTCGCCACTGGTGTATATACTTCATGCGCAAATATTGAACATACTTTTATAGTAAGGGTTCACGAGACAATGTATGGCTACCTTTAAATTTAAATCCACCAGCATCCACCAAACACAGGAACAAGTTTCTTTCTTTTCTCTTTACCATTTATCTTCTTAATTATACATCAAACGATTGAGCTGCAACATGCTCCATATGGTGGCTGCACGACGGGATTAAAAATGGATAAAATTATGATTCAAAATTGTCCTACCGGCACAAAATATATTCAGACCTATTTTGCTTATGTGCTCCTTGGACAATTTTTGTTGAGTTGCAGAAAAAAAGTTGATATGGCGCAGTAAAAAAAATTGTTATGCGTATGCAATGGAGCGTTAATAACCGTCTTCAATGTGCAAGCGGACAATACGACGAATTTATAACACCAACACGCCTTTTCTCATTTTCAGACTGAAATCAATAAAAAAATCGTCAAATGTCATTCTTTACTATAGCTAGTTAAAAATTATTCAATATTTGCTGTAACTATACATCGTTTTGTTTACATGGATTTATTATATAGGAATTTTTGAATTTTGCGGCCCGGGATAATTGGTTATTATTTTATTAGTGTTGCATAGCATGTGCATGAAAATTTCTTGTGCCCTTTACTTTTTTTATGGTCAGTAAGCAATTTCATCTTGAATTTTTGTGAATAAGTTGCAATTATTTTCTCATTTTATGTTTTTGCCCAAATTTAAAACAAATGGTGCACGCATTAGCTACCGTTAAATGACTTGAGAAAATAAATAAATAAATGTTTATTCTGTCTAAGAAAGAATAAAAGAGCTATAGCATTGAGCCAAGTGGGATTCGAACCCACGTCGGAAATGTCTCCCGCTCTACCAACTGAGCTACTGGCTCCATTTAAAACATTAACTGACCACTCGAAGGTACTAAAGGTTTTCCAGAATCAAATAAGATACGCTGTGTGTTACAACAAACGTGTCTTTAAAAAATATGGAAAAGTTAAAACACGATTAAAAACACGGAAATTTTAAATGAGTTATTGTAAGAACATATAATTTTGAAATTGTTTTTTTGCTGACCAAAATTTTTGGCACCCATTTTTTTGCTTATTTGTGACCTAAACAACAACCTCGAATCAAAAAAATCACTTTTAACACGCGAATCTTTTTATTACAAAATAGCAGCCCTTACTACATTCAAGATTAAATTCTATTTGCAGTTTTTAGTTTAAATAAATAGCTTTACCATTTCTTCTTTCTTTGTTTTGTGGTGCTGCTAAAAAAACAATTTCCGCCGATCTGATCAATATGACTACAAGTTATCTGCTGGGTCTATTTCTTTGTTTAATTTCTCGTATAAAGATTTAAAAAATCAAAAAATAATGTTGTATTATCATACATTCCCTTTACTCATGGCCGTGTTCGTATTAGGTTTTGCTATGAAAGTCGATAGACGATGCAAATACAGAGAAATGGTTTATATGGATACAATAGGCAACAATGGATTTTATATGCATGGAATTTATATAAATAACAAACGATGTACCACAACAACTTTCCTTTCATCCAACAAAAAAAAGTTCAGAGTAATGTATCTGGCCAGCTCCTAGCGCATATATGGAAACACCAGAGTATTATGCGGAACAGCCGAATTACATTCACTCGTACTGGATCATCGGTTTGCAAAATATCCTTAGTGTCCCCTGTATACAAAACCTGGTCATCTCCTTTGCTCTCGAAACAATCCGCTAACAGAAATTGGATAACATTAAAATTTTAGTACTCTGTAATGCTAAAGTGATAATTTTTTATTACTTTGCCTTTCACTACCAATACGTTTACAAAATCGTAAAGTTTTATTCTTTTCGTCCATGATCATTTATCAGCGAAGCTTTAAAAGTATTGAACTGATTTGAAACATTCAGCTTTCTTACTTTTGCCTGTATTCAAATTAGAACAGCATATCAGAAAGCAATTCTAAAGAAAAGACTACTTATATATGCAGTGGAACCTCCGTAAGGCGGACATCCTCTTAAAATGACACTTCTTTTAGACGGACAAAAAAAATTGTCCCGGACGATTTACTAATAAACCCTCATAATAAAACCTCTCTAACGCGGACAGACTAAAGCGTGCACCTCCTTTAAAGAGGAAAGTTCTTCCAGATTCCGCACGGTTATTTTTTCCAGAATTTACCCCTATGAATCGGGCAAAAAATTTTTTTGATCAACTGTATAACTTTGCAATCAATTCCAGTCTTACCAAGTTTTTATATTTTTGTACCCTACTACCTAAAATGTCCAAAAACGTTCAATTTAGCAAAATTTCATTTCTTAAGGCCGATTTGTCTTTTAAAAATGTTTCTTTGCCAAACATGGGGGGAGGGTAATACGGGCACGCCTAATGGATTTCGGACTTTGAAGTAGAACATTTTCAGCGTTTCTTGTCTAAAAAAGAAAACTTCTTCAAGGAGAACACCTCTCTAAAGCGGACAAAATCTCTGGTCCCTATGTGTCCGCTTCAAGGAGGTTACAGTGCATTTCAAAATCTAAAATAGGTTCAAACAGTGAAAAATCCTTTTTCATTATTTTATTCATGAAACTACACCTTAAAGCTTGGTACTAGAAGAAGAAATTCTCACCTTTATTTGCATTCTTCATCATGTCACAACAAATCATCCACCAGTGTGATTCCGAAAGGCGTTGCGTTACGTCTGAGACAGTTATGCAGTAGTGACAACGAATTTGATAAAAAAGCTTTGGAATATATGAATCATCTTACATTGCGTGGATACAATCGAAAGAAAGTTCAGAGGGAGTTTTCGAAGGTAAAAGGAAAATCTCGTGATGAAGCTAGACAACCGGTTATCAAGGAGAAACTGAAGAATTCAGTTATATTCGCGACGTTTAATCCCAGAGCTCCAAATGTGAAAGAAATTGTTAACTATTTTCTTCCAATTTTGCAACAGAATCCTTCGTTAAATTAAACGTTTCCAGCTGTTAGGGTTGCCAACAAGAGAGAAAGTAATTTTATTGATTTATTGATGAGGATAACAACGTTTTATTAATTCACATGCTACTGGCAGAAGATTTAGTATCCGTCGTCAAACTTCCTGTAAGTCGGAAAACGTAATTTATGTAGCTTGCTGTCGAACGTGCGGCAACCAGAATGTTGGATCGACCGTATCATGAAAATCTCGTCCAGAAAATTACAAGTCACGCAAAAAGAAAAAAGTTAAAATTGTCGAATTGTCTGCCACTTCATCGAAGACTGTCGGGACGATTCATTATCAAATTTGAAATCTGTTATTGTGAAGGCATTGAATAACACAAATATGTTATAAGAAAGTGACCTCAATTGTCTTTTATTGGAAAAAGAAAAGTTTTGGATTGGTGCTTTAGTAACACAACATAAATAATTAAACGGCACACATGATTGGATTCGGAAAAAGAGAACTGAAAAGGGAAAAGTTTTAGATTAATTTTGCTTTTTACATTTTTACATTACTTACTGTGTATTGTTTCTACTCTCCCACAACCTTTTAGTGCTTGTTCTATTGTGCATTACTTCACCTTGGTTACTGATTGATTTTTAATCGTTTTTTAACATGCATATATGTAATGGCGAACTTGTAGCAATTTATGTGTTATATTATGTACGTTTGTTTGAGAAAGTGGATTGATAATGAACGAAAATTTATATGTAATTTTAACTCTTTTAATCAAACATTGTTAAGAAAAAAGGCGCTGTGGAGGACTGCAGTAAATAAAAAGTCTCAGTTGATAAACGAAAAAGACACAAATCCAGTTCTAAAGTTTCTGTTTTTTTTGTACTTCAACCAAGACAAATTACTGAGATTGTAACGGACAAGACAATTGACAAATTGCTGACATTGTAACAAACAAGACAATTGACACGACTTTTGACAGTACATGACAATAACATGACAATTAATGACAATTAAACGTGCGTCTCATTACAGCAGACTGACATGAGCTGACACGCTCTATACTTACAAAATACTTACGTAACCCTATCACTGAAAGGAAAATAGACATCTGCACCTAAACCGGCTGACGAAGGAAGCCCAGCCCCCCTGTGAGATTATGCTGATGGAGCATAATCAATCGCTGGCCTAGAAATATAACATGACTTTTTTATGGTAAACTTTCATGTACATTGGCTTTAGAAGAATTAATTTATTAAAAAAACCTTAGCTCTTTGTTCTTATTTATCCCAGATTTAGAATTTTGTTACAAAAGTTTTATCAGCCTTATTTAAATTGCTCAAATTCTGAAACCAAGAAAGTAAATATAGCTTTTCGTTTACTCATTTGACTGATCTATTGTGAAAAATTTGAAAAGTCAGTATATAAACTCTCTTTTACTCAAGTTAGTTATTTTTTGTTTCTCACAAAAAGAACATGTGGAACAAGGAAATGAACCAGGTTAAACCAATTGCCTTTTTATACCAGCCTGTGCATAATACACGTTTCCCGAATTGCTTGTTTTTTTAAATTTTAGAATTTTGATGTTTTGACTTTAAGATCATATTTAGCCACATTAAAATTGGTGTGTATATAAATTTTCAACTTAAACCGACATGTGAAAATGCTGTTTTGGTGGTATTAATTTTACGGTCAAAATATTCTTAATTTGTTTTTATTTGTACTATTAAGCTTCTGTTTCAAGAAAAGGTGAATTAGTACAAAATTAAAAATTTTTTTTACTAAGTTGTTTGTTTGCTGTATAAATCTAAACCTTTCACATTTTATTAAGATTCAGGTGAGGATTTCAAAAATCACATTCCCTTTGTTTAACAAAGACGAGAAATTACAGCGGTACGTCAAAGAAAACTAATTCGAAAAAGGTGTATTGAGATATTAAAAATTATGAAATATTTGTTAGTTGCACTTAAAATTATAACGAACCTTTCCTCATGATAGTTTAACGAACGGAAAATAAAAGCGTTCCGGTAATAACCTTAGACATTTCTGTGGGAAAGGCAGTGAAACGAAAGGGACACAGGACAATTTATCTGTAAGTGCTACATTCGGCATACAATGCTTGGCCTCTCAAATATAGATGAGTTGCGGCGTGACATAATGTTTTGATTTTGCATCGAAAACAATAGACATGCAAACGCATATGCACAGAAAAATAAGAAAAATATTACAACATTCGAAGTCTGCTCTTGAACAGAGAAGATAATAGAAAAAAATTCCAATGCATTTTCAATCTTATATTCCTAAAAATCCACAAATTAGCGTAAATAGTCAATTTGCCTATGAGGTTCTTTCTTTTCTTACCTGTCAGGATGCGCGTAAATTGATGACACACATGACTAAATGGTAGCTACGGCTTATCACTAGTATTTTTTATTGATATACCAAAAAAAGCGCAATAATCCATGAGCCTGATTAGTACATAAAATAAGTCCATTACGTTTATATACATGTATTGTAATTAGCAAACAAAATGTTTCTAAGAGGTGTGGTGGAAAATTTAATTAGCCCACTAAGATAATATTTGAAGAGAACGCAGCCAGCTTTAATCTCTCACATCCACTCGTTTAAGGTATTGGCATATATTCCGCGCTACCTTTTTAATTTTACGCATTTTGAAACCCTTTGTTTTCAACTTCAGTAAAACAAATGACAAAAAGAAATTAACTTTATATCAGTCCATTTTCCAATACATTTTTCGTCAAAATTATAAGAAAACTCGGGACGAAGTTGGTATTTAAATGCTAATGGCCTGCTAATTAATCTTAATTAAAAGATTAATAAAAAATACGTTTTTTATGAAATCTAAAAAGTTGTGTACATTAAAAAGAAGGTAAAAGCAATTTGCCGTATGTATATATTTTTTCAGAAGTATTTTTATATTCAGTTTTGTGTATATTTCATATTTTATTTTAATAGCTTACAAAAACTTACTTATAACAATAATTTAATAATTTAAGTTTAAAAGTGAGAAGGCTCAAATCTGTTTCTTGCTTATTATTTATTTTATCACCAAGAAATCTTTTCATGAGAGTTTTTAATCCAACGAAAAAAATCACTTCATTAGAATCATTTAGGCTTAAAATGTAAAAATTCTTGTTCAAAATTTATCAAGGCTACAGTAGTAGAAATGCATGCATAATGAAGTGTCCATTTTAGTCACATGTTCCAACTTTTTGTCACTGATAGGATATTTATTGATATATTTCAACTTCTTGATCTTTGCATTGTTAATCTGTTGAGACGCACTGTTAGTGGCGAAGCGTTCGATTTTTACTAACTGATCAATCTCACATAATGTGACTCTGGGTAGAGAGGTAATTAAATGTTTGTCTCGATTATCTCTAATCCGGTACGAAGATGTTTGAAGTGACTTTGCGTATGTAGACGTTCTTAACCCCGTGCTCGCATGATTTTTATTCATTAAGTGACTAACTAAACGAGAAAATAGACATTACGTTTTGCTATAATTGCAGACATAAAGATCGTCGCTGCATTCATCTATTGCAGATGTATTCTAGATGTTCGTAGGCGGGGAGCGCAGGGAAAAGTTTGTTGACTTACTAATTTTAAAATGATTGCGAAATTTGGCTGCATTTGCAAATTGAGTATTTTCCCTTGTTTTATACACTGGTAATAATTATCTTGACACAGTCCAACGAGTGTGTGCGAATAAACATTTTCACAAGCACATGTTTATTCAACTCTTATGACCCAAAATTTGGATTTACAGAAAAGTTACAGCTTTATTTTATAATATTGTTTTTAATTAGTTTCCATAATATAGATACAAAATATATACATATTATACAAGCTTGTTTAGTATATACAATTTACGTTTATACAATATCTCTACATTCTATAACACTATTGCTGAAGGTTTATAAGTTCTTAGAAAAATTAGTAGCAAAAAAACTGTTGCTAAAAATAGAATGTAGATGAAACTTAAACCCCTGTACAGTATTTTTTTGGGTATATGTAATAATATTCGGTTCTTATTTTATAATTACACATCAGCCTTTGCTATTACTTCTTCCATGATACGATTCCTTATGTTAAGATTTCGGATGTCTTTGCGACAAAATGGACACGATTCCATTCTTTGCTTGCACTCTTGGCAGAATATATGGCCTTCTTCACACTGCAAAACAGGCATTCCTTTGCAGAAGCCATTTCTACATATTGGACATTCGAAGGCGTATTTTCTTTCAGGGTTGTTTGTCGAAATAATTAGCGGAAAACTGGTCTTTACCATTTGAATATTATTAAAATTCTCGTCAAATTCTTTTGCTGTTTTCGCTTTGTTCAAATTGCATTTTGATAAAGGCATTTTGACTGTTAGTAAATTAATTGCCTTTATAACAGATTTTTCTACAGCCAGATCATACGGAGTTTTACCAGCATTGTTTCGGCATGTAGGACTTGCTCCATATTTTAAAAGCAATGAAATGCTGTCTGTCTTGATCGCCATATTCGAGCTTTGTAAGATAGCTAAGTGGAGTACTGTATTTCCATTGAGATCAGCTAAATCCATTTTGACGCTACCATCTTGGCACAATATTTCCACCAAGGCTTTCAATGATGCGTTCCCTCTAGGTATGCATTTTTTGCCCATAATGGCCAACATCAAAGGGCTTTGATAGACATTGTTGACGTAATTCAGGCATGCTCCATTCGCAATGAGTGCGCTAATGATATCTTTGTGGCCTTCATAGCATGCAAGATGAAGGTAGGTGTTGCCATCACCATCTTGTTCATCAATAACACATGGTGAACTTAAGAAATCTTTGACAACTTTTAATTTACCCTTTTTAATAGCTTGTCTCAACATTTTCAAAAGTATTTCTTCTAACTGAGCAAATTCACTTTTGATGCTGATTTTATACAGTTTTTGAGAAGGGGAATTACAAGATAATTACTTTCAGTTTTTGCAAGGGGATTTTCCCAAATTGCATTATTTCAATAATGCTTAAATTCCCTCTTAATATAATTTGACATATTAAACGATCCTAATAAATATGTCTTATATATCAATAGCCGTTTTCAAGAGGAGGGCTGGACTAATTGTTAATTGTTGTAACGATCTCCTGCTGCGCCAATAGGAAATTGGTACGAGTTGGATAGTTAAAATAGCGCTTTAATAGGCTTCCAAAATCAAGTTCCATATGAATAGAATTACTTCGTGTTGTGACAAGGAGTAAATCCAAGTTTTATTCTGCAAAAGCTTTTATATGACTGTTTTTCTGAAACGGAAGTTAATTTAATTAACATGTAGTTAAACATTTCTGAGTGCAAAATAAAAATGCTATTACAAATAAAACACAGGGAGTGTTTTGTAATTCCTAAGGTTTTTTTTTTTGTATTACTTCAGATTTGTCGTTCAGTGTAAAATTTTGTGGGCCGTTTTTTATCGTAATGCAAGTTTGATATTGACATAACAAACGCGTTTTTGTTATTTTGGTTTTCATTTTTAATAATTTATTACCCCCTCCCTGCTCTGAATATGATTCTTTTTAATTGTTGTCATTGATTCATATAGTAATTAATTCTACTATTATTGTACTGACAACATTCCTTCGCCCTTGAAACAACATAACATCAAAAAAATCTGTATAAGATATGTACGTTGTTTAAAAAATTTAAATAAATAAATAAAATAAAACTAAGACTCACTATGTTGTTCCTCCAACAATACCTCTCATAAAGACACAAGACAAAGCACAATAAAAACTATGTCATAATTGGTCAACAAGGAAATAAGTAAATAAAAACATAAAAAAGGGAAAAATGTTAATGCATTTTGCATGGACATTTAACTCTTAACTTTCCCTTTTTTATGATGATTAGTCACAGATTCGCACCCTTCGTTGATTTGCGGTTTACAACATAATTAAATAATTATAGCCGTTACTAGTAATCCTGGGTGTTAGATACAATTGTTACATTTTATACAAGTGTATTATCTGAGCATGCCGATGAAGCACAATACTTTTAAGTAGCAAAAGGTAGAATGTTTTCAAAAAAATGATGCAATACACGACAATTCTAAACTTTACGTTCATTATTTGTAAACGAAAGCCTATAAGACTATATAGGGTTTGAAGTTTCATTATTTTCCGGTAAAATTATCTCTCTTCTAATTGATGACGGTATCATCGGTATTTCACCGTAATCGCATACTACGTAATTTTCTCTCAATCGCCAACATTCGTCGCAGTAGTTGAAATAACTTTAACTACCACAGCAAATTGGAATTTATCAACCAATTAGATTTTGAAATACAATTTCAAAATGAGTCTTAGAATTTCCAAATGAAAAGAAAGGTTGATGAAAAAGAATAACTTTGTGTACAATATTTAATGTAAACAATGAATATCTTATTATTGAGTATAATATTGAGTATAATAAAAAAAGAAAAGTGCTCAAATGTGTTGAAATGGGGTAAAGTAACAAACTGGTGGTACCAAACTGAAAATGAATGTCTTTTCGTTATGTGCAGTTTAATTTTTCCCGCTTATATGAACTGCAATCTTTTATTCGCAACGAATAGATTTTTTGTATTCTCCTTATTGTCCATTGCACCTCTGTTGTGCATACGAATATCTTTGGCGTAATACGTTTCTGTAAGTACTTTTAGAACCCATGACTTTTGCCAGTTTAGATAAAATATTTTATACATTGTTAGTCAACCAGAAAACCTCTAGAGGGTATGATGCTACATTGTTGTTAAGAACAGGTCGGAAATGTTTTACAATAAGAGATTCTTTTATAAGCAGTTCTCTGTAGCTCTTGCCGTGTTGCCACAACGCTAACGTTTTCGAATTAGCAAAGAAATGCTCAGTGACTGTCATAGGTTTTCCCTGAAACGTTTTTCCAAATGTTCCTTTGTTTTTCCAACGCATATTGACGAGCAGTTTGTACAATGCACGTGCACTATAAGTGATATGGACTGTTAGGGGACAGGTCGTTCGAAAAATGACTTTGAGATCCACTTGTGGATAGGAATTTGAAAGCAATAACTCCACTTTTTACCAACATGGTAACACCATCAGGACTTGAAGTTTCTCTGATGTTGAAACAGTCGGTTGTTCTACGAAGTGTTCTTGATTTACAATATTTATGGCATTGAAAATGTTTTCTGGGCATTGATTTTTTAACAAATAATGCTTGATTACATCGCAATCAATATTGAATAACGATCTATTGGATCAAAAACAAAAGTGTTTTGACGAGATTGATTCTGTATTTTTTAGGAGTGAAACTATACCAATTTGTGTATAAGCGGTGTGAGTGCTTTTATAGTTTAAAATCCATCGGCCAATCTCATTATTTTTACATCAAGGAAAAAAATAATCATTAGATCGGTTTCTTTCTTGGAAAAAAAGTAATATTAGGATGAAAGTTATTTATGAAATTAAAAAATGGTTGCACATCATCACTTTTCTCGAATATAATGAAACTGTCATCAACGTAGCGTTGATAATAGTTTACCAGGAAATGCTTCAAAGACCTGTTCTTTAAAATATCTCATAAAAATGTTAGCGAGTACTGGCGCCAAAGGTGAGCCCATGGCAACACCATCAATTTGGTTATACACTGTGCCTACATTGAATATAAAATTGGTTTATTTTGTGGCCATTTCCAAAAAATTTGGAAATGATTTTTGGATGAACAGGACACGGTTTCTTTTATCCATCAAGCGGTACACGTGTGAATAAGCTGCTGACATCAAAGCTACATATGAAAGATTTATCCATATTTAACTGTTAGACTTGATAAATGAACATATAAGTCGCAATGGATCGTTTGGCTTATGAACCTTCAGTAATCCGCACAAACGAGCTTGTGAATCACCAAGTTGAAATTTCTTTCAAATGAAAATGTTAGAAAATTCAAATACGTTACCGTTATGGCAACAAGGAAGAGCGACAGAGAACTGCTTATAAAAGAATCTCTTATTGTAAAACCAGTGCTTAACAACAATATAGCATCATACCCTATAGAGCTTTTTTAGTTGACTAATAATGTAGTGAACATGGTGTTCTTCAGAGATATCCCACATTTCCTACATGGAATGCTACGTTAAATAATGAGAAAAAGGGGTTTTCTTTCCCGGGTCCATTTAATGAATATTATAAGTGCAATAACTCTAGTTAAAAAAATTAAGACATGTAGGTAATAGTGCGAGTTATATATGTCCAATTAACAATTGAATACTAGTGTGTTTTTTTGAGATATTATGTTCTTCTACTAGCTTTCGGCTGTAGCCATGATCACGTATGAGAAATTACAATTCTGTTCTCTCTATATATAGACAAGTGTTAAGATCATCGAGAAAAACAAAAACTGTATAACAATCGTATCGTGAGCAAAAATTTTTTAATTAAATAAATATAATGGAGAGCTCATCACGTTCTTGTTAAGAGGTGCCTTTTCCCTTAATCACAAGACTCTCCTTTGTGATACTGCAGCCATGCAGCATACAGCTGAGAGCTAGTAGAAGAAAATAATTTGTCAAAAAACACACTTGTATTCACATGCATCTCAGTGAATACCAATTCTAAATGAGCAACAAGCAGAACGCTGATCGTTAGGGAAACGAGGGAAACTAAAAAGGGGGAAAATTAGTTGAATTCATTTCGTAGAACTAAAAAAATTGACGATGCCATACAACTATCTTTCCCTTTTTTTGCCAAATGGTAAACAAATGACTCATCAGTCAATATTTTTGGCACGCAAGGCAATAATAAGCTGGCTATTTTAATTACATGTTATTAAAACTAATGTGCAATTAAACCATGCGACTGAAAATACTTCGGGGATTTAATTCATTAAAATGTTTGCTAATTTTGCTAATTTGATTGAGCAGGAAAAAAGCAAAATTATGCAAGGAAGAAGCCATGTAAATTTTATTTAGTTTTGCGAAGCAATCGAGATTTGCGAGCGAAGCGAAATTGTGAAGCACGTTTGCTACGCGAAGTATACCAACAGAATTATTGAGATTCTCAAAATTTCGATAAAAAATGAATTATATAAAATCAAAAAATACGACTGATATTTTTGCACAAAAAGCTGGGGTATTTTTTTGTCTAGTAGAACAAATAAGTTTGGACCTCCACCCCCGGATTTTGTTCCAGATTATACGTCCGCCGAACTTGAACAAACATAGAGGAGTATGTTATGAAAAAGAAGCGGTAGTCGGCATATTAGACACGTATATTTTACAGACCTGAAATATGCCTTATTTCTTTGTATTATAGCTAATTATGGTGTGAATAGTTGATCGATTTTTGCTGTTAATACATTTAATTGTATTCTAATTGAAAATAATAGTGTTGAAACTGTTTTTACTTTTGATCGACTTCACCTGCGTATTTTAAGCTTTTTTGTTGCTTTGCTTTTCTTCGACATTTGAGTTGGATTGAAAAGCTCCCTTTTCTGAAGGACGATTAAAGTAATTTGTACAATCCCTAAAAGAAGGCAACCCTCACAGTAAACAAAGTTGCGTGACTTTATTAATTATTGTTTCAATATATCCCTTTATATACTATTGCTTGTAGCATCTATATCTCTATAATAATAGCCGTATTTTGTCTGTCTGTTCAAAAGGGTTACCGCGTCCTGTTACGGAAACACGAAATGTGATATATAAAGGACGGGCGATCCCGTGGATTTTTCCACGGGCTAACGACTAGTTATCTATATAATACCCGTATATGTATGTCTGACGCGCAAAGTGGTAACCGCAGTAGCGAGATACACAAAATGTGGTAAATAAAAAGTGGGCGAACACGTGAATTCATCCACGGGCCACCGACTATTTATATTGTTGCGAATATACCAATGATGCTAGTATACATAACTTTTTTATTCGCAATCCAGACTAAGTGTGATTGATATGATACACACTCAGCTTTTATATGCTGCCTGCTAAATTCTTAGGTCGCATACCTCCTAAATCCTGAAATATTGCCTCCTACTTGAAACCATTAAATTTCTATGAAATCTTTATAATTAGTAAATCCTGAAAATCAACGTAAGCTGGCGAAAAAGGATACGCAAGATATATCTAAGGCAGTATTTGAACCAAAATTGTATGCATTAATTAGTTCATATTACGTGGTACACATGCAACAACATGTATGACAACATGACTGTATACTTGTTTATGTTGACATCGATGGTGACAAAAGCATCAGCTATGTCTAAGTTAGGACAAAATTATTTATATATTTGTAGTTTAGAAAGTTAGCTTTAAATATCATCCCTTAAAAGCATTGGAAACTTCACTATATGAAAATGTTCTCTTTTTTTTTAGATTGCGTACAATGGCAGTGAGTGATGTAATCTTTCAATTCGTGTGATAAAAAGAAGAAAGCAACAGCGTTGTTATCGTTTTGTGTTTTAAAAAAATTTGAGGATATTTTATAAATCTTGATCAAGTTAAACTAGCCTTAACAGGCTGGAAGTCAGCGACTAAAATGATAGCACTGAAATTTATATCACTTTTTCGACGAAAACAAAAAGAATTATGTACTTAAGAATTTTTGTTGGAATTTTTTCCATATAAAACGAAAGACAGACAAACAAATAAAATAAAATAACCACAACAAAATGAAAAATGAACAAAAGAAGTGATAACATGAAAGTTGACACGAACGATCAACATATTGAAGTAAAACTTTTAAATTATTATGGAACAGGTTTTTAAAAGAAAGAAACTTTTATTTTCTGGTAATCAATAATTTCTTTCATACTATGACATGGTTGGTATTTAAGAGTGATGCTAATTTTAGCACGCAGCATACATTTCATTCTTTTAATATGAAACATAACATTTTCATTAATGCTACAGAATTCTCTTGCTATATAACTAACTTACTATACTAACTTAAATTAAAAATAAAATAAAAGCTTTTCTCGTAAAATAATAGAAAATGCTATTATTTTAAAGATTTTTAGCTCGTCACAACAAAATCCCCATTTTAAATTTTTTGATTCCTGAAAAGGCTTTTCGAAAGCAGAGCACATGGTTAATTTTTAGGCATTTCTGACACACGGAAATAAAACGTGTAACCTCGGATTCACTCCGGACGCTTGTATATTTCTAGCACTTTTTTGACAACGTTAAAGGGTTAATCCACTGTGATTTATTTTGGCTGTTAGGAACTAAAAAGATCTGAGCGCGAGGAGAGATTACAAAGACGTTTCCCAACTTCGTCGAAAGCCCATTTTTATTGTATTTATTTCTTATCAATGTTGTCTAAATAGAAACAAAGAAACAACGTACTTCGTTACAGTACGATTCAACAAATTTATTATTATAGGATCATTTCCCCTATGTAGATGGACAAGGAACTTTAAAAGGGAGTTAAACAAATTAAATTAAATGCAAACTATATCCTTTCTTCCAATAAGAATTCAGTTCTAAACTTTAAGAAGACCTCTCTAATTTGTTGCTTGTCGATACAACTCGCTACCCAAAACTAACTGAGGTGACACGCTTGAGTTTAAAATCATAAAAGCAGTTTTTGTATATTTTAGTCACATCTAAATGCTTTTTCTTTCGAGTAGAACGAAAGCTTCAAAAGACTTTCGTATTAATTAGCGATGACTAGCTATCATTTTCAATATTGTCATATTTGTTACCTAGCAACATAATTTCTTTGTTTATATGTCCTTTAAAGGTAATTGATCCTGTATTAATGACCAAAAGTTGCTATTATCATACTCACTGCCTTTTAAATTTAGGTCCCATACCGCTTAAAACCTTAAATATTGGCTTTTACTTGAAAGTACTCATAAAAATCTCTATGAAATCCCTATAATCGAGAAAATATAATAACTTTCGTTAGGATTATCCTTAGAACTTTAAATCTTACAACACAAATTTATTTCGTCAAGCCAGTCATGTTTTAAATTTTGCACACGTGATTTATCTCATTTTCTGGTTTTTCGGGTTTTACCCGTAAATCAGGAATTTATTGCCGCCATTTTGTTCTCCTTTTATGACGTACATGCCAAGTTTATTCAATTTGAACAAACCTGTCAAAAGATTCTTAGCGGCGGGGGAGGATTCCGCTCATATTAGTAGCAGATTTCGTCCATATTATGACCGGAAGGTACTTTATTGTTAACATTACTTATCCGTAATTACAAATTATCAAAAAAGGGAATTTTATAATGAACATGATTTGCACTCTTGATCAAGTTTGTTAAAAGTAAAAACAGGAAATGAAAGATAAAAATTGCCAAAAAAAAAGTGAAAGCAGGGGAGACGACTGTGAACTTAATTAACAGATTATATTTTTATTGACTAAGGCTGACCAATTAGACACTAGCATAGTCATATGACAGCCACTCTTTGCACACATAGCTTCAATCCTTACTAGCAAATATTGTCCACAAATTAAGTAACGAATAAAAACCCCTTTGCTTTTTAACAAATTGGGTTTTTAATGAGTAAAGTTATGGAATATAAGAGACAGCGATTCAGGCTATTGCCAAAAGTTGTTACATGTTGGAGCAGAGTGCAAAGATGTCTAAGTTGCATGAAGCAGTTTTAGAAGGCGATCTCAAAACCATAAAATATTTGATGAGCACTGTGTGTAAGATTGATGAAAAAGACCTAAATGGGAACACACCAATTCACTATGCGTGTTACAAAGGATACCGACAAATTGTGAAATATCTTATTCAACATGGCGCTTGCTTGAATTTTCAAAATAAACAGAAGAAAAGCTTGCTCATGACAACTTTGTGTGGAGAGACTTGCAAAAGACGAGCTTGCAAAAAAAGCAAGGATGAAGTGTATTCAATAATCAAATTACTATTGCAGGAAAAGTGCGGAAATATCAATTCAACTGATCACAAGGGAAATACAGCACTACATGTCGCTGTAGAGAGGGCGACAGTATGTGCAGTAAAAAGTAAATGTATATCATTGCTGATACAACATGGTGTAAACGCTGAAATTGTAAACTACAAGCAACAAACAGCTTACAACATCGCTAAACAAAACCAAGTTATTGAAATACAGGAAATCTTCTGGTATGGACTGCCATGTGGTGTGAAGTACACAAACAGTGAAATAAAAAACGAAGACTGCCCGCAAACTCACAAAGACTTGAATAAGATTAACGAGGAAGTGACAGAAAAGCGTATGTCAGCCATAGAGCAACCCATTCAGAGTAACATGCGTCCGCCAATGGATATTTATAGCTACGCAAATAATGAATGTGACTGGAATGGCAAAGACTTTGTCGATAAACCAGTGGTGCCACCGTCTTTTCAGCAATATTCCATTTGTAAAAATTGTCGGTCGATAATTAATTGTCATCCAGGTTACCAATGTTTTGATCACTTCACCAATCAAAACCGATTTCTTCGAAGAGTGCCAGGACAAAAGTAACCGTCGGTTATGGCAACACATACACTGTTAGAGAGATCTAATGGGTATCTGTTGTATTAACCACAACGGGAGGTTCAGTGTTGTCATAACGTTTCGTGACGCTGGAGTGAAGAAAAACCCTTGCAACTTTTCGTTTGGTTTTTTATTTTTTAATATTTGTAAAAAAAGTATAAATTCATCGAAACTAAAGTAATTGTAATTGCGTATACTCAACAATACAGTGTAAATAGTTCTTACTAAATATAAATAATATATATTATATATATAAATAAATAGTGAATAGTTCACTGCGTATTCAAAAGATTTGTTTTAACTATCTTTATATAAACTAGGTCCGTTTAATGAAGCCAAATTGATCATTAGTTTGGTGACTGATTATTCTTTCAGATTCAGAAAGATTTTACGAAAATTTTCAGTGTTTTCTTTAGTGTGACCAGAGAGTGATCACTCTATCTTCTACTTTGTACCTATGCTGTGTATTGTTGTATGTATTGTTGTATAAATTGCCCTATATAATGCTGTATATATATTATTGTGTATATTCTTGTAAATATTGTTGTACATATTGTCTATATATCAAAACATCAGTACCCATCTATCTAATCGTGAGTCAAAATATGGTTAATGTGATTGTATGCACAATTTCTAACAGGTTTATAAACATAGCCCTGGTGTAGTTTCCCACAAGACTTACAGCTAGTTGTATATATCTTCTAACACATTACTATATTTTTTTTGCCTCTGCTTGGAGTACTAAGTACATTTTTCATTGTTGTGGTTATATATTTTTCTATGGCGTTCTGGTAAAAACACATTTCAAATTTTGTAGCTATCGAAGAACAATCAATATATGTATCGTTTTTTTTCATATAAAAGGTTCCTCAATATCGGATTTTATGAAGAAACCATTTTTCTCATTATCAGATTTTAATGAAGAAATCATTTATTCATTCTTTTTTATATACGTATTGTGATAACACATTTTTATGTTCAATTTTATTTATATTACATGTTTTTGTATTTAATAAAACGTAGTATAATTAGATTTATCATATACTTTGAGTTTTTCTCGCAACTTGATTGGCTAATCTGCACGAAATATATGCTGTATTTTGTTTTTCAACCGAGAAACGAGTGCAATTTTTACTTATACAGAGTGCAAAAAGCTTATATTCTTCCTTTGATTGGCTGATTTAGCGTGCAAAAATCTTATATTTTTCCCTTGATTGGTTAAAAATTCGTGGGAAAAGCCTATTATGTTCTTAAAAAAGAAAACTTGTCGGTGAATTTATTTTCACAAATATACATTTTATGATTCGAAAATTTTTGTTTCAACAGTCATTAAATACTCATTAATCATAGAGCACGCGCTCTCCACCGGGGATGAAAAACAATTGAATTATATCAGTCAACTCGAAAGAATTATATAATAGCACGACGATGGAGTTCTGTGTTATTTGGCTTCACAATGATAATTTATTCTTTTGAAAATTCGAAGTTTTTATTTCCATTCAAATTCTTTCAAGCGTGACATGAACATAATTTGTAATAATGATCTAAATACACCAATCAACCCCGTAGCTCTCAACCGCGCATAAAGGAAACTGGGCTCTAGTTTAGAGGGGACAGACAAGAAGCGCCGGCGTTATTTCAAGAGGGTTTCAAGAGCAGAAAGACATATTTATTTTATAATTCATAGCAAACTTATATTTTTAAACAGTTTTTATTAAAACTACAATGGGGCCAGTCAATTGCGCTGTTGTTGAATGCACTAACAACTCAAGGATGTTAGAAAAGTGGAAGAATAGTGAATGTGAAACTCACCATGGTGTGCTGAAAAAAGAATGTGGCTGTGAGCAACCCTTCAAATTATATTGCTTTCCTGGGCCTGTCAGATATTTGGAAAAAAGACAGAAGTGGATAAAACTTATTAAAAGAGTTAACCCAGATAAAAGTCAGTGGCAGCCAAAAAGCAGTGATCGCATTTGTAGTATTGATTTTGTTGACAATGTGCCAAGTGTGGAAAACCCTAATCCTACACTAAATATGGGTTATGAAATGCGTCAGAGTACTTCAAGAAGAACACTGTTTAAAAACCCATTACCGTCAGCAAAAAAGAAATCCAAGAAAATTGATGATCGAGAAACCCTTGGTGTAACTGAAGCAAATCCTTTCTTGTCACCGCCACGTTCTCCTGATCAACAATTGACTGTTGACATTTTTACACCACCTACGCAAGATCATCAGTACTGCCTGTCCGAAGGCACTAAGCAATGCCTTGTCTGTAAAGATAAGAAGAGCTTGATATTGTCGTTGACGAGAAAAATTGGGACATTATCACGTGAAAACAAAAGACTGAAAAAAGAAGCCCTATTGCAAAAAAATCAAAATACTCCATTTAGCTCACAAAAGATTAAAACTGACACCAAAATGAACTTTTATACTGGAATAATGACAATTGCAGCTTTTAATGCTATTTTTGCACTTCTGAAGCCTTACATTTCGTGTATGGTTTATTGGAAGGGATGTTCAAAAGCACGTAAAGCAACACACTCTAAAATAAAAAGGCGAAATAATAACTCCAATACCACCACGAGAAAGCTTTCTGCAAAAAATGAGTTTTTATTGACCATTAATGAGACTGAGACTTGGTCTGTTAAATGAGGATTTAGCAGATAGGTTTTGCATCTCCACAACATTATGTTCTAACATTTTTACGTCGTGGGTTAAATTCCTTAGAAAAACATTAGCTGATGTGTTAGTTAATTGGATACCAAAGGAAAGCATTTTGGAACATATGCCTGATATCTACAAGGAAAAGGGGTACGGAAATGTAAGGTGCATAATTGATTGTTCTGAGATATTCATTGAACGATCCAAGTCCTTAAATGTTCAAGCTGTCACATGGTCAGACTATAAACATCATAACACTGTAAAGTTTTTAATTGGTATTTCTCCTACTGGTTATATAACCTTTTTATCTGATTGCTATGGGGGAAGAGCTTCAGACAAATTTATTTGCAATGACAGTGGCTTTTTTGAATTACTAGAATATGGAGACAATATAATGGCAGACAGAGGATTCCTTTCAGAACGCATACCCATAGTTTATGAGGTGGATCATTTAATCGTTCTGAAGGCCTACAATCTCCTTTTAAAAAGCAGTACTTTGAATCTTCGTCAATCGGATGGTACATTATTGGTCCTAGCCAACCATTTGTAAAATAGCTATATGCTTTGCTTGTTTTGTAATCGTTTAGGTCGTCACTCCCCAGTGTGCTAGGAGTAAAGGTTAAATAATTAAAAATATTTCCATATGTAATCATTGGCCAAAACGATACACCGTCTTCCTCCGCTAACCATCCAGAAGTAATGTCCATTGGGTCAGGTATAACACCATCTTCAACTAATAATTTGCTCACATACTCTTCGTTTAACTGCTCTTCTACCTGCGCTGCAGTTTTTACCAGCTTTACATTATTCTCACTAGCAGAAAATACCCTTGCCACCAACTCACATTTCCTTCCAGACACCTTTAAACCCCGCATTCTTAAATATTTTTTTAATTCTTCAACTTTCATCTTGCTTATCATATCAAACTCCATTGTAAATGAGCGTGTTTACTTCTTCTTGTCCCTCCTATACTAGTTACTAGTCTTTTCCTCCGACGCGGTTTCATAATGGTAGCCGGATGGGGTTGATTGGTGTATCGCACGTGACTTCATAAATTCAAATAATTTTTAAGTTCATGAATATAAATGAAATAAATTACCTTGCAGTGATTTTATTGGCCCCCATAACAATGCTTGTTAATATCGTGAACATAATTAAGCAGTATGCAACCGACTATATGAAATTAACATGATATAAGACCGAGTATATGATAAACAAGTTATCGCACATGCTCTCGAAAAATATCGGCTGATATTTTTTTCGTTTTTTATGTTCTCGTATATTTCACTCGCCTAAAGGCTCGTGAAATATGTAACGAGAACATAAAAGCACTCAAAAAATATTGCCGATATTTTTCTCGGCACTGTGCAATACTAGTACATAAATATACGAAATAAAAAAATAAAAAATATGTTCCTTCTTTGATTTGATGTCTGCTGTACTGGTTTATTTTCCCCTGCTTCTTTCTTTCGTTTTCCCTTATGTCGTTCCCTCCAAAAATCATTACGTAACGCTTTATTAACATTCTTTTATGAACGTGTTCTATTTTTAACATTCAGCAAGAGCAAAAATAACTGTCCAGTTCAAATCATGACATTTAAATTTTCTTCACAATATGTTTAAATTGTAGACAGACAAAGTTTTCAAAATAGTTTTAACAGGAATTGACAGCTGCTTAATACGCTATCAAACTGATTATATTTCGATTTCACATAAAATTAAAATCTCCATAGTAATGAAACGCTTGCACGAATTTCCTGATTACTTTCGGAATAGAATGCAACCTACATAAAATCTCAATTTTAACATTTTATATTTCAAGATGGACGGAGTAACACAATGGTCGACCTTTGATGTCACGGATATTACATACGTTTCAAATTCTTATCTAAACATAATACAAAAGTATTAAATAAATAGGAAGTTTACAGATTAAGAATTGCACAAATATTATAAGCGAAGAACATTTTTATTCGACCTTCACCATTCATTTTAAAATACAGCACAATCTCTTCAAACCTTTCTTTAAAAAGAGTGAAACATCCATGAACGGAAAACCAATCTGTCTAATTTGGAGAAAGTTTGCGTGTTTGAAACAAAAACAAGATGCGCGGACTGCATTTCATAAACTTTCTTTGTACATGTTGTACATCAGGTTTTCTTTTGTGAAAATTTTGTTGAAAGATATTCATACCGAATTAGATTTTAAAGTTTAACTCTATTCGGTAAGAGATATTTTGAACATTTGACAGGCTTGTCCATATTGAATCAAATTTGGCGCACTTATAGTACGTCATGGAAGAAAAAAAATGGCAGCAATAAATTTTTGCAGATGTCAGCAATATTTCATCAGTCATCGGAAGCTTGAAATTTGTCTAATATACCACTATCTGCTTAAAATTCAATTACTTACGTTCTAGAGCGAATTTTTACATTCTGTTTAAAGTTTCTGACAGCTAAATAAAATGTATTTAACATATTTTTCGGTTTTTACATAGTTCGCATGGATAAAGGTCAAAAATTGACCGAAAATCCATATTTCCCGATTTTCAGGTAAAATCCGAAAAAACTGTGTGATCGGATTATTCATGCGACCAAATTTCTCAGAAATATTCCACTTGACGAAATACAGTTGTCTTGTAAGTTTCACGTCCTAAGGATAATCTTAAGAAAAGTTATTATAATTTGCCGATTATAAGGATTTAATAGAGATTTTTAGAGGTACTTTCGCGTAATAGCCAATATCTAAAGCTTTAAGAGGTATAGGACCTACATATTTCGCATACAGGTGCCTAATAGATGAATATGAAAACTCAGAAAGTATCATAACGATGCAGCATAGCGAAAAAGCGGCAGGGGGCGGAATCTGCCACCCCAGGCCGAGTAGGGTTAAAAGTCACACGAGAGAATCAACTAACACAATGACATTTGCAATGAGCTGCTCGTATGAATTTCTTTTTCTTTTTTTTTAATTACCCATTTTCACAACCTCGATCCCAGGTTTTTTTCTCTTTTTGATATAAGGGACAGCGAGTAAGAAATAGCCCTGGCACTAGCCGGTCTTCAATACCGCAAAATATGCGGTGTTTGCTCGATTACCAGCCGAGACAAACTACTAGACAAGCTCATCGAGTTCATGAAGTTGATTCCTTCAGCGCAGCAAATGGAAAACCTAACACATTTGTGCACTAGAATTCAAATTTCTTTTGAAGAAAGTAAAATAAAAAATTAATTTATCGTTTAGTTTATTAAAGACGTTCTATAGCGAAATATTTGCATTCTGTGTAAAGTTTCGGACAGCCAAATAAAAGTTATTTAACATAATTTCTGGTTTTATTAGCTGTTCATATTTTTATGTACCCAAATATTTTCAAGATTTTACATATTGTTGCTGTAGTGCCAGTGAGAGATCTTACGACGAGTAAAAACATATTTAAGAAACTCGATGACCAAGGTATGTTTTTGCAATATATAACGTTGCGTATTAAGGAGAATGTGATATTTTTAATCGTGTCGTATATTCGTATGGTTTAGTGTTCAAAACTGAACTACGCTGTCTCATAGATATATTTGCAACAGTTTGCATGTTGTACAGTCTTATATTTTGGAAAAAACGTATATATAAGTGGTAATGTGAAATCTGCACATGATGACTTCCAGGAGTGGTTTAGGAGAAGAAGTAAACAAAGAAGTGCTAGCATAATGACAGAATGTACCTACAACGATATTGTTAGTTGCTTAAAAAGTCATGCAGTAACACCAGCACGCATTCTTCGTCGCATACAAAGAAATAATTATGCGATAATGAGTTATCCTACCCTTGGTCTTGTTAATATAGTTTGTGTCCCAGGACCAGTTGTCATAAAATATCATTTTTTATGTATCTTTTCAAAAAAATAGACTGCTGGAGTACATTAAATTCCTAAGTGGATATACAGCCAGTAGTGGAAAATTTAATGTACGTGTACATGCAAAAAAACATGTATTTCTAACGTCTTGTTTAACTATCGATCCAGTCATCTAATTGGTAGGATATCCTATTTTTGGGAAAATACAGGTTCGAATCCTGTCTGGATTAGTTTCGAGAATTATGACAATAATACAAGCAATTACCAATGAAAATGTAGTCATTGTTACAAGCATATAATCTATGTAATACTTGCATGGCATGTGATACATACATAATACAGAATAATGTTAGTTAAAAAAATGATTTATATATTTTTTTCTTTTATAAGATTTCTTTATATACTTTACTACAAGTTTATCGCATATTTTAGAGTGACTCGCCTCTTGGTAGTTTTACGCGTGTTGCTACAGTTACAAAAATGTTCGATATTTTTAAGAAAGGTTTATTGCAGAGAATTGGTTCACTGTGGATAAAAAAACCTTTGAAAAGGTATTGGTAAACTAGAGAGTATTTTTTTATGGGCATAATTTTTCTTAAACATTAGGCACTGCACAACATGTGCATTAAAAAAGCACCATTAAAACCCATTATATCTTGTGGCTTTTGCAGAGAATACAGGTAATTACTGATTTTCTCAACCAGGTTTATTTTCAAAATCATTACGGCAGTATTTTTATCAAGTAAATGTGACTGTGTTTATTTTGTAAACTTTTTTTATAATAATGGTAAAAATGTAATTTACAGATTGATCTTATTGACAGTCCAAGCCAGATGGTAGTTTCCGGTATATTGGTCACATTGTTGATCATTTTTCAAAGTTTCATGTCCTGTTTCTACTTGTACGCTAAACAGCAGAGGAAACTGCAGAAAGGTTTGTGGATGGTTTCTAACTGTCTTTGGATTACCAAAAATTATCCATTTAGACAATGGCAAAGAGTTTGAAAATGGTGTGACAAATCGTGTTGCTGTATTATGGCATGGAAAACCATGTTCGTACAAGCTTTATTGAATTCTGTTGTGAATTTGTTCACAGTTTTTTTACTTTTTTAGTTTTCACATATATAAGGCTAAAACTATGTATTGAATAAATGTGTAACTACCATCATTTATCTCATTTTTATGCTCTTAAAACTTTTCCCGTATTGAAGAGTTCCGACAATATGGGACAAGCCTTTTGACCGTCCTGTATTATCTATAAAAGCTGTTATGACCGTTCCATACTGTCTAGGGGAGCCACAACAACATGGAACAGCGCCCGACAATATGGGACGGAACCAATTTTACAACAATATGGGACAGTCGGACAATATAGGACAGGCACACCAGATAGCCATATATCATTTAATACTTTTAATTATACTTTTATCATTTGTATCACAACGTATTAAGACTTATTTCAAAAAATTAACGTTGTTACTTTTATACATAGCTAGCTACTTGTTTCATGGTATTGCTAAAAGCATTAATGATTCATTAGCACCACTTGCAAGCTTCTGGCAATAAATAAAGACAGGTGCCTTCTGTTTCGAAGTTAGAACTTTTCAACTTCTTCACCTAACTTCTCAAGAAAGATCTTAAAATTACCAAAAAACACATTTTTTTAAAACAAATTACCAAATTCATTCGCAGGCTATAGTAAAACCACAACAAACAAGCGCTCCATTTCGCACCGCCATCTTGTTTCTGTATTACATACTCGCCACCTCAAAATATGTTTTTTGGGACAGCCTTTGTACGACCACCAGCTGGTGCCAGGGCTATTTCTTTCTCTCTGTCACTTACATCAAAAAGAGAAAAAAAGCCCTGGGATCGAGGTTTTGTTGAAACGCTGTTCAATAAATGTATAGGATCATGTGTTTTAAACGAACGGTTGCAGAGATATTGAGAGTTAAAGAGTATCTTTGAAAACGCAATCTGTTTGTCTTTTTTAAAACGGATATGTTGATCCGGTTAACCCAGTTCTAAAAAAATTATTAAATCACCTAGACGGAACCACCTCAGTTATTTCCATCTGCTTCCAAATTACGTCAATTTATTCTTTTAACGTTGCGACGAAATGTCAAATTATGTGCTTGTCGTAATACGACATGGTATCGAAACCCTATTCGGTCCCGAAGCTACCCCTTGAAATTTACCGGCAAGTTCTCTATAAGTTTTTACACAATGGAATTAGAAAATAAATTAAAATTGCACTCGTTACTCAAAATACAAATATATCACCAATCAAAAATGCGAGAAGAATTCAATCATATGATAAGTAAATGATATTGTACGTAACTGATGTTTTATCTGCATAAATATTCTTTAAATAATAATAATAATTAGCCGTTTTAAACAGCTTGATGGAAGAAGCAATTCCGAAGAAATGCAATCATACTTCAGAGCAACAAGCATTTCAGGAAGTTGGTATCGAAATTGCTGTTCAATGTCAATATGAATTTATAAGAAAGCATTATGTTGTGGAGCAAATATACTACATCCTTGAATATTTGCTCCACAATGTACTTAGACACTCGCATGAAAGTGTAAAACATTCCGTACTAAATTGACATGTCCAATACAAAACTCTTCATTGATATTTATTTCACTCCAATTTAAGTTTGACAGGTAAATTTATAGAACTGTATCTGGTACATAGCCATGTGTTAAAACAACAACAATGAAATTCGTTAATTAGGCTCCATAGAATCTCTGGTAGACTGCAAATGCTCATCAACTGCTGTATTATGGACAAAAACTTGTTAAAGATGATGTACGGCAATTCGGTCACCCGTCGTTAGCTATTTTCATTTCTCGGAAGAATGAAAAAGCCATGTTTTACATAATGTTAAACGGAATTGTGTCAGATGCTAACGCTAACGCTAGAGTACTATCTAACATTGTAGTGACCATGATGTGAGAAATACATCGAAACGAAGCTTCATTTTACTTTTACCTTTTTAATTAAATTAACGCCTATTTCGTTATACAAAATTGTTTTTTCAGCACAAACTCTACCACATTGCAAAATTACTACAATTTAACTAGAAGTGAGTTGAAATCTCTTTTAGAGCTAGCTACCAAGGAGTTATATTTACAAGCTTGTGAGCCTGTATTAAAAACGCAAATGTGTCCCACAAGAATGGAAATTTTGCCTCTCTGAGCACCGAAACGAGAGTAGTCGTGTGTTTGAATCTCATCTTGGTAACTATTTTTTCTTTTTTTTTCTTTGCTGCTATAACCTTTATTTTTTAAAAAGATAAGATAAGTGTTAAAAAGCATTATTTAACTAACTGGTAAAGGTGTTTCCACCAAAGATTACAAAAGTGAATGTAGGCAGAATTAAGGTCTCCCCAAATGCCTGTAAAGTAGTCCGCGAAAAATAAAATTTCCACAACATTACGTAAGAGAGAAACGAAGACGCTCCCCCTTATCAATTTATTAAATACATCGATTTTACAAAATTTGGTTAAAATGTAAGGGAAAGGCAAATTATATTGTAAATAATGACGAGAACGGAATTCTTTTCGCTACGCTAATGACACGCCAACATAGAGAAATATGATTTCGGAAATACTCCGAAAGAACATAAATTTTCCGATTCCGTTCTTGTTATTTGTCTCCGCGCCATAAGTGCACAGGATTCTTTTTAACGAAGTTTGCTGTTTGTGACAGTTCTGGTAATATATTTATTTAACTACAACTATTTCCTTTTTTGAACAATTAAGATTTACTCATATATTATTTTTTTTATTTTGCTTTTTCTCACTGAATGACTGTCTTATACCCCGTTCTTTTTTTGTGGGAGGTCTACTGAATTACTAAATTTCGCCAATTTTAGGTCTTGTGGTCTTTCTTCTTTCTGTCAGTCAGTTTACCCCAGACTGACCCATTAAAAATTGAAATTTCGAGGAATTTTCCGTTCAGGAAGATCTCACAAATCAATTTTGAAAATTAACTGCATAGTGTGTAAACAATTATTATTGCCTATCTGAATAGCAAAATATGTCGTGTCTCACTTCGTAACAGAAATCACAATCTGATAGACAGGCTTTTTGTTAAACTTTATTCGCGAGGTTGTTTACGTATATCATACGTCTTGTTCATTTTTAATGACAAATTTACCAACAAAAGTACGTTGACGATATTTTTGTGTTATTTTCATCCGCGGACTACTTGCCAAAATTTCAGAATTACTTGAATAAATGCCACCCCAACATCTCTTTCTACATCAGAGACGGAAAAAAACAATAATTATATTTCCTCGACATATTAATTACTCGCGATGTGGACCGAAAGTTTATTACATCCATATATAGAAAGCCTACTTTTAGCGGAGTGTACACGCACTTAGTTTTATTCCTGTAAGCTATAAATTCGGCTTATGCTTTATCGTTGTTTTCAATTTTTTTTCAAGTTGGTCAATTTTTCATCATGAGGTTATTATAATAAAGATATCATCATCCGAAATGGTTATCCAGAACTATTTATTGACAAGGTCACAAAAAACGTTTTTTCAACATCTTCGCAAAACCAAAGAAGTCACCGAGGCGGCTGAGAAGAAAAACTTTTTAAATCTACTTTGCATTGTTGTAAACTTTCTGGTTTTTTTCAGAACTCATACTCGCTTATCCAAGTTCTTTAGATTTAAAGACCTGTTGCCTAAAAAATAAGTCAGGCGTCGTATATAAATATAAGTGCAGTGGTTGCAACGCCACTTATATAGGCGAGACGTCGCGTCATCTAAAGGTTCGGGCAAGCGAGCACCTCGGAGTGTCTCCCTTAACAGGTAAGAAATCAAAACTCATATAATTGTACGGCCATTAAAGATCATCTTAAAGCCTGTCACACCACTTCATCTCTTGACGCTTTCAGTATACTGCCTAGGGGACACAACCGGTATTTGTTACAGATTAAAGAGAGTTTGTTCATAATGCGGGGTAGTCCCCAGTTGAATAACAACATCAGATCATCACCTTTGTATTTATATAATTAGGTATTTAATCTGTAACTATGGTTACTGTTAAACCTTGTGTATATTTAGATCAAAATTTTACGTTATTGATTGCTTGAAAATGGGTGTGTAAACACCCGAAACGTCGCAAATAATGTAGTTTTTTGTTGTCAATATACTACTATTTAAATATTAACGATGCTCAAGTGTGAAGCGTTTTAACATGTAGGAGCTTTTAGACCCCCGCAAGGTTTAAAATATTTAAAGTTTGCCGTTACTAGTTCTACCAGTGGACCAAAAGTCCCTACAGTACCTAACACGAGCAGAAATACTTTAACACGTGAAATTGGCGTCAAATGACTGGAAATTGCAACCCAACCAATTATTATCGATAATTACGGCTGCTCGAATGTTTCAATGCAAAAAATTCTCTTCATTTCGGAGCTTTTAGTAAGGTTGAAAATAGTAAAAGTTTTACTAAAGGAGTTCTACCAGTGTGCTAACATGTTTGAGAGAAGCTGAATTATTTCGTAAATTATAAATAATGCGTGTGGAATATTATTTGTTAGAACGTCTGTAAAAATTAGATTGCGCAAAACTGCAAAGCGAGTTGTTCTCTTATTCAAGACAATATCCATAATTGCTCTGGAATTGCAATGCCCGCACAATTAACACACACGCCAAATCTTCAAGGTATATGTTTTATAAATATAAAGAATTACGTCGTATATTTAAGTATATTCCAACCTTGCAGTTCAAAGTTGACTTGCGCGTACGGGTTAATAGCAGACAATACGTATTATCCTAGATAAAGGTAAAAAAATCACATACAGAAATCCAGAATCCTACATTTCAACCTCTACTTGGCTTCCCCAATTCCAACGTCTAATATTCCCCTCAATTCTCCCCCATTTCTTCATAAAATGCTAGCAAACCAAACTAAAAAAATGGAATAACAAGTTATAAATTATAAAGATTGACGATTGTCCCAATTGTATAATTCCACTAACCGTCGTTCTATCCAACGATATCTATTCTATCTTTGGTTAAGTTTCCATCCTATAAAAAAATAACAAACAGATACGGCGTTCGTTAAACAAGGTATATAAATAAAATAGAAAATAAATCAATAAATACGGAACTTACCAGAGGTTGCTACAAATTTATACCCCAATCACTTTAAGTTTCTTGTTTTTTCTTCAAAAACTCTTCTCTTTAGCTCAACGGGGCTTATCTCGACAAGACGTGGAATTAAATCGTTCTAGTTAATTATTTCTTTTCTTAAAATGTCGTGGGATATCAGTAACCGTGTTATTAATTCGCTACATGAAAAAGATACAGATGTCATTATTAATTCCTTATTGGGTAGTTATAATAAAAACGAAAAGTCATAAAACTTGCGCTTGTGAAGTATGTGTTTATATTTAAAAAAAAATAAATTCATAACTGAGGAAAGCAGAGAGGTAAAAATTACAGTAATGTCTGAAAAGGACGCCAGAATATAATTCATCTCTCATCAAAATCTCCCCAAATTTATTTCATGTAAGAAGTCGTCATGACACGTGGTGAGACATACCTTAAAGTAAATACTTGCCAGGAGATCCGGCATTGAAACGCCGTGTTAAACCACAAGTAACTGTGGCCCGGCGTTAAACGCCTAGTGGAACACTTAATAAAAGCCGTAAAGTGTGCCACGCATCCAGGTGGAGCGCTTTGGTACAGGTATATAGTATGTCGTAAATCGAGTGAATAGCTCACAGCTTTATGGTGTTTCCAGGCCAAAATATACTTTTCCACAACTAAAATAAGAACACAGTTTACAACTCGTTGGTACCCCATCATAGCAAAAACAGTCAGCCAAAATTTTTTTTAATTTCAGAGAATGTTCCCGGTAAAAGTTCGAAAATAAAAGTTACTCCGGGCTGAGCGCTTAGTACAGGTGAACAATATCGACATCCATATAGGTGTAAAACCCTTTTCCGAAAAAAAACTTTATCGCAACTTCAGTTAAACAGCCACACAGGATACACTCTGTTGTTAACACTGGACTAAGCGCTTAGTATACCGTGTTCCGTATCCATATAGGCGTCGTACCCTTTTCAAAAAAACTTATCACAGCTTGGTCTAAAGAAAAAACAGAAAGCAATCTGTTGTTAACCGGGGTTGAGCGTTTAGTACAGGTAAGCGGTGTTGCACATGTGTATAAGCGTAATACCTTTTTCCAAAAAATTTTGCCGCAACTTCGGTTTGAATTAAAATACGGGCCGTCGTTACCCGTCCGGCTAAAAAACTCACTCAGCAATTTTATTTCGCGGAATAAGTTTTCATAATTATATTTTCGGTACAGCACGGGGTAATCGGTTATTATTGTATTTGTTAACCGTCTAAGTTAGATTAAAATAAAAATAAGAATTTCGGTTTAGTGTTCTTATAGTAATATAGTTCATTAGCACTACTTTCGTTAACACTCGAGGGCAATATTCGAAACAGTCCCGTCTAATAACAAACATTCTATGCAGAATTCGAAAGACCCTATAAAATAAATCCTTGTAAACAAAAGATTACGATGTTCGGCACTTAGAGAATAATGTGTAAAGTTGAATGTGCAACTAAAATTTAGTTACAGCGAATATTGAAGTAAATTTTTTAACAAGAAGAAGAACAAGACAAGAATAACATGGGCTTCAACATAGGCTTCAACGAGTTTTATATTGACTGAGTAAAACCAATAAGCTGAAGGAACAAGTCTGAAATTGAGGAGGAAGGTATTTATTACAAATTTGTCGTCCGGTATTTAGTATATTTGATAAAACTGGATATCATATCATCGTTCTTTATGAACAATGTAGATAATTAACTGGCCACGTTGAAGAAGCATCCAGAGAGAATCTGGTTATCTTATAAGTTAAACTTGATATTGTTGTTGTTTCTATCTTATGAAAATGATTTTATCGATAAATGTATTGTAGGAGTTAGATATATATAATCATTTCCAGTGTTTCTTGAAACTTTTTTTTTCGTACTTGTTTACACTTTAAGCTACCATTTTTCCTGCCAACGGGCAATGCCGCTTCATATCGGCCCGTTGTCCAGAACGCTAAGCTAAGCAAAATGCCTAAAAACCCGTATTGCCCGCTTGCAAAATCCAGACGGTTAACAATGTGGCAGATAAACTTTCCCGTTGTAGTAGCACATTAAATGCGTTAAAAAATTATTGCGCGAATTTCCGATACGCGCGTGAGGTGTAAGTTATTTCGGAATTCGTAATCACGAAAGCAAAAAATGTTTCTATCTCGCTTATATTTTATAGTTTAAAAACAGTTCCAGTCATATAAAACACAACTGCATGCAGGAAAGTTATTTTTTGAAGAATATATTATACGCAAAACACCATAATGTTGTGTGCGGTTCACTCGATTTACGACATACCGCATACCTCTACCGAGAATTAAGACCGCATTATCAGTGATTCTTGAAAAAAAATTATTGCAAAATTGTGTTTTAGGCATGTGTGACGTCATTTCTGATCCAAATTACGTTACCAAATTATGTTTTTTACCTTGAATAACTTTCTACAAGTATGCCAAGTTTATCATCTAAGCATAAGTATTTCCGGATTTATGGCCCGTGGGACTCCCTTCTCCCGCCCCTGTGCTACACTAGACCAAAAAAGCTAAATAGGGTTAAAATGTTTTTAATCCCAGTTTTTATCTTCACCTTGTATTTGTTTCATCTTTTGTTTCTTTTTTCTTCATTTATATTGCATTTTTCTTTTCCCTTGAACAGTCAGCTAGTTCATGAGCCATAACTATAACAGAAAGTAGGGGAGAGTTATCGAACATGTCAGTATTTTTAGCTAAAAAGTGTCGGGAAAAGAGAGTTCATCTTTTCTGTGGACAACCTGTTTTGCCTCATACTGGTTACGTTTTCCTGACTGAAAAGGTGGATTTGTTTTCCCTGGCTATAGCGCAATAACATCTCTTTAACCAGAGCTTATTGTTTACCTTAACAACAGTTAACATGTAATTATAATAGAGCTTAACTGTCCGTGTGAAGAAAAATAAGGAGATTTGGCATTTAAAAAAGCTTTCAGAGTATTTACCCATAGTTGATATCACAGAAGAGCCGAATGGAATGAAGATTAGGGTTAAGCAACAACAAAGCTTTCCGAACTGCATATAACCTCGGTGAATGTATCTATGAAATCCTTATTTTGTATTTGGATTCCAAGAAATTTAAGTCAATGGAATTAAGATTGCCATAGCTCCGTATCGTCGATGACTATTTCGCAAATGCCAGTATCGATATCCTTGACACAACAGCAAAACCCAACTACTTCTAAGAAAAATTCATCTAAAAAATCTGACCCGGATTGGCCTACCAACAAGACGACATCAATAACATTACATGCAGGGCTAAGCAATGAAGATAATATAAGCTACGCCAATTCAATTTTGCAATCGTTAACTGTAACTCTTACACGTTGGTCAAAATGTGCATCTAATTCCTTTTTTGTATTTCCTCTCGCTTAGATTCTTTTACATATCTTAGCTGAAATAACAGGTCAGTTATTGCGAATAATAGTACTAACGTTTTAGCAACGACCATGAGTGCGTATCTTTTTTCATCTTGTAGAAAGTATGTCTGTCGTGCCCACCTCATGGCCCGAAACCTTTTTAACTTGAAAAGCCGTCTGGCAACGACATGTGACATTGTCTGCAGTGCTCTTCTTAAAGAATAAGTTTCCGAGGAAACAAGGTAAAATTAAAAAATAAGTTTCTGAGGAAACAAGGTAAAATTAAACGACAATTTTTTGCGGAAAATTTCTTAAAATTAAAAATAATTTTGTGAGGAAACAGGGTGAAATTAAAGAATGAGTTTCTGAGGAAACAAGGTGAAATTGAAAAATAATTTTATGAGGAAGCAAGGTGAAATTAAAAAATAATTTCCTGAGGAAACAAGGTAAAATTAAAAAATAATTTTCTCAGGAAACTCATTTAAAATCAAAAATAATTTTGTGAGGAAACAAGGTGAAATTAAAAAAAAGTTTTTGAGGAAACAAGGTAAAATTAAAAAATAAGTTTTTGAGGAAACTAGTTAAAAATAAAAATAATTTTGTGAGGAAACAAGGTGAAATTAAGGAATAAGTTTCTGAGGAAACTGTTATAAACTAAAAAGTAATTTTGTGAGGAAACAAGGTGAAATTAAAAAATAATTTTCTGAGGAAACAAGGTGAAATATAAAAAATAATTTTCTGAGGGAACTCATTTAAAATCAAAAATAATTTTGTGAGGAAACAAGGTGAAATTAAAGAATAAGTTTCTGAGGAAACAAGGAGAAATTAAAAAATAATTTCCTGAGGAAACAAGGTCAAATTAAAAATAATTTTCTCAGGAAACTCATTTAAAATCAAAAATAATTTTGTGAGGAAACAAGGTGAAATTAAAAAATAAGTTTTTGAGGAAAAAAGGTAAAATTAAAAAATAATTTTTGAGGAAACTAGTTAAAAATAAAAAATAATTTTGTGAGGAAACAAGGTGAAATTAAAAAATAATTTTATGAGGAAACAAGGTGAAATTAAAAATTAATTTTCTGAGGAAACAAGGTGAAATTAAAAAATAATTTTTTGTGGAAACAGGTGAAATTAAAAAATAATTTTCTGAGGAAACAAGGTGAAATTAAAAATTATTTTTTGAGGAAACTTTCTTAAAATAGGCTGTTCAGGTCAAATTTTTCTATGCGCCGTTCGACTTTCTAGCCGTATGCAACGTTTTCTACATTTCTATACGGTTTCAACGAGGGGTCGTGCAACTTCTTACTCCAAGCCATTATCTAGTTATTGTTATTTTTGTGGTGGATAGTATAGCCCATTTTTGTTGCGTTTTTCGGCCTATTTTGCAACAAAACACGGCACAAAGCCGGGGGTCATGTGTGGGAATTTTTTCACAATTTCTATCTTTAAAAATCAATAACTCCAGATTGAGGTATGGTAAGAACTTAAAATTTTCACAGTAGATAGTACATTGGTAAAAGTAAAAATGTATCAATTTTTGATGGTTTATTTTTAGAAATGACGTAATGATGACTTCATAGCTGAAATATTACTACAAATCGCTCTAAAAGCGCAAGAAAGTATACAACAACCAGTAAACAACTTTATAAACTGCAATTTTAACATTGAGAGACTTCATACAAATGTACGAAATTTCGGACAAGAAGGTAAATTTGCAGACCAGAAAGAAAAAATGACGTCATAGCTGAAAAAATCTTTAAAATTGATGAAATTGAAAAAAAGTTCGCAGGTACATAATAAAACACCACAAATTAGTAACTATTCAAAACTTATAAAAACACTCTTGAAGAGTACAAAATATCTCACAAGAGTGTAATTTACAGACCAGATAGTAAAAATGATGGTGTAGCTCAAAAAGGACATAAAATTATTGTAAAACAAAACAATTATACAATAACCGGTGAAGAAGTTTATAAACTGTAATCGTAACATTGAGAGACTTCATACAATGTATGAAATTTCGGACAAGAAAATATATTTGCTGACCAGCTAGACAAATAACGTCATAGCTGAAAAGATATATCAAATTGATGAAAATTTGAAAAAAGAAAGTTCGTAGGAGCCATTATAAATCACTACTACAATCATGTTCATAAATTATTGGAAAAACGGCTTTTGAGGCTTTTTTCAGAGTTTTCCCCCTCTCCCCCTACAGTCAGTGTTGATTTTGAGTTGATTTGTGCCCCAAAATACTGTCGGCGACTCTGGAAAAGACCTCCAACCAACACTGAAGAGTGGGGGGGAGGGGGAAAGTGGTTTTTCCAAAACTATTATGAACATGATTGTCTCTAAAATTTGAGACTTAGTTTTTTTAAGCGGCTTTTTTTATAAAAGCTTTTGTGTGCGTTTGTGTTGGCTGAATTAAGGACAAGTACTGCTGTGTCATTCCTTATACTGTGCATGCAGAGCTGGTTGGTTTTCTTGTTTCATAAACTAGGTTCCAGGCCTCCTATTGTCTGTTTGTTTCTTATTGTTTGTCGTATGTGGCAAGAGCTTATATATGCTTATATATTATGTATACATGACTAAAATTGTTCTTTATATAACATAGACACTTCATAATATAAAAGAAATGGAAAACACACACGTTCCACACACGTTCCGCACACGTTCCACTCAAGTTCCATAGCCAAGTGTACAAGGTGAGACTGCAGTAGCACACGTTCCACACGTTCCGCCAATTTTTTATAAAAATTAAACTTTACTTCAATTTCATTGAAGTTGGCGGTACGTGTGGAACGTGTTTAATTTAGGTGCAACCGATGGTGGAGCACCTTGGAACGGGTGTGGAACGTGTGCGGAACGTGTGGAACGTGTCATCAAAGAAAAATTTTGGCTCTAAACAAGGGGAAGCCCTTTTCAATTTTTTTATGTCATTTACAGACAATCATGTTCATAAATTATTGGAAAAACGGCTTTTGAGGCTTTTTTCAGAGTTTTCCCCCTCTCCCCCTACAGTCAGTGTTGATTTTGAGTTGATTTGTGCCCCAAAATACTGTCGGCGACTCTGGAAAAGACCTCCAACCAACACTGAAGAGTGGGGGGGAGGGGGAAAGTGGTTTTTCCAAAACTATTATGAACATGATTGTAGTTGGTAACTATAAAACTTAGACAAACACTCTTGAAAGGTACAAAATATCTGACAAGGGTGTAATTTGCAGACCAGATGGAAAAAATTATGCCGTAGCTCAAAAATGATGAAAAATAATATAAAAGCACAAAAATTATACATAACCAGTGAAAAAAGATTATAAACTGCAATCTTATTATTGAGAGACTTCATAGAAATGTACGAAATTTCGGACAAGAGCATATATTTGCAGACCAGCCAGAGAAAATAACGCAATAACTGAAAAGATATTTCAAATTAAAGAAAATGTAAAAAAAAAAGCACAGGAATCAGTATAAAACACTACAAGTTGGTAACTATAAAACTTAGACGTAAACACTCTTAAAGCGTACAAAATATTCGACAGCGTATAAATATGCAGACCAGATGAAAATGGAACAACTGCACCTTTAAGCACCTAAATAAAAAAGTACACAATATTAAGCTACCTTAAGTGATAAATGTTTTAATAGAACAATATATACCACATGTCACAAGTTGACAAAACAACGATCCTCAAAGAAAAAAGTTTTTGCCATAAAAAGTTTCGCGGTTAGAAGGAGTTACTTTACCACAAAAATTTCTTCCCTCAAATATCTAATTTAACAACTATATATACTATATTCTAAGATAAGATAATAACATCCCCTTCTCAAATTCTAAAATTATTGGAAAACTCCAAACTGTCTCAGGTTCTGAATCATACACTACATTAACTATATAGTTAATGTAGTGTATGATAGTGTGTGATATTAAAAAATAATTTCCTGAGGAAACAAGGTGAAATTAAAAAATAAGTTTTATAACGACACCATTTTGAATTTCCCGCTTTGGCAATGCATCTCCGGACGACTGGGGTATCTTAGTGTCAACAGAAGAATTTGTTGGATTGCGTTGGATGGTATTTGTTTTAATCATGGTTTTTAGTGAAAAAGAATTAATAAAATGTAATGTAGAGGCACTTAAGAAATATTTGTCTTCCCGAGGCATAAGTCCTAGCAGCTCAGTTACTTGAACTTCCAGTTTTACCGTCCTTGAAGGAGAAAAGCAGAGATTTACAGCATCGAAGAGTTGCAAAATTATGTGTTTATTGTATCAAAATTCCTTTTCCTAAGGAGTTATGGGGGAGGTATTCGAGGTAATGTAGTGCCACAAACAAGAGTTAGTGAAACACCCTATGTTTGGGTGTGGATAAACTATGACAATCGTGAAATTGTGACTGGAAAGTGTGGCTGTGTTGCAGGATACAGCGAGTCGTGCAAGCATATTTTCGCACTGTTTTGTAGAAAATAAAGTATCACTGGGACCTAACAAAACTTGCACTTCTAAAAAACAAAAGTGGCAAGAAACTGTTACCAAAAAGGGTAAAGTTCATCAGCCTGTACCCTTAAACTTAGTTAACTTCAAAAGACCTCATCCAGAAAACAACAACCTTCCTATAATATGTCCGAGAAATATGTTTGATCCTCGTCCACCTCAAGAGCGACATTCAACTATTAACTGGAACGAACTATACCTTAAAACCTAGCCATCCTTATTTCACACAATTTCAGCATCAAATTTATGTAACTGGAGCAACTTATGCTGACTTTGTTGTTTATTTACCACAAGAATCATGCACAATTAGAGTGGAAAAAACAATGTTTACTCAAATAAATCAGTGCCTCCATTGGAACATTTTTTTAGCACATATATACTACAAGAGATGTTTAGTGGGGAAATAGCCACCAAGTATATATGCGAAGATGTTTTAAATGAAATTGTTGATTATGTTTCAATAAGTGACAGTAATCAGATCCAAAGGGAATTAGATAAGCTGCTCTCCTCCCAATCCTGATTAAAATTTTGTCTAAAACAAATTTTCTGTGCCCATGCCTCACTAAAACGGTTTTTTTAAAGCCACACATTTAAAAAAAACATTAATTGGTAGAAAATACAGGTATAGTATATATATATGTCTGATTTTATATCTAATCTGCATAATGTAAACATACAGCGATAGGCTTAGCCTTTCAAAGGGTGACATTTATGCTTAAGTATGCCTTACATACTGTAAGGGAAGAAATTGTTTGCGGAAGAAACTTTTTTTGAAAATTTGCAAAAGTTTTTTCCCACAAAATGTTGTTTAGCAGAACCGCAAAAGTTTCTTTCTGCAAACACTTTCTTCCCTTAAAGTATATTAAAAGCCCTGTGATGCTTTTATATTTATTAATTACATAAAACATTTGAAACACACTGTATAATAATGGTAGTGGTACGGTTTGCCGTAAAAGCAAAGGAATTTCAGCTTTATGCCATCTATGCCATAAATAACATTTTTTTAAAATGTGTGGCTTTAAAAAAAGCCGTTTATGATGGGGTTTGTAAAGCCTAACATTTCTATTCAAATTGAAGGGAGTACTTGAAAATTATTTTACCAAAGGTGGTTGCATATTTAATATTGCCCCAACTATTGTCCAAGTGTGGTCACATAGATCAGTCATTGATATTGGTAAAGTATTACTAAGTATTCTAAATTCCTGTAATCTTCCCATAATCTTTCTATGTGGATCCTTGCTCTAACAACACGTATACCAAGATATACCTCTGATCGAGTAAACTGTCTCTTTTGACGAACAAATGGGGGCAAAACACAGGTTACCTGACGTGATAAGAACAAATCTTGTACGTTAAAACCTTTATTAAAAAGTTTCTGATGCAAAACTAGCTAGGGAAGATGACGGTGATGTCAATCAATGCTGACACGAAAATCAAAAGCACTGACAGTATCAGGTGTTATAATTTCGTTTTTTACTTCTTCACTGGCTGGTCCTATAGATGCTTCATTTTTCGTAGGTGTCGATATTTTGCCTAATTTTCGCTTTTTGGATGCACAAGGTAATGCCTGCCTGTCCTTTTTTTTTTTTTTTAAATATAGTGTAGGGTGTTGGCTAACATCAGTGGGTCTTTCATATTTAAAATAGTTTGAGCATATAACACTGTGTTTCTTAAAAATAAAATGCTTCCTATTACATGCAAACCCCCATTTAGAATAAAACTTTGGATCAGGATGACATTACCAGAATTTTAGCGCAACACTCCCATCGTATGCAGAGATATGTAGCTTAATTACATATTTACTCTTATATTTTCGAGCATTATTACAAGCTCCAACAGCACAGAGATCATTAATTCCCATTTCACAAAAATCCAAGCATAAACAAGCTCCAAAATGGCTTAATCTTGTAATGTTTTGATTTCTCAGATACCCCGGTCGTCCGGAGATGCATTGCGAAAGCGGGAAATTCAAAATGGTGTCGCTATCAATGAAAAGGTCTATTAAAAAATAATTTTCTGAAGAAACCCATTTAAAATAAAAAATAATTTTGTGAGGAAACAAGCTGAAATTAAAGAAAAAGTTTCTGAGGAAACAAGGTGAAATTAAAAAATAAGTTTCTTAGGAAACAAGGTAAAATTAAAAAATAATTTTTTAAGGAATCTTTCTTAAAATGAAAAATAATTTTGTGAGTAAACAGGGTGAAATTAAAGAATAGTTTCTGAGGAAACAAGGTGAAATTAAAGAATAATTTTTTGAGGAAACAGGGTGAAATTAAAGAAAAATTTTGAAATTAACCCGTGTGGTGCGGATTCCGTATATATACGGGATAGCTACGGGCGTTTTACAGGCTCGCCCAGCTGCGTCACAAGCACTTTCAACAAACTGATTTTGCTCAGATCTGGTAGTAAGACCAAAACACTGCCCTTTGAAAAGAAAGTCGGAGTCTATAAGCGCTTTGTTGTGAAATTTCGGCCCTACAAAATCAATAATTCATTCAAAAAATCTCTCCGCAAATTTTGCCAAGTCCGAGATTGTTGGCCGTGTTACGGGCCACCAAAGCGGCGCAAATTCACCCAAACACAGTTTTGTGTCACGGCACACCTACTTAGCGTGCGCCCAATGCATTTGCTACACATCTAATGCTCCCAATCCGTTCTTACGTTAAACTAAAAACAACTTAAGTCAACAGGCCCGGGGAGTCCAGGGGTTAGCGCCCCCCCTGGCGGGAAGCGACGGACGCCAAGATGCGACTTTCTGGACGCCAAAAAAAACGTTTAGGTCTTTTTCTATCAAATAAGCCTGAAGTGAGCATCTAGTTCCTTTATGTTCTTGAGTTATAGTCAATTGAAGTAGGAATTAAAGTTGTGCCAAAATTGGGCTTTTTGACAAACGGAGCGCACTACGAGGGTTAAACAATAATTTTTGGAGAAAACAAGGAGAAATTAAAAAATAATTTTCTGAGGAAACTATTTTAAAATAACAAATAATTTTCTGAGGAAACAAGGTGAAATTAAAAAATAATTTTCTGAGGAAACTATTTTAAATTAAAAAATAATTTTCTGAGGAAAGTATTTGAAAATAAAAAATAATTTTTAGAGGAAACTATTTAAAAATAAAAAATAATTTTTTGAGGAAACTATTTAAAAATAAAAAAATTTTTTTTGAGGAAACTATTTTAAAATAAAAAATTTTTTTTGAGGAAACAAGGTGAAGTTAAAGAAAAATTTTTTGAGGAAACAGGGTGAAATTAAAGAATAATTTTGAAATTAACACTTGTGGTGCGGATCGCGTATATATACGGGATAGCCACGGGCGTTTTACAGGCCCGCCCAGCTGCGTCATAAGCGCTTTCAACAAACTGGTTTTGCTCAGATCTAGTAGTAAGACCAAAACACTGCCATTCGAAAAGAAAGTCGGAGTCTAAAAGCGCTTTGTTGTGAAAGTTCGGCCCTACAAAATCAATAATTCATTCAAAAAATCTCTCCGCAAATTTTGCCAAGTCCGAGATTGTTGGTCATGTTACGGGCCACCAAAGCAGCGCAAATTCACCCAAACACAGTTTTGTGTCACGGCACACCTACTTGGTGTGCGCCCAATGCATTTGCTACACATCTAATGATCGCAATCCGTTCTTACGTTAAACTAAAGTCAACTTAAGTCAAGAGATCCAGGGGGTAGCGCCCCCTGGCGAGAGGCGACGGACGCCAAGACGCAAATTTCTGGCCGCGCAAAAAAAGGTTTAGGTCTTTTTCTATCAAATAAGCTTGAAGTGAGCATCTAGTTCCTTTTTGTTCTTGAGTTATAGGCAATTGAAGTAGGAATTAAAATTGTGTCAAAATTGGGCTTTTTGACAAACGGAGCGTACTACGAGGGTTAAACAATAATTTTTTGAGGAAACAAAGTGAAATTAAAAAATAATTTTCTGAGGAAACTATTTTAAATTAAAAAATAATTTTCTGAGGAAACAAGGTGAAATTAAAAAATAATTTTCTGAGGAAACTATTTTAAATTAAAAAATAATTTTCTGAGGAAAGTATTTAAAAATAAAAAATAATTTTTAGAGGAAACTATTTAAAAATAAAAAATAATTTTTTGAGGAAACTATTTAAAAATAAAAATAAATTTTTTGAGGAAACTATTTTAAAATAAAAATTTTTTTTTGAGGAAACAAGGTGAAGTTAAAGAATAATTTTTTGAGGAAACAGGGTGAAATTAAAGAATAATTTTGAAATTAACACTTGTGGTGCGGATCCCGTATATATACGGGATAGCCACGGGCGTTTTACAGGCCCGCCCAGCTGCGTCATAATCGCTTTCAACAAACTGGTTTTGCTCAGATCTAGTAGTAAGACCAAAACACTGCCATTCGAAAAGAAAGTCGGAGTCTAAAAGCGCTTTGTTGTGAAAGTTCGGCCCTACAAAATCAATAATTCATTCAAAAAATCTCTCCGCAAATTTTGCCAAGTCCGAGATTGTTGGTCATGTTACGGGCCACCAAAGCAGCGCAAATTCACCCAAACACAGTTTTGTGTCACGGCACACCTACTTGGTGTGCGCCCAATGCATTTGCTACACATCTAATGATCGCAATCCGTTCTTACGTTAAACTAAAGTCAACTTAAGTCAACAGATCCAGGGGGTAGCGCCCCCTGGCGAGAGGCGACGGACGCCAAGACGCAAATTTCTTGCCCCGCAAAAAAAGGTTTAGGTCTTTTTCTATCAAATAAGCCTGAAGTGAGCATCTAGTTCCTTTTTGTTCTTGAGTTATGGGCAATTGAAGTAGGAATTAAAATTGTGTCAAAATTGGGCTTTTTGACAAACGGAGCGCACTACGAGGGTTAAACAATAATTTTTTGAGGAAACAAAGTGAAATTAAAAAATAATTTTCTGAGGAAACTATTTAAAAATAAAAAATAATTTTTAGAGGAAACTATTTAGAAATAAAAAATAATTTTTTGAGGAAACTATTTAAAAATAAAAAATAATATTTGAGGAAACAAGGTGAAGTCAAAGAATAATTTTTTGAGGAAACAGGGTGAAATTAAAAAATAATTTTCTGAGGAAACTATTTTAAAATAACAAATAATTTTCGGAGGAAACAAGGTGAAATTAAAAAATAATTTTCTGAGGAAACTATTTTAAATTAAAAAATAATTTTCTGAGGAAACTATTTTAAATTAAAAAATAATTTTCTGAGGAAACTATGAAAAAATAAAAAATCTATATAATAATACGCCAGTTCCGTGTCTCTGTGACAGGCAAAGTGGATGTCTGCATTTTCCTTTGATGTTGCCGAAATTCCCTTTGATGTTGCCGAAAAAATTATGTCCATTTTGCTAGCGGGTTTACTTTGTTTACGTCACGTGATGAAAACGACTCAATTTGATTTGCTGAAATAAATTTAACGGCTAACTTTCCAAAAATTGTGTCCCTCGACACCGAAAAAAACACAAAAGAAAGGTCCCTTCGTCTTGAAAAAAGTGCAAAAAGTGATTCAGAGAAAGAAAACTCTAAGTAAAGAAAAAGTTGAAAGCCACAAGAAGTTACTTCGGAAGTGAAGAGTGGAGCTAGGAAGTAGTAAAGTAAAGTTAGAAGTAAATTCTAAGTAAAGAAGTAGAAGTAGAAAAATAAAGTTGAAAGCCACAAGACAAGAAGTTACTTTGGAAGTGAAGAGTGGAGCTAGGAAGTAGTAAAGTAAAGTTAGAAGTACAAAATTAATGCTAGAGTTTCAAGTGAATTGGAATTGAGAAAAAGTAAGAACTTTTATATTTTTAGACGTTCCGTTTTTATATGTAGCAAAAAAGAATCGCATTCTCAAAAAAAATCCATTGGAGCTTCAAATTCTTTAATTTTTATATTTTACCGCGTTTTTAATAAAAAAGCCAGCAATTGTTTGCATAATTAATGTGCTAAAATTCAAAATGCTGCATAAAGCTGTTAGCTGGCTACCAAACAAATGTGCCAGCGAAATGGAAAGTTTTGGTTTGTTGAACTATCTGCAAATGTCATAATTTTTACATTGCTATTGTTTTCCTTTATATGTGTTGTACTAAACTAATCATAAATAGCTAGCTATAGACGTAACTATAAGTCTCCCCATCTTAGTTATATTTAACTGGGTGTCTTAGGTATATACTGTTTTGTTAGCTAGCTAGCTAATGTTAGCTTCAAGGCTCTATCCCATTAGCTAGCTTTAATCTATGAGTTTTGTTGTTATTCCTCTTCTTTTAGGTCTTTATAGCTACCTTAGTAGTCAAACTTCTCTTCTTTTTTGAACACGAATTATATATCATGTAACAAGCTAGCTACAAAATCTTTCTTGAACTTTTAGGATACTGTGACACATTTTTATGCCCATAGAGAATAATTTTTTCACATTTCCTGTAAACTTTACAAGGGGACCACAATATGACAAGTGGAACGAATTTTATAGAATTTAAAGTGTGTGTGTTAAGTTATTTTTTATTGTTTTGTTTCGTCATCCTGTTAAACTTTTGTCAGCCTACATGTAAAATGCCAGGTTTTTTTACAGGGGTTTTTGACATTTGATTGGAAATTTATATACACGTGGGTTTATGACTTTGGGTTAAAAAAATTTATGAGAGGATGGTATGGTTGTCAGTTTATATTGTTTGTGTTGCAAAATGCTGTTTTTTGAAATTTTGTGTAAACTTTTGTGGAAATAGACAACATGCAATATATATACTGAAAGAACAAATCTTTGTAGAATCAGACTTCACTGTAAGCTGTTGTAAAGCTGATGTCTTTATCGGTGAAAATAACAGCCATAGTTTACTAATTAAGAAAAAAATAAAACGAGTTTGAAAGTTAAGAAGTACTTATTTGTTAAGCTTTTCGTACACTAAGTACATCTTCAGACTATATAAACAACTTTGTCTTTATATTTCGTATTATAAATTATTGTTTGGGAGAACTAACTGTATGTGATGTAATTTTTGCTGGAAGAAAATTCCATGGGTTCACGTTTTTGTTTTTCTTGAGAATTTTACAAAATTTTGTAGGGATAAATGTTTGCTGATGATAAAAAAATTACTTAATGTTCTGACTGAAACTGTTTTTGTTTTTTATATTTTGTAATCTAAACGCGTGGACTGTATGCACTGAAATCACTGATTTTTTTAAATTTTGATGTGTTTCATAACCTTTTTGTGGAAGATTAATGATTAATGGCAATATACGACATGCTGAATGAACTTATTTTTGTTGATTTAGATGTGTTTCTCAAAAACCGATCTGTTTTACATTGTATGTAAACCTTTGTTTATGAACCGTATACATACAATGTTTGTTGATTCAAGTTTATTCTTTGCTTATTGATTTTTTGACATTTAGGTTTAAAATTGTTGGTAAAGGGCAGTATGGTTCATCATATACAAAGAAATAATATTTTTGTGTTCTTATCTGGTTGATTTTTACATTTTGTGTAACTTTGCGGGAGAGAATGGTATGCAACCGAAGTGACTGATTTTTCTAGATTTAAATTTGATGTTTTCCAAACTATGGCTTTTTTATATCTTTGTATAAGCTTTTAAGGGAAAGACAATATTTAAAATGTGTAAAGAACTTATTTTTGTTGATTTGTGCTAACTCTTGCAGGCCTCCTTTTTGACATTTCAGAATAAAATACTGAGGGTTTTCAACATAATCACTTATAAGATGTACATATTTGAGAGGCGTTATTATCCGTGTTGTGACTGTCGGTGTTGTAACTGTCGGTGTTCTTACTGTCGGTTTGGGGGGTGTTGTGAGTGTTGATGTTGTGAGTGTCATTGTTGTAACTTTTTATCAACTAGATTTTGCACCTTGCATGCTGTTCTTTTTTATTTTGTGTAAGATTTGTGTGGAGGATTTAATGCAATTTGACATTTGATATTTGGTGTAAGATTTTAAGAACATTTTTTTTTGTATATGCACTGCTGACGTCAGCAAAACATCTAAAGCAACCTATTTTTTCATTGGGCTTTTGCCTAAGTGGATTTTTCCACGGGCCTTATCGACTATCTCTTATAATAATACGGAGACTGTGTCTGTCCGTAACAGGCAAAGTGGATGTGTTCAGTTTCCTTTGATGTTGCCGAAAAATGCATGTCTAATATGTTAAGATTTCTGACGTTACGGCGCGACGTCAATAACACTACTTTAACGTCAATATCCTATATTAAATTAATGAAGCCATTACAGTGCACCTAAAACTTTGAGGCTAAATAACTTGGAAACGAGGTGGTGACGTCAATGATTTTTCACCGCGTGGGTAATTAGGGACCACCTAGGACCAATTTGGGTAAGTTTCCCAAACCTGGGTCACCAAATCCGTTTCGGAATGGACGGGTTGATGACGTCATCAAAAACCTTCAAACCTTAATATCTCCGCAACCGTTTGTAAAAAGTACATAATCCTATACAATTTCTTAATCAGCGCTTCAAGATCTATACGATGAAGGTAACAGGTATACAAATTTCTAAAAAAAAAAATTTCGGTTTGGGCCATTGCTGACGTGAGCCAAATTTTTAAACCCTTATATCTCATTAACCGCTCATCAAAAGCACATGATCGTATACATTTTCTTGATCAGCGCTTTAAGCTCTCCACAATAGAGGCAACGTGAAAACAAAATTCTAAAATTATTTTAGTGGATGGGTTGCTGACGTCATCAAAAATTTTATCCTGCCTCAGTGGATTTTTCCACGAGCCTTATCGCCTAGTAATTACTATTTTAACACTTGTGGTGCGGATCCCATATATATACGGGATAGCCACGGGCGTTTTACAGGCCCGCCCAGCTGCGTCAAAAGCAATTTCAACAAGCTGGTTTTGCTCAGATCTGGTAGTAAGACCAAAACACTGCCCTTTGAAAAGAAAGTCGGAGTCTAAAAGCGCTTTGTTGTGAAATTTCGGCCCTACAAAATCAATAATTCATTCAAAAAATCTCTTCGCAAATTTTGCCAAGTCAAGATTGTTGGTCATGTTACGGGCCACCAAAGCGGCGCAAATTCACCCAAACACAGTTTTGTGTCACGGCACACCTACTTGGTGTGCGCCCAATGCATTTGCTACACATCTAATGCTCGCAATCCGTTCTTACGTTAAACTAAAGTCAACAGGCCTGTGGGTCAAGGGGGTAGTGCCCCCCCTGGCGGGAGGCGACGGACGCCAAGACGCAAATTTCTGGACGCGCAAAAAAAGTTTAGGTCTTTTTCTATCAAATAAGCCTGAAGTGAGCATCTAGTTCCTTTTTGTTCTTGAGTTATAGGCAATTGAAGTAGGAATTAAAGTTGTGTCAAAGTTGGGCTTTTTGACAAACGGAGCGCACTACGAGGGTTAAACAATAATTTTTTGAGGAAACAATTTAAAATAAACAATAATTTTTTGAGGAAGCAAGGTGAAAGTAAAAAATAATTTTCTGAGGAAACTATTTTAAAATAACAAATAATTTTCTGAGGAAACAAGGTGAAATTAAAATATAATTTCTGAGGAAACTATTTTAAATTAAAAAATAATTTTCTGAGGAAACTATTTAAAAATAAAAAATAATTTTTAGAGGAACTATTTAGAAATAAAAAATAATTTTTTGAGGAAACTATTTAAAAATAAAAAATAATATTTGAGGAAACAAGGTGAAATTAAAGAATAATTTTGAAATTAACCCTTGTGGTGCGGATCCCGTATATATACGGGATAGCCACGGGCGTTTGACAGGCCCGCCCAGCTGCGTCACAAGCAATTTCAAGAAACTGGTTTTGCTCAGATCTGGTAGTAAGACCAAAACACTGCCCTTTGAAAAGAAAGTCGGAGTCTAAAAGCGCTTTGTTGTGAAATTTCGGCCCTACAAAATCAATAATTCATTCAAAAAATCTCCCCGCAAATTTTGCCAAGACCGAGATTGTTGGTCATGTTACGGGCCACCAAAGCAGCGCAAATTCACCCAAACACAGTTTTGTGTCACGGCACACCTACTTAGCGTGCGCCCAATGCATTTGCTACACATCTAATGCTCGCAATCCGTTCTTCCGTTAAACTAAAGTCAACAGGCCCGGGAGGTTCAGTGGGAGTAGCGCCCCCTGCCGGGAGGTGACGGACGCCATGACGCAAACTTCTGGACGCCAAAAAAAAAGTTTAGGTCTTTTTCTATCAAATAAGCCTGAAGTGAGTATCTAGTAGATAGTGAAGGGAGTCAGAACCAACACAAATTTTGTGAATTCGCGGTCAAATTCTCATAATAAATATCATACACAAAAACACCTTGTGACGTCATAGATACGCGCGACAAAAATCCGACATCTGACAAAAAATCCGCTGACAATCAGCAAAAACCAACGCATGCGCAGTATATGTGATCCTATTGACCACCCTTCAAAGTTAAATGATGTACGTAAGGAGAAGATGAGTTCGTTCAAGTACATATCAGGCCTATTCAAAACGCAGGATGTGTGCAACAAGGCTGTTGAAAATGAGCCCTACCAGCTTATATGTGCGCCAGAGTGGTTCAAGTACGCAACAGAGGAGATCAAAGCACAGGACATGTGCAAGGCTGTTGGAGAGAAGGCCTATATGTTAGAGTATGTGCCAGATCATTTCAAAACGGAAGAAATGTGCAACAAGGCTGTTGAGGAGGATCCCTTGATGCTCGAGTTTGTACCATACCGCTTCAAGACACACGACATGTGCGACAAAGCTTTCAATAAAGACCATGATATGTTCTGGTTTATTCCGAAACAATTCAAGACTCAAGACATGTGCAACAAAGCTGTTGAATGGCATGCCTGTCTTGTAAGGCTTGTACCAGACGAGTTAAAAGCGGAGGACATGCGTGACAACATGTGCTCCATATGTAGGTGAAATTTCCAAGGTTTATCTTACAGCCCTGTTGTAAGATAATAAAAAATAAAAAAAAATACTATAATAAGAAATGTGCAACACCCAATCAAAATTTGAAGTATTTGGAACCGCGGTAGCTATGATCTTTATAACCGGGATTGGCCCTCTCTGCCACCAATGGCATTGGTCCTAGTACAAGAATCGTCAAAAGAGATGGATAATGAACAAGCAATTAAGGATTTAGAGGATCGTATTGATGCCCTAGAATTACTATCATAACAGGTTATCTTATGGCTCTGAGGAGCCATAAGATAAATGGAACAATACTGAATACTGTAATGAGTGCGAACGTGTACTCGATGAATAAGACAGGTGTAGCTGTAGACGAAGGCTTATGATAAGGGTTAGGATGCTGTTCTGGTACTGATACCAGGAATATAAAACATATAACGGGGGTAGTTGTGTATGTGCAAGGAGAAGCAATCCTCGGGCCTTGTTTAAAATTCAATAAAAGGTGCTGAAATTTGAGAATGAAATTGTGAAACCCCGTAGCTTCTACAACTTTGCGTGTACTTTTACCAACATCAGTGATATCAATGTGGACTATCTGACAGTGTCAGACCCCATTCCTTCCAACAAAGGCAATGATCAACGGTATATTGTGGGGTATCATACGCAAGACCTCATAGTAGCCCTGAGGGTAAAGACACCTAAAATCTGGTCCCCGAATGGAGTCACCCGGTACAATGCCAGTGCTGTACCAGCGATGAGTTTTGATTTTGAAGAGTACCCTAATTTTATCGAAAAATATCGTCAAATTTGAAATTGACGACGGAGCCAGTCAAAAAAGAACGTTACACCAACGCGAAACTAAAATACTATAAGGACGCGATAACAACCAAATTTCATGGTATGCGAGTACCCTATGATGAACCCTGCCAAGTCAGTGCCATCCTAGCACTATCATCAGTGTATATGCAGGGTAAAAACTACTACCCACAGGTGCAAGTTGTGGAATGTAGGTATAAGGACTTCAAAGTCGAATGGCTGCTAAGTGATGATTAAATGTTTTATAACCCTCACAAGTCTTACAAAACATACTAGGGCTTGTAAACAGGTAGAGAATCTAGGTATTGCTTGCATACTGCACAGACTGAAGATTTTTTAAAACGTCGTTTCTGCCTTCCTCCCGACCTTTCGCTACAAGCTGGGCGCGCTCTCGTTCATTGATGGAGTCAACGATCCGTTTGAGGTGTTGTCGTATTTGCTCCTTTAGCAGCATATACCGTTGTTTTTCTTGCATAATGAGACTTAACTCGTAGTCGCTGATAACCCCATTTTCTACCGCTTTTGAAATCAGATCAACGACGGAATTCAATTTTGACTCAGCGAGTAGCCTGATACTTTCGTGTTTCTTGGACTTAACACTCAATCTTTTTGAAACGTTCCTCAGGCCAGCCTGCCCGAGCCCCATGGCTATAGTAATACCCCCCATCGCGATACATAGTGGAGCCCCAAGGCCCGAGGCTAGCGCCCCAATTCCGACGCCCGACGTTATAATACTAACGCTCAGTAATCCATGATCACAATACCTCACCCAGGTCCCATGCATCTTGAACTTCTTTGCAAGCCCGTCCCGCTCCTTGATTTCCCTTCTCAGGTACTGCTCAATTTCTTCGATTTTTTTGAGCCTGTAGACCTGGCTTTCCTCCGGCATGTCCGCGCTTTTCCCAGGCGCACTTGGTAAGGTTGGGTATAGTTTACTCAACTCCATTTATTCTATAAGCAAACACGTCGTAATTCCAGTAAACGAAACATTTTTGTTATGATGATGTTCATCTGTTAGCATAAACTCGAGGCGATCCGTAGAACCCTTCAAGGGAAGGTATATCGGAGTCTCGAAACTCCAGGTAAGCATGTCCCACAAGGCGTTTATTACCTTGGTGGGAAGCAAAGCAAGAATTTTGGACTTTTTACCGTTAAGTAGGGCATCATTCTCATCCAGCTGAGGGCAAACAAGTCGTAGCCGAATGTAAATATCGGTCTTGTAAAATGCATCATAGTCGCCTTTCGTATAGTACTTTCTACTGGGCTCGTAGGGTAGGCCCATGAGCTCTTGCAGCTGTCTTTTAATCACCACCGTGTACCCTTCATTGACACGGAGCCTACAGAGTCCATTTTTTTGGACAAAGAGCTTGATCTTGTCCTGTGCCTGACTGTTCACGATAGCCGCCAAATCCTCGATCCTATACAGACCGTTCATGATTTCAATTCGGACCTCCACCTGCATGGACCCTGCCTTACGGATGCTAAAGTCGTTGTTACTGTAAATATTCAGCCACGTAGGTCGAATACTGATGGACTTTAGGGCAATTCTCGTGTCCTGTCCCAGATAATCCTCAAACATCGTGGGCTTTTCACTGTCGGTAATGTAGAGTTGCTTCATCCTTTCTTCTAAGAAGAAAGGATGAACATGTATTAGTACAACCTGAGTGCAAGGTATAAATCAAACAGGGGAGAATGGCCCCTTGGTATCACGAACCTGGAACACCAGGACCTATACGTGTGTACGGAATCTCATATTCCTATAGTATTTCCCGAGTTTACCAAATACCCCATCAAAATTCCAACAACCTACCTTAATGATCCTGTTAGAGTTGGTTGGGAAGGACAAGCCTTGAACTACTGCAACATTCAGGTTAATTTTGCAACGCATTGCGCAACCACGGCCTTGGGCATCTCTGCAAAACACATGACAGGTTCCGTACCACTCGTCAACTCAATCTTCAAATTTCATGTATACTACCACATGCGTCGTATCCTTGCCAGAATGAAGGTACCCATGCCTTATAACAATGGATTTGCCCAGTACAAAAATCCCTACTCCACCTCTGGATACGCACAAGTGTATCGTGAGTACGGTGCTAGCCCTAATGGTCTGTACAAATTTAAGGCGGTAATGTCGTCACTCACCAACGGTTCGTGATGGCCTCAGGTTGACGGGAAATTCATCATGCCAACAAGTCAAGGCCTTACGGCGGAAGGTCTGACAAAATTAATTGAAAGTATTCGCGTCTACGTGGTCTTGTTGCTTGGGTCGCAGGCGGGGGCCAAGGCATCCCTACTTGGTTCTGGTGCGGACAACTATACGGCCCGACAAATTCTGTTGCAAAAATTTGAAAGTATGGTACGGCGGGAAGGGAATGTAGGGCAAGACATAACACAATTCCAAAAAGTGCTCCAATATGCCCGAACGCCGGTTAATTTTGCCGTTATGCCCAGTGTGTATATACTGCCATCAGATATGAAACTGCGGATTGGAAAAATTGAGGGCTGTAATAACAATATCTTGATTGCACCTACCAACGTAAGCGTGGGGGTCAGGGTTGACATGAATAACAAACCTATTGTCAAGCCTACGGAGAGGGCATCAAACATGCGGCAACCCCTAAACAGGCTATCAACCCGGTCCCTAGACATACTATAAAAGCACCCCCTATACATACTACACCCCCCAGGCATACTATCAAACCAGGCCCTGAACAGAGGGGGTCCCCCACAGGGGGACAACATGAGGATATCAAAACAGTGTTGATTACCACCGGAGTAGGCCTCATCATTGCCTACATCTGGCTTAAAAAATAGATCATATTAAGCTTTTTTCCTCTTTCCAACATAGGTCACAACAAAAACAACGGCAGCCACGATAGCCATGTACAGATACTTGGCTGCATATTCGACAATTGTTGCATCTACCCTCAAAAAGAACGAGACAACCGTGCCAATGATGCCAGCAAGGGCAGCACCTGCCTTACCTGCCAAGTATTTTAGGAATTTTCCCAATCTTTCCAGCTGCTTCTCTACAAACCCTTTTCCTGCACCCGTTGCGGCACTTCCTCCTGCACCTGTTGCGGCACTTCCTCCTGTAACTGCGAGTACAATGGTGGAAATCAGTAGGCCAACAGCCGATATGATATTCGCTATGGTCAGACCCTGCTCCTTGAAGAGGATCCTGATCTGTTCAAGTAGGGATGTGTCATCCCCAGCGATTTTCATCAGCGTCTCCTTGATGACCTTCAGCTGGCTATGAATGCTGGATGATAATAGGCCGTGTGTTTCTGGTGTGGCCTCTGCCTTATCGTGAAGATTTTCAATCTCTTCCTCAAGCTTAGCGATATCCCTCTCAAGGTTAGCCCTTTTTCCTTCGGTTGCCCCGGCCTTCTGTGCTTCGAGTTGTTTCACCTTGACCTCCGCCTTGCCAATCTCGCTGTCGTATAGAATCATCTTGCTTTTCAAATTTTTCAAGTTACCCCTTACTGTCTGAAGTTCAAGGTTAAGCCCCCTTCTTTCACGTTCGGTGATACCTTGATCACCACCAAACGACCTATCTTCGATAAGGCTTTCCATCTCGTCTAAAACATTACCAACCAATTCCATCATTTCAATAGTATCACCCTTCTCCCAGAGCTTCTCATCGAGGTGGTCGAACTTTTGCAGGAGTGTCTGGGCCCTTACTTTACTGCCTTTGTTGGGTGTAGTATAGTCGGTAAAACCCAGGGCTTGCAGGCGCGTGCTGTCTAACAACGTTCATATCTGGGCAACGGTTTTTAATCTACCGTCAAGATTTGTAATCACTTTTTCTTTGAAAATTTTATTCCCTATCGCTTTTTCTTTGACAATAAGTTGATCCCCTTGCATCCTAAACTCATCGTAATGTTCCGCATTAGGCAGCCCCAGCTCCTCCCTAAGATGTTCGTAAAGGCTATCAACCTTTGATTTTACTATTTCTCCCATCTGCCTTATCGTGGTGCCTCCTGGAAACCCTGTTGTTCTCCCGGAGTTGGCACTGGCCTTGGCACCGGCGGCCTTGGCGTTGCCGGAGGATCTTCAGGATCTGGAAGGTCCTCCCCTGGCGTGAAATCGTGTTCATACGTTGGATTCGTCGGCATTTTACGATTACGATTTCTCCACGATTAACCAGAATGAGGACCTTTATGTTGATGTGCCAAACCTGGGTCAGCATGATGTCATATTTCCGGGTAGCATCAGGCTACTGTTTAGCCTGGAACTTACAGGGACCAACACGAAGCGTACCCTAGTCAGCAATATCGGGAAAACATTTGTGCGGGACCTACGTATCACCTTGAATGGCAACGAAATTCAAAATATTAGCGACTATGGACCCCTCGCGGTCTACCGGGATCTCTGGCTGCCCAAATATGAGAGGGAGAATAACCTAATTCTAGAGGGTATTAACCCTAATGACGGCACCATCAGGGCCCTGCAGGTGAAGGCTACTGACCACGTTGGCACTGACGAGGAGAAGGCCATTACTGCCGCTTATGGGAATACATTTTGTATACCCCTTTGCAAGATGTTAGAACTGACAAATGATCTCCCTTTTACCAGGCCGGGCTGTATGATAGATTACAGTTTGTCCTACATTTTGCATCGTACGGCGACGTTATCAAAGATGGAGGTACGGCAGCCTCAGGGTCTACTTCAGCCAAGGCAGAGGACGCTGCATATAAAATCGCCAATATTGCCTTGGAATATGACAAGGTCAACCATGAAGGTCTGGAGAGTGCTATGATGTCAAGTTAAAGTCGTCTCGCGTTACCCTACGAAAGGATACTCCGGAGCAAGGTGGTGACCCTTAAAAAAGCCGACACCAGCTACAACCTTCAAATCGATACTCCTGCCAAGTCTCTCAAGGGTGTCTTGTCACTGTTTGTAGACCCTTCGGATGTGAAGGCCTACTCTGGTAAAAACGAGGTGTTCTATAACCCTAAAATCGAGAGGGTATCCGTTACGGTTGAGGGGGAACCCAACGATTTGTATTCACACACCATGCTTCCAAAAGACCACCTCGAACAGATCGTGAACCTCTTCGGGAGTCACGACTCGGAAGTAACCATAGGACAATTCCTAACACAGAGGTACGCCTTATTCATTGACTTCCGAACCTCGCCTAACCATACCCTGCATGGATCTGGAAGACCCCTACAACGCCTGAGTGACGGCATCACGTTGCAAATGACGAAGAAAGCCGACGGAACCGGGGATATTCGCTGCTATGTGTACCTGCTTCAAGATGCCCAGCTAAACATCTTAGATGGTAGGTTTCACTCTGTAGAGTACTGAAAATAAATGGCAACCTTAGCAATCATAACAGGGGGAGCACTTATTAACGCACTCGCGTTCAGCTGTACAAACTTTCTATTCAGTAAACTTGCAGGGCATGGCGAGGCAGAACGCAAGAGACATGACCAGGCGATGGAAAAATTGCAAGCCAGCCAAGCGCAGTGGGTACAAGACCGACAGGCTAAAATCGACTGGTTTAACAAACAACGAGAAATACAAATACAGGCTGGGAAGAGCCTTCGGGAGCTGGAGGATGACATGTACAAGTACTACCTTGCATCGAACGATAAGGTTCCAAAATTGTCTGATTTTTACACACTGATTTTTACACACTAAGCCCTGCCCTTCAAAAAAACAACAAGATGGTGAACTTACCTTCATTGTTGGCTCCTTGACCCTTCTAGGTTTTATTGCCTACAAGTATCTGTAAACGTTTTTGACATGTTATAATAAACATGGTAAAAGCACCACATATCGTTACCAAAGAAGAAGCGGAAAAATTAAGCAATATTTACTACACTCCGGAAAATCTCTGGACTGGACGAAAAGCTATCAAATTGCTCGCCTCAGAAGCTGGCCTATCCAAAAAGCTAGTCACTCACTGGCTGTCTAGGCAACTGCTCTAGCTCCGACATATCAAGGGCCCCAAACGTATCGATTACCCACATTTTACCATTACGGGACCTAATGAGATGCACCAGTTTGATCTATTGTACATGCCTCATGACAAGCTGTATGGAAATACGTACAAGTACATATTGACAGCGGTCGACGTGGCTTCGAGGTACAAGGTAGCGAGGCCTCTACGGACCAAAAAAGCCAGCGAAGTCGCGGACATGATCAAGGACATTTACAAGGCGGGACCTCTTCGCTATCCCAAGATTTTTCAGTGTGATAATGGTAGTGAATTCAGGTCAGGTGTAACAAAGCTGCTAGAGGACAAGGGGGTGGAAATTAAGAGGACCACCACTAAGTACCACCATACTTTCACGGCCTTTGTAGAGTCTTATAACAAGGTAATCGCGGAAAGACTCTTTAAACTTCAAGATGCGCAAGAGCTGGTTTCTGAGGAGACTAGTAGTACATGGGTCAAACACTTGTACGTTATCGTAAAAAGTCTCAACAACACCAAAACTGTCATGATTAGCATGAAACCTAACAGGGCGATTAAACTCGAAGAGGTACCACTTGCGAGTGGTCAACAATACCCCGAGGAAAAACCCTTGCCTGAGGATGGTCTCTATCTCCATCTGCTACAGCCTGGGGAGGAGCATGGTGACTCGAAAAGACATGCAACTGACGCCGTTTGGAGCAAACATACTTGAAGGTTGGATAGGGTAGTGGCAGGTAGTCGTGTGTTGTACTATTTGAGGGACGGGCCTGAAAGAAGCTTCGTGTCCGAGGAATTAATGCTTATTCCAGAGGGGGTTCAGGTGCCTCAAGAGCATGTAAAAGAATGGTAATATTTTCTGTGGCTTATCAAGGCCATAAAAAATGAGTGCCTCCCTAGTCCTCTATTGCCGGAACACCCAGATCGTACAGGTCATCTCGAGTAAGGTCGATAAGCCTAAAGTGGCACCCGCAGCGCTCCACATGTCCATCCTCTTGAAACCGATTAAACGCATGCATGCCATTGGGATTATCGATGACGACAATCTCCTCCGCGCTTGGGTAGTTACCCTTGAACCACAAACTCTTCTTGTTGATGTTGCGCCTCTGAACACGCGTGCAGTAATAGGGAAGATGATGGTACCCGTCGTCGTCCTGTGCGGTATGCTTGCGATGAATTATAATTATATTGTCTTTCTTTGTATCTTGGGCACGTGGTACATACCGTTCCTGAAGCCTTGTATTTTCCTGGGCCTGTGCCGCAAGTTGTCAATCCCTATCCTCAAGTTCATCCTCCACCGCCATGAGCTGGTTTTCTCTATCGTCTAGATCACCCCCCAACACCGCCATGGCCATATCCCTATCCTCGAGGGCTTGACGAATATTTAATACAATTGTAGACAAAATTCTAGCAAAATATCGGTACCGAGAAAAGGGCTTTCACATGACTATAACAATATGACGCTCCTTTGGAATTTAATAGAAAAGTCGCCTGCGTCTTTTTTCTGTGTCTCGTGTGCGTCATTATAAGGTTTCTGGTCGTGACGTCATTGCAATTGTTCCCGCTTTTGTGAGACACCAGTTGCATTTATGCTTACACAAGTGTATTGGGTTATCTTCATACGTTGAACACTCCATCATCACAACTTACATTAACTTTACTTTATCTACATTTGTAGACTTCTGGTGTTCCCTCCATGAGAAGGCACTTCTAAGTCTATGATGGAGTGCGTCGTTTGAAAAATGGTATCAACGGTGGCGGAGAGCATATCTTTGCGATACAATTTTAAATTCAAACAACCATCACACGAATAGTAGTTGACACTGTACAAGGCTTTTAGGTTGGAAATTAGCCATTGAGTTAAAATTAGCCATTGAGTTATGGAATAAAATGAAATGAGAATGACAATTTTAAAAATATTTTTACAATTGGCGCATTTAATAGAATTTTCCAATTGAAAGCGTGTGTTGCGTATTTTCTTAAGTATTTTGCGGGTTTTGCTAAATATTTTTAAAATTGTCATTCTCATTTCATTTTATTCCATAACTCAACGGCTAATTTTAACTCAATGGCTAATTTCCAACCTAAAAGCCTTGTACAGTGTCAACTACTATTCGTGTGATGTTTGTTTGAATTTAAAATTGTATCGCAAAGATATGCTCTTCGCCACCGTTGATACCATTTTTCTAACGACGCACTCCATCATAGACTTAGAAGTGCCTTCTCATGGAGGGAACACCAGAAGTCTACAAATGTAGATAAAGTAAAGTTAATGTAAGTTGTGATAATGGAGTGTTCAACGTATGAAGATAACTCAATACACTTGTGTAAGCATAAATGCATCTGGTGTCTCACAAAAGCGGGAACAATTGGAATGACATCACGACCAGAAACCTTATAATGACGCACTCGGAGATACAGAAATAAGACGCAGGCGACATTTCTACTAAATACAAAACGAACGTCATATTGTTATAGTCATGTGAAAGCCTTTTTCTCGGTACTGATACTTTGCTAGTATTTTGTCTACAATTGTATTAATTTGATTAATCTACTTGTATAAGAAATATTCTTGTGTCGTGTCGAGTTTTTTTTCTCAGTGAGTTATCCCTTCGGTTGAAGGCGAACAATTAGTCACAAGTTCTTACTGAAACAAGTCATTAAAAACTTGGGAAAAAGCGGTTAACCATCTTGTAGTCTTGTAGTGGATTCTTCGTTTCCAGTGCGAAAGGTCGGGGGTGTAAACCCCGGCTGAGTCATGTCATGGACTATAAAAAGTGTAAATTGATCCTTTCTGTTAGGGTTCAGCATAAAAATAGGATTGATATCTTAGGTGGTTGCCAAAATGAGCGATTGTTGTGCCTATACAGATTAGGTTGCTGAAAAATGCGAAAGCTTTCGCACTTCTCTTACTGTTAACAGTGCATTACAACGTACACTTGTTTGTATGAACAATATTTTATATTGTAATCAGCCCGGGGACATCAATTATTTACACTCTTCCAAGGATCTCTTGCGTAAAATATTTGTCAAAACATGTCAAGACAAAACAGCATTCACATTTCCGGACTGATTATGTAACTGTTTGTATATTAGATTCAGGTGCTCAGGGAGACATTTCCGCTGGTTAAAGGAAGTCTTTCCCATTTGTTCATTCCCTAAATGGAGACATTCCAACTTGTTCTTTGTTTAAATGAAGACATTCCCACTTGCACATTGTCGGAAGGGAGACATTCCCACTTGTTCAATGTTGAAAGGGAGACATTCCCACATGTACATTGTCTAAAGAGAGACATCCCCACTTGTTCATTGTCTAAAGGAAGACATTCCCACTTGTTTATTGTCTTAACCCTTGTGGTGCGGATCCCGTATTGATACGGGATAGCCACGGGCGTTTTACAGGCCCGCCCAGCTGCGTAACAAGCAATTTCAACAAACTGGTTTTGCTCAGATCTGGTAGTAAGACCAAAACACTGCCCTTTGAAAAGAAAGTCGGAGTCTAAAAGCGCTTTGTCGTGAAATTTCGGCCCTACAAAATCAATAATTCATTCAAAAAATCTCTCCGCAAATTTTGCAAAGTCCGAGATTGTTGGTCATGTTACGGGCCACCAAAGCAGCGCAAATTCACCCAAACACAGTTTTGTGTCACGGCACACCTACTTAGCGTGCGCCCAATGCATTTGCTACACATCTAATGCTCGCAATCCGTTCTTACGTTAAAGTAAAGTCAACTAAAGTCAACAGGCTCGGGGGGTTCAGAGGGACAGTGGGCCCCCCTGGCGGGAGGCGACGGACGTCAAGACGCAAATTTCTGGACGCCAGAAAAAAGTTTGGTCTTTTTCTATCAAATAAGCCTGAAGTGAGCATCTAGTTCCTTTTTGTTATAGTCAATTGTAGTAGGAATAAAAGTTGTGTCAAAATTGGGCTGTTTGACAAACGGACCGCACTACGAGGGTTAAGGACGGAACAGAAATTTCTGAAAATTCATCTTTTTGATATTTTTTGCCTTTTTAAAACGTTTTCCTGCTTAAAATAGTAAATTTTCCAGAGCGAAAGGTCGGGGGTGTAAACCCCGGCTAAATCTTGCTAGAGACTATAAAAAGTGTAAATTGATCCTTTTTGTTAGAGTTCAGCATAAAAATAGGATTGATATCTCAGGATCCGCACCACAAGGGTTAAGACAATGAACAAGTGGGATGTCTTCCTTTAGACAATGAATAGGGGTAATGTCTCCCTTTAGACAATGAATAGGGGTATTGTCTCTCCGTAGACAATGAGCAAGTGGTAATGTCTCCCTTTCGACAATGTGCAAGTGGGAATGTCTCCCTTTAAACAAAGAACAAGTGGGAATGTCTCCATTTAGGGAATGAACAAATGGGAAAGACTTCCTTTAACCAGCGGAAATGTCTCCCTGAGCACCTGAATCTAATATACAAACAGTTACGTAATCAGTCCGGAAATGCGAATGCTGTTTTGTCTTGACATGTTTTGACAAATATTTTAGGCAAGATATCCTCGGAATAGAGTATAAATAATAGATGTCCCCGGGCTGATTACAATATAAAATATTGTTCATACAAACAAGTGTACGTTGGAATGCACTGTTAACAGTAAGAGTAGTGCAAAAGCTTTCGTATTTTTAAGCAACGTAATCTGTATAGGCACAACAGTCGCTCATTTTGGCAACCACCTAAGATATCAATCTTATTTTTATGCTGAACTCTAACAAAAAGGATCAATTCACACTTTTTATAGTCTCTGGCATGACTCAGCCGGGTTACACACCCCCGACCTTTCGCACTGGAAACGAAGAATCCACCACAAGACTACAAGATGGGTAATCGCTTTTTCCCAAGTTTTTTATGACTTGTTTCAGTAAAAACATGACTAATTCTTTGCCTTGACCCGAAGGGATAACTCACTGAGAAAAAAAACTCGACACGACACAAGAACATTACTTATACAAGTAGATTAATCAAATTAATACAATTGTAGACAAAATACTAGCAAAATATCGGTACCGAGAAAAGGGCTTTCACATGACTATAACAATATGACGCTCCTTTGGAATTTAATAGAAAAGTCGCCTGCGTCTTTTTTCTGTGTCTCGTGTGGGTCATTATAAGGTTTCTGTTCGTGACGTTATTGCAACTGTTCCCGCTTTTGTGAGGCACCAGTTGCAATTATGCTTACACAAGTGTATTGGGTTATCTTCATACGTTGAACACTCCATTATCACAACTTACATTAACTTTACTCTATCTACATTTGTAGACTTGTGGTGTTCCCTCAGTGAGAAGGTACTTCTAAGTCTATGATGGAGTGCGTCGTTTGAAAAATGGTATCAACGGTGGCGGAGAGCATATCTTTGCGATACAATTTTAAATTCCAACAACCATCACCCGAATAGTAGTTGACACTGTACAAGGCTTTTAGGTTGGAAATTGGCCATTAGATAGATAGATAGATAGATGTGCATATTTTACATGGCTAGCCTCACTAATATCGAGGGATATACCCTGTCTATTATTTCCCGGAGGGGCAATGGCTTAGATGGAGAGTCCTAGAGTATTTAATGCTCATTTTGAGCTACGCAGATCCAATTAGAGCCCGCGCTCTACTAGACAACTCCTGGCAACATACAACGGCCCAGACAGTGTGTCATTTGCCCAATTTCCCTCACATCGCTTGGGTTAACCCGGGGTTATGGTAACATTCTCTCGCCCATGTTGAATCACCGTCAAGAGGAATCGAACCCCTGTCTCCCGCACAGAGTACGAGAGCTATAACCACTAATCTACGGCGCCACATTGACTTAAAATTAGCCATTGAGTTATGGAATAAAATGAAATGACTCGCTGAAAACATCAAACGAGTGAGAATTTCTCCCTCAAAACAGTGCACAAGTGAGAATGTCTCCCGGAATATAATAAACCAGCGAAATTGTCTCCCTGAGAACAGAGAACAATTATGAATGTCTCCCGGAAGAAAATAAACAAGTGGAAATGTCTCTCTGAAGACAATGAACAAGTGGAAATGTCCCCTGAAGAGAATAAACAGTTGGAATGTCTCGCTGAGAACAATCAACAAGCGGGAATATCTTCTGGAAAACAGTAAACAAGTGGGAATGTCCCGCTGAAGACAGTAAGCAAGTGAGAATGCCTCGCGGAAGACAATGAACCAATGGCAATGTCTCGTTAAAATCAATTAACAAGTGATTCCCACTGAAAGCAGTGAACAAGTGGGAATGTCTCTCTTAAGAAAAAATATGAGACGATAGAAATTAGCAAAAATTTACTATTTTAAGCAGGAAAACGTCTTAAATAGGCAAAAAATATCAAAAAAATAAATTTTCAGAAATTTCTTTTCCGCCCTTAACCCTCGTAGTGCGGTCCGTTTGTGAAAAAGCCCATTTGACACAACTTTTATTCCTACTTCAATTGACTATAACTCAAGAACAAAAAGGAACTAGATGCTCACTTCAGGCTTCTTTGATAGGAAAAGACCTAAACGTTTTTTCTGGCGTCCAGAAATTTGCGTCTTGGCGTCCGTCGCCTCCCGAAATTTCACGACAAAGCGCTTCTAGACTCCGACTTTCTTGTCAGAGGGCAGTGTTTTGGTCTTACTACCAGATCTGTGCAAAACCAGTTTGTTGAAATTGCTTATGACGCAGCTGAGCGGGCCTATACCAAGCCCCGACGTGATAACGCTTATACCTAACAGACCATTGTCACTATACCTAACCCACGTGCCATGCATTTTAAACTTCTTTGCAAGCTTATCCCGCTCGTTGATTTTATCTCGCAGATACTGTTCTATTTCATCAATCTTTTTTAGTCTGTAGACTTGACTTTCCTTCAGCATGTCAGCGCCTTTTGCAGGCGCACTCGGTAAATTAGGGTATAGCTTAGTGATATCGCTCATTTATTAATCAATGAGCAAATGCATCGTTAGTGCAGTGAATGAAACGTTTTTGTCATGATGAAATTCGTCTGTCAACATAAACTCAAGACGGTCCGTCGAGCCTTTTAGAGGTAGGTAGATCGGAGTGTCAAAACTCCATGTTGGCATGTCCCCCCAAGCGTTTAAATCCTTGGTGGGCAGTAAAGCGAGAATTTTAGACCCCCTGCCATCTAGCAGGCATTCGTCCTCATCCAGCTGAGGGCAAACGAGTCGTAGTGGGACATAAACGTCAGTTTTATATTCAGCATTATGGTCACCCTTTTTGTAAAATTTACCATAAGCCGGAGGAGGTAGGCCCAAGAGTTCTTGCAGTGGTCTGTTAATCACCACCGTGTACCCGCCACTGACACGGAGCCTGTAGAGTCCATTTTGCAGGACAAACAGTTTAATCTTGTCCTGTGCCTGACTGTTCACGATAGCCGCCAAATCCTCAATCCTATACAGACCGTTGAGGATCTCAATTCTAATCTCCGTTTGATCAGGCCCATTTTTACGGATAACGAATTCATTGTCGAAGTAAGTATTCAACCACGTAGGCCTAATACTTATCGATTTCAGGGCAATTCTCGTGTCCTGCCCCAGGTAGTCTTCCAAAAATTGTAGGCTTTACAATATCGGTGATATAGAGTTGTTTCATCCTTTTCTTCTTAAAGAAAACGATGAACATATATTCATACAACCCAAAGGCAAAGTACAAGTCCAGCAGGGGAGAATGGCCACTTGGTGTAACCAACTTGGAGCATCAGAACCTGCACGTGTCTATAGAATCACACATTTCTGTGGCATTCCCCGAGTTTACCAAATACCCTATAAAAGTACCAACAAATTTACTGAATGACCCTGTCATAGTGGGTTGGAAGGGACAAGCACTGGACTACTGGAAAGTGCAGGTTAACTTCGCCACTAATTGCGCAAGCACGGCCCTAGGCATATCTGATAAGCATATGACGGGCTCCGTACCCCTTGTGAACGCCATCTTTAAATTTCACGTGTACTACCACATGCGTCGTATTCTGGCAAGAATGAAGGTACCCATGCCTTATAATGATAGGTTTTCACAGTTAAAAAATCCCTACTCAACCTCTGGGTATGCACAAGTGTATCGTGAGTATGGTGCAGATCCTAATAGTCTGTACAAATTTAAATCAGTAGGTGCCTCACTCACCAACGGTTCATGGTGGCCTCAGATTGATGGGGACTGGGCTAAATTCATCATCCCCACAAGTCAGGGCTTGCCGTCGGAAGGTCTAACCAAGCTAAGCGAGAGCATAATGGTTTACGTGGTCTTGTTGCTTGGGTCGCAGGCAGGGTCCAAGGCATCCCTACTCGGGTCCGGTGCGGATAATTATACCGCGAGGCAATTTTTGTTACAAAAGTTTGAAGCCATGGTACAACGTCAGGAGAATGTAGGGCATGATAACACTGAGTTTCAGAAGGTGTTGCAATATGCCCGAACTCCGGTGAATTTCGCCGTCATGCCCAGCGTCTACATACTGCCTTCCGACATGAACTTGCGAATAGGCAAAATTATAGGGTATAACAACAACATTTTCATCGCACCTGCCAATGTCAATGTGGGGGTACAAGTTGATGTGAATAACAAACCTATTGTCAGGGGTACGGCTGCCGCACCCCTGAAGCATATCATCAAAATACCTACACATGCCACACCTCCTAGTCATACTATATCTCATATGCATACTATCAAAATACCTATACATGCTACACCTCCTATACATCCCACAAAACCAGCACGATGATAACAAGGCTGCATTAATCACGACAGGTGTGGGTATAATAATTGCATTTAATGGCTAAAAAAATAGTTCATATTAGGCCTTTCCAACATAGAGCACGACAAACCCAGCAGCGGCCGCTGTGGCCATATATAGATGCTTGGCCACGTATTCCACGACTGTTGCGGCTACCCTCAGAAGGAAGGAGACAACCGTACCAATAATTCCAGGTAATGCAGCACCTGCTTTGCCTGCCAGATATTTGAGGAACTTTCCTAGCCTTTCCAGCTGCTTCTTCACAAAGCCTTTTCCACCACCCGCCGCAGCACTTCCTCCTGCAGCAACTGCCGCGGCACTTCCTCCGGTAACGGAGAGCACGATGGTGTTAACAAGTAGTCCAATAGCGGAGACGATACTTGCTATGGTTATACCCTGTTCCCTGAAGAGGGTTTTAAGCTTCTCCAGCAAGGGCATGTCATCCCCAACGATTTTCATCAACTCGGCCTTGATATTTTTCAGATGCTTAAAAATCTCGGAGGAAAGTAGGCCATGCCTACCCAACACAGCCTTCCTATCCTTCTTAAATCCATCAATATCATTCTCAAGATCGGCGATATCCTTATCCCTTTTCGCGCCAGCCTTCTGCTTCTTGAGTTCTTTCACCCTAGCCTCTTTTGTATTTATTTCGTTATCATATTTAATAATATCACCCTTCAATTTTTTAATGTTATCCTGTAGGTTTTGAATTTCGAGCTTTATCTTTTTCATATCAATGCCCTCGATGGCAGCAAACGAAATATCGACAAAACCCTGCATATCATATGCAAAATTTGGAATACCGTCCATTGTTTCCATTGTTTCCATCTGAATGATTTCACCCGAAGCCTCCTCTTCACCCCTATTCACAAGGACATCAACCTCATTCGCGAGGTTCCAAGCCATTGCCCTACTACATTTGTTTGGTGTTTGATAGCCCTCAAAACCTATGGATATCATACGCTTCTTGCCTAAAATTGTCTTGAGCCTTCCAATAGCTGGCAATGTTTCATCAGTCTGCACAATCTCTTTGACAAAACGTTGACGCCTTCTCTCCTAAAACATGTCGTAATGCATTGCATTAGGCATCAATCCCAGCCCATCCCTAAGCTTTGTGTAGAGGCCATCAACCCTTGATCTAAAAAATGTGGTCTCGGCCGACTCCGTACTCAACTGTTCTCTTTCCATTGAAGGCCGCGGAGTAGTACTAGGGGATGGTTTTATACAGGATTTAGGGTTTTGATCGTCAAACCCCCACTAAAAACGCTCCCCCCTCCCTCCACACCTAGCCCTCCCAAAATCGGTAAATCCGACGGCATCCGAAAATAAAATCCGATAACAATCCGATTCCGACAAACCCGACAATTCTAGGACATGCGCACAGCTGTCAAGTAATATTGCTGACATCAACAAAAATCAGCCCATACGCAGTTGAGTAAGGTAAGCCCCCTTACTCGACCTTGCTAATTGATACTATCTATAATAAAAGATGAGTTGGTTCAAATATATTCCAGACTATTTCAAGTCAAACTTGACAAAAACCCAGGAAATGAACATCCAAGACATGTGGATCAGGAGAGTTCAAGATGATCCCAGAGCACTCGAGTTTGTTCCGGACCATTTCAAGACGCAAGAAACGTGCACCATGGCCGTTGAAAGGAAGCCCACGTTGCTCGGTTTTGTACCAGACCATTTCAAGACCCCGGAAATGTGTACCAGGGTTGTTGCGTGGAACTCCAAGCTGTTCAAATATGTTCCGGACCATCTCGTGACCCCTGAAATATGCGCCATGGTGGTTGATAGGAATCCCAATATACTGGCATTTGTTCCACACCATCTCAGGACACAGGAAATGTGCAACAGGGCTGTGGAAGTGGAACCCTGGCTGCTCAAATATGTTCCGGACCATCTCGTGACCCATGAAATATGCGCCATGGTGGTTGATAAGAATCCTAATATACTCCCATTTGTTCCACACCATCTCAGGACACAGGAAATGTGCAACAGGGCTGTAGGAGTGGAACCCTGGCTGCTCGGGCATATTCCAATCGCATTCAGAACCCAGGAAATGCTCGATAAGTATGACTTAAATAAATGACTACGCGACACTGTGATGACTGTGAGCGCGTACTCAACGAGTACGACAGATGTCGCTGCGGACGCAGACTCCTGATAAAGACCAAGTTGCTCTGCTGGTATTGCTATCAAGAGTATATCACCTACAATGGCGGCGATTGTCCTTGCACTTAGAAGAATCCTAGTTGAGATTTCACCATCCAAATATAAAAGATGATGAAATTCGGCGAACAAACTGTTAAATCAATGGACTTTTACAACAATACAACTCCGCTAAATATCGAAGAAGAGAATATTGAAAACCTCGTGCTGAGCGATCCTATTCCAGCAAACAAAGGCAAAGATGAGCGCTTCGTTATTGGTTATCAAGGCCAAGACGGCAACCAGGCAACGCTACTGCTTAAGATCCCTGAAAAGGTCTATTCCAGGGGTGTATCATGCTACTCAGAAGACTCCGCGTTCACGATGTCCTTCGATCTTGGTGGATGCCCTGAGTGGTTAGAAAAATACGAGAAAATCCTGAACAAAGTGGCTTCCTTGGGAGGACATCCCTTAAACACCACCAGCGTAAAAAAAGATCGATAGCTGAGCACTAAACTCAAGACGTGGGAGGGTAAAGTTAGAACCAACTTCCACAAGAAGAAGGTACCGCAGGGTGGCTGCGAGTGTAAGGCCATCGTGAAGCTTGCGAGTGTCTACAGGCAGGGTTGTAATTATTACATGCAGATCTACCTGGAAGAGTGCAAATATAAAAAGGTTGACGACTTTACTGCTGCTTTCTTCTATAGTGACTCTGATGACTCTGATGATGACGAAGACGAGGGTTTCACGCACTTGTAATAGTAGCGAGGTGATGGGTGGTTGTTCCAGCCACCTAAACAAACATGAAGGTTACAGAGATGATGAAAGAAGCAAAATCACTGGGTTTAAAGGGGTATTCCACTCTCAACAAGGCCCCTCTTATGGAAATGATCCGCAAGGTCAAGTACAAGGACGACTCAATGCAAACGGACGGTCCCTATTGTAAACCATGCACCCTTCACGCATGGCAGAAAAATCTTGAGCAATACTCGAGAGAACTCGCTGAAAAGCAGAGACGTGTCGTACATGACTGCGGGCTTGTCATCGATCAGGACACTGGAGAATTGCTCGAGGTGTAGATGATCTAATATGTTGGTCAACATATTAGACTACGAATATTCAGGTGGTTCCTCTAGGTAGAGCTTACATACTGTGCAGATTGAAGTTTTTTTAACAGTTCACCCTTCGCCTCCTCACGCCCCTTTGCGACAAGCTGCTGTCTCTCACGATCATTGATGGCATTCACGGCTTGTTTCGTGCGTTGACGGACTTGCTCCTTCAGCAGCATGTATTTTTGCTTCTCCTGCATGATCAAGCTGAACTCATAGTTGCTGATCACCCCATTCTCAACAGCTTTGTTGATGAGGTCGACAACAGAGTTGAGCTTAGTCTTTGCGAGTAGCCTGATGCTCTCATGCTTCTTCGACTTAACATCTAGCCTCTTGCCGGCATTCCGCAGACCGGCTTGCCCCAACCCCACAGCGATAGTGATACCTCCCATGGCGACAGCGAGCGGTACCCCATTCCCTGAGAGCATACTACTAATCCCAACACCTGAGGTGATGACACTTATAGCTAATAGCCCGTGATCAGTATATCTCACCCATGTCCCATGCATCTTGACGTTTTTAGCGAGTTTATCCCGCTCTTTTGATTCATTGCGGAGGTACTGCTCTACCTCCTCGATCTTCTTGAGTCTGTAAAACTGACTTTCATCAAACTCGTCAGGAGCACTCGGTAAATTCGGATAAAGCTTGGTTACATCATTCATTTATTCTATAAGAAGATGCTTCGTTAGCCCTACGAACGAGACATTATTATCGTGATTAAGCTCGTCCGCCAGCATGAATTCCAAACGATCTGTGGAACCTTTCAAATGAAGGTATATCGGAGTGTCAAAACTCCAGGTTATCATGTCCCCCCAAGCGTCAAGCTTCTTAGTGGGAAGCAAAGCGAGAATCTTAGATTTGCTTCCATCTTTCAGGCAGTCGCCTTCATCCAACTGAGCGCAAACGAGTCGTAGTCGATGGTATAAGTCAGTTTTGTAGAAGCTGTCATGATCGCCCTCTGTAAACTCCACCTTATTATCAAAGGCCCGCCCCATAATATCCTGCAGTGGTTGACCTATTATCACAACGTACCCCTTGTTAACTCTAACCCTACAGCGTCCGTTCGTGAGTACGAATAGCTTTATCCTGCCCCCTGCTTGGTAGTTGACAATAGCCGCGAGATCCTCGATTCGATATAAACCCGGCTCAATAGAGATGAGGACTTCCAACGGTCCCAACCTCAGACTGCCGCCCGTCTTATAGATGTTGATCTCGCTCTTGGTGTGGATGTTCGACCACGTAGGTCGAATACTGATCGACTTTAGAGCGATTCTCGTGTTCTCCCCCAGATGAGGCTTGAATATCGTGGGGTTGTATATATCGGTGATGTACAGTTGCTTCATGTTTCTTTTAAAGAAACATGAATATCTACTCCTACAACCCGAAAGCAGAGTACCACTCCAACAGGGGTGAATGGCCCCTTGGTGTAACCAACTTGGAGCATCAAGACATGTACGTCTCTACGGAGTCGCATATCCCCGTATCATTCCCTGAGTTTACCAAATACCCCATCAAGGTGACAAGTACGTACTTGAACGACCCTGTCATACAGGGTTGGACGAAAGGACAAGCCCTCGACTACTGGAACATCCAAGTGAACTTCGCATGTCATTGCGCGAACACTGCATTAGGCATCTCTGCCAAGCACCTAACAGGCTCCGTACCGCTTGTCAACTTGATCTTCAAATTTCACGTGTACTATCACATGCGACGCATCCTTGCCAGGATGAAAGTACCCATGTCTTTCAACGATGGGTTCTCACGCTATAAGAATCCCTACTCCACATCTGGATATGCGCAAGTATGTCGTGAATATGGTGCTGACCCTAATAGTCTCCACAAGACCAAGTCGGTATCGGCGTCACTCAGCAACAGTAGAAGGGGTTGAAGTTGAAGGGGATTGGGCGAAATTCATCATGCCAACAAGTCAAGGCTTGACATCAGAGGGTCTGACTAAGCTAAGCGAAAGTATTCGCGTCTACGTGGTTTTGTTGCTTGGATCACAAGCAGGGGCAAAGGCATCAGTACTCCGCTCAGGTGCCGACAACTACACAGCAAGGCAAATATTGACGCAAAAATTTGAAGCCATTTTAAAGCGCCAAGAGAACGTAGGACATGACATCATAGAATTCCAAAAGGTCTTACAATATGCTCGAACACTGGTAAACTTCGCCGTCATGCCCAGCGTCTACATGCTGCCCTCGGACCATGAATTGCGTATTGGTAAAATGGTAGGGTACAACAACAACATCCTCATAGCACCTGCCAATGTCAATGTGTGGGTACGTGTTGATGTGAACAATCGCCTCGCAGCAACGCGGATCGCCTAGCAGCAACGCGGAACGCAGTTCCGGCTCTACAGGAGGGCATGCGGCTGCCACACCCCCATGGCATACCATCGCGAAGTCGCCCGGCGGCTCCACAGGAGTGCACGAGGATAACAAAGCTGCCTTGGTTACAGCAGGGGTAGGCCTCATCCTTGCCTACATCTGGCTGAAAAAATAATCGCAATGTTCTATAGCGTGATAACATACTAGACTCGAGCTTCGCGATCTACGATTTTTTCGAAGTGCGATCTGCGCTGCTACCCTTCCCAACGTAGAGTACAACAAACCCAACGGCAGCAGCGATGGCCATGTATAAATGTTTTGCCACGTATTGGACAACAGTTGCTACTACTCTCAAAAAGAAGGAGACAACGCTGCCAATAATCCCTGGTAGAGCAGCACCTGCCTTACCTGCTAGATACTTCAGGAACTTTCCGAGCCTTTCAAGCTGCCTTTGTACAAACCCCTTCCCACTTGCGAAACCTCCTGCAGCAGCAGCTCCACCTGCGGCAACTCCAGTAACAGCGAGTACGATGGTGGAAACCAGTAGACCAACAGCGGAGACGATACTCGCTATAGTCAAGCCTTGTTCCTTGAAGAGGGTTTTGAGCTTCTCTAGTAGAGACGTGTCATCTCCAGCAATTTTCATGAACTCGGCCTTGATATTTTTCAGATGCTTAAAATCTCGGAGGAAAGTAGACCATGAGCACCCAGTGCATCCTTCCTTTTCTGTTTTAATTCAGCAATTTTCTTCTCAAGCTCCTTGATTCCCCCATTGAGTTCTTTCACCCTGCTCTCATCTGCCCCAGCCTTCTTCTTCCCGGGTTCTTTCACCTTACCCTTTGCCTTGTCAATCTCGCTATTAAATGTGAATATTTCTGTCTTTAAATTTTCGATCTTTTCCTGCAGGCCTTTAATTTCAAGTTTTATCCCCCTTATATCCACCTCCTCGTTCTCATTGTCAATACCAGCAAACGAGGTATCGATAAAACCATCCACCTCATAGGCGAAATTTTGTATACTTTCCACTCTTTCATCCACCGTTTTCATATCGATTATCTCGCCCCCTCCTCTTTATCCAGAGGGTTATTTAATTCAAGGACATTAACATCCTGAATGAGGTTCTGCCCCCTTTCCTTACCACCTTTGTTGGGCGTTCCGGTGGTATAGTCGCTAAAACCCGCGCACGAGGCTTACCTTCAAATTTGTTAAGATAGCCCCGGAGGACCTTAATTCAAAGCCATTCTCCTTATGGATCATTTCGCTAATATCTATGCCTTTGAAATATATAAGCCTCCCACGAAGTGTGAAATCACTAATTGTCATCGGGATTTTTAATCCCCCGGATCTCGGATTACTACTAAGTGTCGCGTATAGATCCCTGACCTTATCTTCCAAAAAAGTCCTATTGGCCTCGTCCGCGATGTCCCCCTCAAAATGTTGTTGTATTCTTGGACTCAACTCCGGGGTTGATGGAAGTTGTGGAAGCTGTTGTCTACCATCATCAAGCCTATCATCATCCCCACCAGTCTTTTCAATATCATCCTCATGCGTAAATCCTGGATCATCAGCCATTTATTCAACCCGCAAGCCCTACTAATAAACATGTACGGAAATAAGCTAGATCCTTATGCAGAAGTTAAAACAATGGTGGGCATGAAAGGCAAGAAGCAGCGTGTTAAAGTAAGTCACGTCCCGTCGACGATCAATCAGAACGAGGACTTGTACGTCGACGTACCAAACATGGGCCGGGACGACGTAATTTTCCCAGGCTCTCTCAAACTCCTTTTCAACCTGTAGCTTGAGGCTACGAACACGAAGAGAACCATCGTGAGCAATATTGGCAAGGCCCTGGTGCAGAATTTGCGTATCACGTTGAATGGCAACGAGGTACAGAATATCAGCGACTACAATGTGCTCGCTACCTACCGGGACTTGTGGCTCCCCAAGTTCGATCGTGAGAACAACCTCATTCTGGAAGGCATCAACCCTAATGATGGTACCATCAGAACCCTCCAGGTGAAAGCAACGGACCACGTTGGGACAGATGAGGAAAAAGCGATCGTGGCAGCATATGGCAACACCTTTTGCATCCCGCTGGGTAAGATGTTTGAGCTGACGAGAGACCTACGCTTCTACCAGGGAGGACTCCACGACAGGCTACAATTCGTCCTGCATTTCAGCCCTTATGGTGATGTCATCAAAGATACAGGCACAGCAGCATCAGGGTCTACGGCAGCTAAACCGGCTGACGCCCAATACAAGATTACCAACATCACCCTAGAGTTTGACAAAGTGCACAACGAAGGGCTTAGCAGTGCTATGATGTCACGATATTCGAGACTCGTTTTTCCCTATGAAAGGATCCTGAGAAGCAAGATGGTCACTATTAAAAAGTCTGATACCAGCTATAACCTCCAGATCGATACACCTGCAAAGAGTCTCAAGGGAGTGCTACTACTGTTCGTAGACGCTGGAAAAGTCAAAGCCTACGCTGGTGTAAACGAGGTGTTCTATAACCCCAGGATCGAAAAAATCTCGATTACTGTTGAAGGTGAGCCTAATGAACTGTATAGCCACGCCATGCTACCAAAGGATCATCCTGAACAAGTCTTTGAATTGTTTGGTGGTCATGACTCTGAGGTCACGATCGGGCAGTTCATGACTGAGAGATACGCGCCCTTCATCGATTTTCGGTCAAGTCCAGATAATACCCTGCATGGATCGGGTAGACCATTGCAGAGGTTAAAAGATGGTATCACCCTCCACATGACCAAGAAAGCTGACGGAAGTACCGGGGATTTTCGCGCGGATATGGAAGGAGGTGCGCTAATCAACGCCCTGGCATTCAGCGGCTCAAATTATCTCTTTAGCAAGCTCTCGGGGCATGGTGAAGAAGAACGTGAGAGACACGACAAGGCTGTTGAGCAGCTACACACTGCTCAAGCACAGTGGGTAAGAGATAGACAGGTTAAACTGGATTGGTTCGGGAAGCAACGAGAAGTGAAAAGGCAAGCAGGCGAGAGTTTGAAGGAGTTGGACGACGATCTATACCAGTACTACATTGCGACGCTTGAGAAAGCTCCGAAACTATCCGATTACTACACACCCTCCAAACAACAACAAGACGGTGAGCTGACGTTCGTCGTTGGCTCCTTGGCCCTTCTAGGGGTGATCGCGTACAAATTCGCCTAGCAGCTCCACAAGAGTTATCTGTAAGATTTTTGAAATGTATAATAAAGACATGTCGCAATTATTTACCAAGGAGGAGGCTGAGTTTCTCAGCCAAATCTATTACACTCTGGAACATCTCTGGACTGTACGCAAGGCCATTAAATTGCTCTCCGAGGAGAGTAGTCTATCCAAAAAGAAGGTGACTCATTGGTTGACTCGTCAACTGCTCTGGCTCCGACATATTCGAGGACCCAAGCGCATCGACTACCCTCATTTCACCATCACGAAGCCTAATGAAATGCATCAGTTTGACTTGCTCTACATGCCGCATGATAAGCTGTACGGCAATACGCACAAATATATCATCACAGGCATCGACGTGGCCTCTCGTTACAAAGTAGCCAGGCCCCTACGCACCAAAAAGGCCAGCGAAGTCGCTGACATGATCAAGGATATTTACGCGAAGCCCGGTGGTCTCCAATACCCCAAGACCTTCCAGTGCGACAACGGGTCCGAGTTCAAGTCAGATGTGACAAAACTGCTGGAAAGTAAAGGGGTCGAATTAAAGCGGGCAACTACCAAGTACCACCATACTTTCACAGCCTTCGTGGAGGCCTACAACAAGGTGCTCGCAGAGAGACTGTTCAAACCACAGGATGCACAAGAGCTGGTCTCTGACGAGCAAAGTACCACATGGGTCAAGCATCTGTACACCATCGTCAAAAGTCTGAACAATACCAAGACTGCCATGATCGATATGAAGCCCTCGAAAGCGATCAAGATGGATGATGTCCCGCTCGTGAAAAGTGAGCAGCACCTTGAAGAGAACCCCCTACCCGATGACGGTCTTTACTTGTATCTACTACAACCTGGGGAGGAGCATGGTGACGCTAAAAGACGTGCGACCGGCGCATATTGGAGCAAGAAAACGTATAGACTCGATCGTATCGTGGGTGGTACCCGTCTGTTGTACTATCTGGCGGATGGGCCCGAACGTAGTTTTGTGTCAGAGGAGTTGATGCTGATCCCAGAAGATGTTCAAGTACCTCCAGAGCATGTCAAAGAGTGGTAGATGTTTTTGTAGCCCAAGGGGGGCTACAAAAAAAAAAAATCTCGGGGCTAAGCCATATCAATGTCAAACACTCCCTCAAACAACTCCCGGGTACCGTCGTCGGGTAGGCTGAAATGGTTCTTGTAATAGTTCGCAGCCCCCAGGGTGTCCTCCTTGAACCGACACCAAGCATGCACGGCGTTGGGATCTTCACATCTCTCGAGTATAGTGCTCTTGGGGTACTTTGTCGGCAGTTTACCCATGCTCTTACCCTGCTGTCTACGTTGACATCTGATCATGTAGTAGGGATGTTGTTCATGAGGATCACTCTTGTTACCCACGCATAGCATGTTGTCATAAGGGTAACGATGAGGGACGTATCTCCGATTCACCTCACCCGTTTCTTCTTCTTCACTCTCCTGGAGATCCTCCTCTAAGTTGGAGATGGTTAGGTCCCTTTGTTCAAGGTCGTTATTAAGGAGCGCCAGGGCTTGGCTCTGCTCTTCGACTAGCTTGCGCTGCTCCTCGACTAGCTTGCACTGCTCCCTGACCTCATCTTGTAATTTTTCAACCCCCTTCCCGGCTAACCATCTCATAAGCTCAACGGCTTTGGGTTTCCTGGAGCGGTGCACAATCGCCAGAGCACCCCCAAGGGTAACGAAGATATCATGGCTATTTTGACTCGGTTGGGTGTACGTAGTACGTACACCTCCTCCTCCTATTTCTTCTCGTGTTTTTATCACTTGATTATCGAGGCTCCACCGTCTAACATTTTTAATTCCCAAAAACCTACCCAGATCAGCACGCTTGAACAGGGGCTGATTTTGTCCATCAAAGAGAGTCTCGATGGCTTCCACGGGCACGGGGTTAAATAGAGTAGTTTGTTGCGAAGACATTTTTGACTTGTAATGATTTTAGAATCCGAAAAACTTTTGTATTGGCGAATCTATACAAAACTGTGACTTAGCCTTCATTCCGCGAGTGCTATCGCCTAGCGGCTCTGTAGGAGCATGAGACGTTCATGCGTATATGTAAGACCCAGCCTAAAATGTCTATACACCCACGCTGTCGAAGCCAATTGTAGTGAACGATAGAATTAGGCGTCTCCGCAAGTACTACAATCTCACTCTTGGGGTAATCTACAAGCTTGTTCCTTATTTTTTGAGCTACATACCCCTGTTGACCACAGATGGCAAGGTAGGGCCAGGGATCATCGTTGTTCTTCTGGATAACAGCCATGCTATTGTCTTTTCCAGGGTCGTTGAAATGGGGTACGGCACGTTGCCGCAGCTCCTCAATTTCTTCATCCCTCTCCTGTAGGTCGTACTCGAGATCCACAAGCTGTCGATCCCTGTCTTCGAGGTCATCCCCGAGTATCGCGAGTTGACTATCCCTGTCTGCTACCTCATCATTAAGGAATGCCACGACCATCTCTCCGTCCTCGATGGTCTGACGCTGCTTCTTGAGCTCATCATGTAGTTTTTCCACTCCCTTCCCTGTTAACCATTTTGTTAAATCTACTGCCTTGGGTTTTCTTGATCTTACAGTAATTTCGATGGCTCCTCCTAGGGTAACAAAGGCATCATGCCAAATTTTTCCCGCCTCCTTGCATACCTGACTGAGGTGGATTGAAGCCACCCCACTGATATCACGGCGAGTTGTGGTTTTTCATTTTTATAAGATGCTTTTATATCGGCAATCCCCAAAAATCTACCAATATCGGCACGCTTGAAATGAAGTTGCGAGTGCTCATCGAATAAGGTCTCGATGGCTCCCACGGGCACTGCGTGCAATTTGTTGCGAAGACATTTTTGACTTGTAATGTCTTTGGAATCCGAAAATCTTTTGTATGGACGGATCTATACAAAATTCAGGAGGAAGCAATAGAGGCCTGGCTCTGTCAGTAAAACTGTGTTTGTCTGGGTATGTAAAATATCTACTACACCTTGGAGCTCAGTAATAGCGTCACCAAGCCGTAATTTGACAGTTGGGTGGCCAGTTTATCGCCGGGCGGCTCCACAAGAGTACAGGTTCCCCCGCTGCGGGGCAACCTGTGAGTTGACACTTGTGTGTGTAATTTTTCGATCTACTCTGGGTGGCGGGGTTAAAAACCCCGCCACCCAGGGTAAGTGGTGTGGTCGCTCACTTCAAAATTTTCCAGGTTCGAGGGTGCTCCAGCCTCACGTACAAGCAAGCATGCTTGGACTTCTTGAGCTGAGCCTTAATAATGGAAATTTCTTCCTTGCTTGAAATTACATCGTTCTCTTCATGTATGAGCTCAAAGTCCTTCCGATTCTTCGGATACCAGACAAAAAGCTGTTTCATTTGATCCCGTACTGTTATTGGAATCTTCTTATATCTTTGCGTTAATAGCCACAAGCTATGTCTTTTGTGCCTACCCGAAACAGCTAGTTCTAGCAACGCCCCACGAGTTTTATCGAGGGTTTCGTCGGCGATCAAGTCATCGATGATGAACAAAATTTCCTCCCCCGCTAGGAGCTTTGATAGTTGCTCGATCCAATAGAAGAGTTTATCACCAGGATCAATCATGAAGATGTAATCATCTCGCCAGAGCCATGATCTTTCCAAGTAGGTGCTGTTCCACTCTACTGTAGGACACAGAATTATGATATTGTTAAAATGGTGATTGTATTCACTCTCAAGCAAATCAAGAACACGCTTAGTCTTTCCGCAGCTTGTAGGACCTGTAAAGATTGCTGTATGTGGGTCTTTCACTATGTCAAGAACCATTTATTCTGTCTGCCGGTAGCAGATAGAACCTTGCACGTTAGCTTCTGCAGTAGCAGGTGACGAAGGCATCATGGCTATTTTGACTTGGCCGGGTGTACCCGGCACGTACACCTCCTCCTAATTCGGTTTAGACACGATAGATGCAGGGAGCCACCCTTTGGAGACGGCCATCTCTCTTGAACCTCTACCCGCCGAAAAGTAAGCCACCATCTTGAGGGCGTCGCTCGTGTCCATCATGGTAGACGGACTTGTGATGCCAAGGAACTTTTTGCCAGCCATCGCGTATGCAAAAGTGAACCCAAGGTCCACGACAGTCTCATAGAGCATGTCGATAATCTCTTTCTGCTGCGGTGTAACGTTGGTTGTCATTTATTAGGGGGCTAAGACATCTTGAAAATGTCGATATCAGGCTGAGACGTGGATGTTTGCTTCTGGTCGGAGCTGTCAGGCGCACGTGGGATTTCGACAGGCTGCGGAGCCGCTACAATCCGCCCACGTGAAATATAGAATCCAACTCCTACGCAAACTATGGCGGCTAGGCCTCCAGCACCATAGAGATATGCACTGTCAGGGGACTTGTGAGGACCTGCGACATGTTCCTGACCCTCTTGTGAAGTACTTTTGCCCACGTTCTTCTGCAAGTTGGCCTTGTTATTGCGGTTCCATTCGGCAAGTTTCTTGCCAGCAGCAACACGACCTTCGTTCTTCTTGGTTATGACTTGGTTAGATTCCTCGCTCATTTATCTTATAGCCCTCAAGAGCCATAAGACATTTAAATGTATATCTCTACGACTCTTCCTCCTTAGCCTCCTCCCCATCCTGCTCTTCACACACCTTGGACACTGGTATTTGACAGTGGTTAACAGTGTGAGCAACTACCAGAAGAGGCGTTAAAAACTTACCAAAAGCAGAGTAGACAAGGAGGCCCAAGTCAGCCATACTATCCTTGATGATAGGGTCCTCCTCGATATCTTTACAAAGACTCTCTGCGCTGTCAAGCTGCACCACCTTGCCCATGACTTTGGTGTACATGCTGATGCCTTGTGACGATAGGGCTTTCGCCGTCTTTTCACCTTTCTCTTTGAGTTCACGTTGAACAAACTCGGTGTGAATCTTTTCGATGGCCTCTGGTGAGGCTTTATCGATAAACCCTTCGGTGCACTTTTTGGGGAGTAAGTGCTTCTGCCCACGACGTATGGCATCTTTTAAAGCTTGGAGCTTGTCAATGGGTTTGTCTTGATGCTGTGGGGTTGGTGTATCAGCTTCAGTAAAAATCTCGGCAATATCAGACATCGTTTTTATTATATGTCGATAGCGGACAGGACATAGGGCAGTAGTACGATGATACATAGACACAATTCCATTTTGTTTAGATGGTTGGTGAACAACCATCTAACGAGCCTTCTAGTTGGATATATATCGATTGCTTTTCTTCTGGTTATCTTCGACCCACATCGGCTGCATGTTTGTGTAGTGAAGCCTTCCGAGTTGCACCTTTTCGCTGGGATATACCCCGTTCTCTCTGTGTTTAACGGGGGTTTTGTGATCGAATTGCCACTGCCCTCGGTTTTCCCAGCTCATGCCGTCTTTAAATTGGGCTTGACTGTGATCAATGAATGTGCAAATGTCGCACTCTAGATACTCTGTAGAGGCTATCTCCGTGTCATACCTTAGAGCATCACGAATCCTACCCAGAATAAGGTTATACTGATACCCGGAGCGATCACATGTTGGGCATACCCGATATTCCTTTTCATGAGGGCATCTATTACGTTCCACCGATGCCTTCTTCACATCGAGGCATTTAATGCACATTTTCGTTCGTTGGCCTTTACCGTGGCCGTGCGCCTTGATTTTGAAGTTGTCGAGTGGTAGTTGATGCTTACATTTCGAGCATTTTTTAACATCCTCCATCTTGTTGAGTTTTGTAAAGTGCCACTTTACAAAACATTGGACGGGGTTTACAACATAAGCGGAGATGTATGTATACCATCGTCATGTACAACTCGCTTATCGTAAAATGCCGAGAGCCCCAGCTTGTTTTGCTCATACGTGACCATGCCCTGGTTGTGCACCCTGAAACCTACATTTTTCGCAGTATCTAGCTCACCCTTTAAAACACCCAGGTACCTTGACCATGTCAATTCGTTCTGCCTTTTTGACATACTTTTACATGAGAACTTCGTGCCCTCTTTACCCTCGACAAAGTAGCACTTCGCTGTCAGTGCAATCATCCTGGACCCGAAGAATTCAGGTTTGAACAACCCTCCCGTTCGACTCGAGTGCTTATCAGTGACGAGCCAGTGCTTCACGTCCTCATCGTATGCCATCAAGGATTCAGGACGAACGACATCTCGCAGCTCGCCCCCAGAGATGGCGAAATACGCCGAGTCGGTATCTGTGTACACATACTCAAAGTCTCGACGATCCACATACCTGTCCAGGAAATCGTAATAGAACTCCAGCATGTGCAACTTTGCGAGTTGGTAGACGGCAATACCGCACTGGTAGGTTCTATCTATGCTAACCCCGTGCCTACCCTCTCTGATCTCGTACGCGTCTCCAATCTCTTCAAGGTCTTCAAGGTACGGGCTTCTCATTGCTGTATCGACCTCCTTTTCATTTCTCGTGAACGTGGTATTAGCGTGTCTAACCAGGTCCTCGATCATCTTCCCGTAAAAGCTGTTCCCCTTCAATTTCACCGTATCTCCAGCGATGCGCTTGTCAGGGTCTTTATCTGCTTGACGTCCTGCCTCGGCAATGTCCTCAGGGAACCACGCGAAGGGTTTACCTCTAGAGTACGAGAGGGACTGATAAAAAGCGGTGACTTTCAACCCGTGCTCGATGTACCACTTTAGCACGGGTGTGTACAACAGGATCTTCTCAGCTTTCATCAAACCCAAGAGCTTCTTGGTTCCTGGAACACGTTTGCTCCCCGTCTTGATCAAGTACTCCTGCATGTGCTCGGGGATTTGGGTGTCAGGTATCTCTTTAACAACAAACAGCGGGGACATTTCGCTAAACTTGTCATACAGCTCTGAGGGGACCTCAATATCTACTTGCGCAAATCCAAAGAGTGAGCCATCTAGAACGCCTTGCTTCAAAGCTTCCAATCCCGCTGTTGGTTTAGCAATCTTGATCAACTTCTCCTTCCCACATGGGAAGTCTTGCAGCAGGGTACTCGGGTAGAGCATGTTGGCGTCATACCCTAGAATGTTCTTGCATTCGCGGGGTTCGTTGTATATGTGAGATCTTACAGCTGTCACATCCCTCTCGTGGTATCTGCAAAAGACGATCGCGGGGCCGCCGACCATCCCAGTCTGCAAGAGCTCGTTGGCCTCGTTTCTCGTTCACTCACTGCAGGTTTTTTGGACTTCGATGCAGGCTTTGCATCGGGCTTTGAAGCAGTCCTCTTTGCATTTGTGCTTGCAGGGGTCCCCTGGTGCGTAGAGCTCTAACTCGGGGTGTAGACGCAGAGACTTGTTCAAGACATAGCGCATCGACACACCCGGTAGGCTAACGGCATCCTTCAAAATGTCAATCCCATCCTCGTAGTACTGCAATCTCGTCTTATCAACAGCTTCGACAAAGGGTACTACATCGGCAAGATTGTAGTCGGCCAGCCAGTCCATCATAGTTACACAGCCTCGCTTGTAAAACTCTCCTTTGAATGTTTGGTACTCTTCGGGGGATAGGGTATTTTCCCCGCTAAGACTACTATAAAAGTCCTCATGCTCGACGGGGCCTACGTGGTTCAGCTTGTCATAGCTTGACAGCCATTCGTAAGGGAACACGAGCTTTTCGAGCCCACATTCCAGAGACTTACACCAGCCGGCGTAGCTCATTCCAGGGGCGAGGAAGTTCTTGATATCAAGGAATTTGAACTTCGAGGTTGTAAGGAACATGTAGTCATTATCCTTCTTTGCCACTTTGATTTTCTCGTGCATCTTCACGTCGTCGTCGTTTTCAGCAATTCGCTCGACAAAGTACCGCTTGATCAGGTTGATATCATACTTTCCGCTGTTAAACCCGATACCCACTCGTTCCAAGCTTCTTGCTTCTTGACAGGGAGCATGTCAAAGTCGTCAGGTCTCGGGTGCAGTCTTTCAACTTCTTCGACGATGAGGGCTTGCCTCTGCTTGAGCTGCTCAACAAACTTTTTAACCAACACATTGGGGTACTCGTGCATGATGAACGTTGGATGTTCACTCAAACTATCGTGTATGGCGACACTTATAGGGATATGCTCCAATAGATATGTTAGATCGGATGTTTGTCGCTGGTGTAAAGGTGCTAAGAGGGCCTCAAAATCAAACACGAGGAAGTGAGGGTGTGGGCGAAATTATTTCTTGAGGTACCCCTTACTTTTCGGAGGGTTCTCGCACTCCCAAGCTGCCACGATGTTATACCCCAGTTTTTGAATATGGTCCTCCTTGAACTTGGTTTGAAAGTACTGATTTTTATCCGCGTTGGTTCTGTTGGGTTGACAGGGACATCCATGCCACCTGCAGCCGTGATATTCGTAGACTGTTTTGGTCTGAGGCTCGTAGCCGTCTACAAGGTAGACCTCCTTACCTAGATCACGGATCACGCGTTCACCACCATGCCCGCAGAGTGCATGGTGTATATGATTTCCGGTTTGCGCCGACATGGCTTTTATCCACCGACATGCCGCGTCACTGTAACCCCCCTTGTTGTAACCACCCTCGTTGTAAAAGACATTCTCGGACTTGCACGGCATGCGCTTGACCTTCTCACCTTTGCAAATGATCGTCGTTTTTGCACCTTCACACTCGTTCTGCTTATGCCGCGTGAGGTGGCAGGCTTGTGTGAAGATCTGACCGCAAGCCTCGCATTCATAGCTCTGAGTTAGAACATCCAACTTCTTGATATAGAAGCAGTGCCCATCCAGCATACCAAGGTTGATCGTGTCTAACCTCTCTTTGTACTGATTTTGACCATTGACGAGCCGCCATGGGGCCTTGTCAGAGTTCTTCTTGGGTTCAAAGACACGGATGTTGATATCGAATCGTTTAGCGATACCCTCAAAGTCAACGAGCTTCGTAGCACGTACATCTTGACGTTTTAACTCGGGATTTTCATAGTACTTGCGTGGTAGTTTGAGGGCCGGCCTTGTTACGAACTCTGTCCCCCTTTTTACGTCGACCCTCTCCCTTACAGCCAAGCATCGCCAAAAGCACAGGTTGTCTGTTCTGACATCTTCACCGTCCATAGCGCAGATGCACCTTCTATTTCGCAGCCAATCTGGAAGAGGGCCGCATCCAAGTAAGGGCTCCCTTGTGGAGATGATCTTGACCCGCACATGCTTGAAGACTACTTTACCTTCATACGCTCCCGCGGTTTCGATTGTTCTGTCGGGTGGTAAGTAGGCCTTGGTCCAGAACTCTGCATCTTCCAGATCGAGTCGCTGCATCTCACATTCTTCCATAAAGGCTTCGATATCCGCCATGCTTGATAGTGACTTGGAGCTCTTGCTCTTGTGGTAGGCCAACACGTCACCACCACCTCTATAGATGTCACAGCTGAAGCTGTAGACTACCTTGACGCGCATGTCTACGTGAGGCGTGATTTTTTGCATGATAGCATCTGTCAGTGGTTGGTTGAGGTTCTTGTTGAACTGCCACGTCTTGATGCGCCTTCCCTCTTCCAAAAATTGAGTGTCATTCTCATCAAATATGTTCTGGATATCCTCGATTTCCTCCCGGTTCGTGGCTTGCTCCTTCTCCCCTCCGAACATGTGTTTGAGGTCGGCTATTCCCTGATATTCGTCTTGGATGGTAATCCGTTGGACCTCATCGTGGAGCGTTGTCGCTCCCGAGATTTGCTCCTTTGCCTTGTTATAGTAGTAGGTAACTGTATCCCGCACGCTCCGTACTCGATCTGCAAGAGCGTCGCGAGTTGCTGCTACCGGGGTTGAAACTGTATCGTATAGTTTGCTGATAGCGTTCCTGAACCAACTCATCTTTATTATATACAGATTTCAATTTCAATTAGCAAGGTCGAGCTTTGAGTAAGGGGGCTTACCTTACTCAACTGCGTATGCGCTGATTTTTGTTGATGTCAGCAATATTACTTGACAGCTGTGCGCATGTCCTAGAATTTTCGGGTTTGTCGGAATCGGATTGTTATCGGATTTTATTTTCGGATGCCGTCGGATTTACCGATTTTGAGAGGGCTAGGTGTGGAGGGAGGGAGGAGCGTTTTTAGCGGGGGTTTGACGATCGAAACCCTAAATCCTGTATAAAACCATCCCCTAGTACTACTCGCGGCGTTGATGGAAGTTGCTGCATTGATGGGAGTTTTGACGTAGTATCAGGCCTTTCATCCTTCCCACCACCACCCTTATCCTCTATCTCAAGTTCAGGCGTAAATGCTTGATTAGTTGGCATTTTAATAAATGACTTCCTTATATAATAAACCATGAGTACGACATTCGGAATGACACTGGATCCATATACAGAAACGAAGCAGCTCCTTGGCATTAAAGGCAGGAGACAGAGGGTCAAAATAAGTCATATACCTTCAACCATTAACCAAAACGAGGACTTATACGTAGATATACCAACATGTCCCAGAACGATGTAATTTTTCCGGGGAGCCTCAGGCTCTTATTTGATCTGGCACTGACGGGGACCAATACAAAACGTACCATCGTCTCGAATATCGGTAAAAGCCTGGTGCGAAATCTACGCATTACTTTGAACGGCATCGAGATTCAAAATATATCCGATTACAAAATCCTGGCAGTGTACCGGGACTTGTGGTTACCCAAATTTGATAGGGACAACAACCTCATCTTAGAGGGGATCAACCTTAATGACGGTACCATCAGGGCCCTCCAGGTCAAGGCTACTGAGTATGTAGGGACGGATGAGGAAAAAGCTATAGCTGCCGCCTATAGCAACACCTTCTGCATCCCGCTAGGCAAGATGTTCGAATTAACGAGGGACTTACCGTTTTACCCGGCAGAGCTACGTGACAGGCTACAGTTTGTCCTACATTTTGCCCCACATAACGACGTGATTAAAGATGGACGGACAGCAGCCGTGGGATATACGGCGGTAAAGGCTGCCGATGCAACCTACAAGATCACTAATATCAAGCTAGAGTTCGACAGGGTCTCTAATGAAGGTCTCGCGAGTGTCATGATGTCAAGCTATAGGATTCTTGCCTTACCCTATGAAAGGATCCTGAGAAGCAAGGTGATGACCATGAAAAAAGTCGATACCAGTTATAATCTTCAAATAGACACTCTTGCCAAGTCCTTGAAGGGTGTCTTGCTACTCTTTATAGACCCTGGAAAAGTGAAGGCATATTCAGGCATCAATGAGGTGTTCTATAACCCCAAGATTGAGAAGATTAACGTCACCGTTGAGGGAGAGCCTAATGAGTTATACTCACATGCCATGTTACCCAAAGACCACCTCGAGCAGATTGTCAACATTTTCGGTAGCCATGACTCGAATTTGACCATTGGGCAATTTTTCAATGAGAGATATGCGTTGTTCATCGATTTCCGAACCTCTCCCGATCATACCCTACATGGTAGCGGGAGGCCCCTACAGGAGCTTAGTGACAGCATTACCCTCCATATGACCAAAAAAGCCGACGGCACAGGGGACATCCGCTGTTACGTGTACCTGCTAATGGACGCCCAGCTGAATATCCTTGGTGGTAGGTTCCACAGTGTTGAGTACTAATAGAGCATGGCCACATTGGCAATTATGGCAGGGGGCGCGTTAATCAACACCCTGGCATTCAGCGGTACAAACTATCTATTTAGCAAACTATCAGGACACGGAGAAGCGGAGCGGAAAAGGCATGACGAAGCCATGGAAAAACTAAATGATGCTCAGGCTCAATGGATACGAGACCGACAGGCCAAGCTTGACTGGTTTAACGAGCAAAGGGAACTGCAAATAAAGGCCGGTAAGAGTCTGAGAGAATTGTAAGACGACATGTATAAATACTATATCGCTTCAAAGAGGAAGGCCCCACAGTTATCCGACTTTTACACGCCTTCAAAGCAGCAACAGGATGGGGAATTAACATTCATCGTTGGCTCCTTATCACTGCTAGGGTTTGTTGCCTACAAATATTTGTAGGAACGTTTTCTGACATGTATAATAAAGACATGTCAGAAAAATCACCACATAGTGTTACCGAAGAAGAGGCCGAAAAGCTAAGCAATATCTACTACACCCCAGAACATCTGTGGACCGGACGTAAGGCTATCAAATTACTCAAAAGAATTACCCAAAAAGAAGGCCACCCACTGGCTATCCAGGCAGCTACTCTGGCGCCGGCATATCAAAGGCCCTAAAAGGATCGATTACCCCCACTTCACCATTACGAGCCCTAATGAGATGCATCAATTCGATCTGCTGTACATACCACATGACAAACTATATGGTAACACCTATAAATACATACTCACGGGTATTGACGTGGCCTCGAGGTACAAGGTAGCTAGGCCCCTAAGAACGAAAAAGGCCAGCGAGGTCTCTGATATGATCAAAGATATTTACAACGCAGGACCTTTACGATACCCCAAGATTTTTCAATGCGATAATGGTTCCGAATTCAAGTCAGATGTAACGAAGCTACTAGAAGGCAAGGGGGTTGAAATTAGGTGGGCTACCACCAAATACCACCACACGTTCACGGCCTTTGTAGAGAGCTACAAGAAGGTACTTGCGGAAAGGCTCTTTAAGCCCCAGGATGCACAGGAGTTGGTCTCTGGGGATAATAGTAGTATTTGGGTGAAAAACTTGTACACTACCGTGAAGGGTCTTAATAATACCAAGACTGCCATGATTAACATGAAGACTAACAAGGCGATCAAGCTGGATGAGGTACCGCTTGCAAAGAGCGAAGAATATCCTGAAGAAAAACCCTTACCAGAAGACGGGTTGTACCTGTATCTGTTACAACCGGGGGAAGAACATAGCGACTCGAAAAGACGCGTCACTGACGCCTTTTGGAGCAGGAAAATGTATAGACTTAATCGTATAGTAGCGGTTAGTCGCGTGCTGTACTATCTTGCCGGGGTTCCCGATCGTAGTTTTGTTGCGGAAGAGTTGATGCAGATCCCGGAGGACGTTCAGGTACCCCCAGAGGGTGTTAAGGATTGGTAGATTAGATATTTTTTGTGGTCCTGATAAGCCACAAAAAATACTCATTCAGCAAGCTCTAGTAGACGTTCATGTGTGTAGTGTTCACCGAGCCTAAAATGTCTCACACGCTCCGGCTTGACTTCAATACATCCACCTTCTCGCAGCCAGTTGTAATGGACAATAGAATTAGGGGTCTCTGCCAGTACCACAATCTTACCCTTGGGATAGTCAACAAGCTTGTTCCGTATTTTTTGCGCCACATACCCCCGTTGGCCACAGATGGCCAGGTATGGCCAGGGATTGTGGTTGTTCTTCTGGATAATGACCATACTGTTATCTTTTCCGGGATCCTCGAGATGGGGCACGGTACGTTGCTGTAGCTCCTCAATTTCATCCCCCAACACCACGAGCTGTTTGTCTCTATCGTCCAAGTCATCCTCAAGGATCGCCATGGCAATATCCTTATCCTCAAGGGCTTGACGCTGCCCCTTGAGTTCATCCTGTAATTTTTTCACACCTGCCCGGGCAAGCCATTTGATTAGCCCTACGGCCTTGGGTTTTCTGCTCCGACGCACAATCTCCAGGGGATCGTCTAATGTCACGAAGGCATCATGACTATTTTGGTCCCCCTTTGGGGGTTGGTTAGTAACCAACCCCATCTCATGACGCGCAAGGGTAGGAATATCCCGATATGACTCCGCAATCTTTTCAATGCCCAGAAACCTACCAATATCGGCACGTTTGAACATAGGTTGATCCTGGTTGCTGGACAGGGTTTCAATTGCTCCTGCGTTGAACGAAAGCTGTGAAGACATTTCTAATATACCGATGTCAGGCGGAGGCTTTCACCTGTAACTTTAATACCCGCAAGAGTAGTAAAATGAGCGCCTGTTCAAGACCTATTCTTCTAGGTTAATTTCAGCAAACACAAGGCGATAAATTTTGTTAATGATGTGAAAAATGGAGAAGTTGGGGGCATCAGGGTTATATCGTATAAAGGTGCATCCCAAGGCTTGCTCGATATGTTTTTGTCTCTTTACTTCGTAGCCCATATCTCTATCAGCATGTCCAAATTCATCACATTCGGTAGCCAATCTGTACCTTGGGAAGTACAAGTCGATCCTATATCCATCAATATGATGCTGCATCACCATATCTTCGCCGTCAAAAGCGGTGCGGATGTTGTAAAAGGTGCCTTCCTCCTTGCATAAAAGCTTTATGTTTTGGATTTCTATACCACAACGCCTCGCAATTTTAATAGCATCCAAACTTTTGCATCGAACCAAGATTTCCATAACACCCTCAGCGGAAATAAATAAATCATGCGGATTTTTCCCACGTCCTAGCATACCTAATCAGGACGAGGATGATTGAGAAAGTCTCTACGTTGCCCCTTAATATTTTTGTATGATGTTCTCATGGTATGGCTCCTAAAATATTTACCAACATGGCTTCTTTTGAACTATGGAGCCTCACAATCGTCGTATATGATTTCTACGTGTAGGGCAAGCACCATACAACCTTTTTAGATGACATCTTTTTTGTCATTTATTCAGGTAGATTGTTTGTATGGTCATTCGAGAATCCTCCAAGTCCTAGGGTGTTCCAGCCTTACGTATAGGCATGCATGCTTGGATTTTTTTAGCTCAGCTTTGATATCGCACCAATCAGAAATAAGGTTGGTTTCCTCGTCTATTATTTTCATGTCACTCCTTTCGTTTGGATACCACAAAAAACAGGGCCTTCTTCTGCCTCCTCAGATTCTTGGGCAAAGCCGTATACGATTGCGTTAATAGCCACAGGCTATGCTTGCGATGTCTACCTGAAATAGCAAGCTAAAGCAGGGACTGTCGACGCTTATCAAGGTTTTCATCGGCTATACAGTCATCCACGACAAACAACGTCCCCTCGCCTGCTAATAACGATGATATTTTCGCTATCCCTTCAAACAGCTCATTTCCTGGGTCTATCAGGAACACATAGTCGTCCCTCCATAATGAGGCTCTCTCTAAATAGGTGGTATTCCACCGTAGGGTAGGGCATAGTATTACGATATTATGGTAGTGATGCCTGTATTCAATTTCCAGCAGGTCCAGGACGCGTTGTGTTTTTCCGCAACTTGTGGGTCCTGTGAAGATAGCTGTATGTGGTTCCTTCACGACGTCCATTTATTAATAATAGGACCATTTTCTATTATAGATTTTAGGATATATCGCGGCACATATTGCACAAATCAACACATCACCGTGATTGTGCACCAAATACCCCCGGCAGGTAGGGCAGAGCTTGGTATTTTGGGTCTTATATTCGAGGGGTGGTGGAGTATATGCTAATTTACCTTGTAGACACCGCAATACCTTGCGGTACTTCTCGACGAGCAGTGCCTTTTCCTGGCTCTCAGGGGGTGCCCTGATGAGTTCGGCGTACCGGGGTATAATATCGTATGTCAGGAGGGTGTAAAGAAGTAGGTAATTCTCATCCTGATTACACCCTTGAATCTCCCTGTCAATATCAAGAGGGTCTACCTCGTGTTCGATAACAGGGTCCTTGCATTTGGCACGCCGCCGCTGTTTCGCTTTATCCAGGCAACCTATGCAACTTTTTGTTCTACTATTCCCCCTAATCTTGAACATGTCTGTGGTTAAAACGTGCTTGCACTTCGAACAACATTTGGCATCCATTTATATTTAACCTTGAGTGTTGGTGTAATGCCATAGCAACATCAGCAAGCGTAGGAGACTTGCCGGTTTCTATATATTTATAGGGTACCTTGTGATGAATATGCAATAACTCGTAATCTTCCCAGGTCATACCCTCAGAAAACTGGGCTTCAATATGGGCCTGCAGCATAGCCATGAGCTCCTTGTTTTCATGTCGAGGTCGGTTGCGGTGGCGGCACCTTGTGCGATCTCTTGAAACCCTGTTAGCAGCGAGGCAGGTGATGCATTGTCTTAGCATTTGACCATTGCGTTTCATCCTAAAATTGTCCATAGATAAAAAGTGCTTACATTTTGAACAATCTTTACCCTCCTCCATATTGACTCGTTTTTGTCCTAGGGACAAACACGAGTTTTACCGGACGGTCTATTTTGGTTTCGGGACGATGCTTTCGGGTATCCACTTTTCTTCACCGCCATCTCACGACTGGCCCTACCTGCGGCAAAATAGGCCACCATTTTGAGCACATTGTTGGTATCCATCTTGGTAGATGGCCTCGTTATACCTAAGAAGTTCTCACCTGCCATGGCATAGGCGAATGTGAAAGATAGATCTACGACGGTTTCGTATAACATATCCAAAATCTCCTTTTCTTTAGGTGTAACGTTGCTTGTTGCCTATTATAGCATTTTGAAAATCTCAATATGTGGCTGAGTTTTGCCCTGTTTCCCCTGCTGAGGCTCTGGATTAGTCGCTGGCTTGTTAGATTCATTTTCACCCCTGCCAAATTTGAACCAGACGCCAACAGCTATCGCCAACACGGCCAAGGTCCCTACCCCGTACATGTAGACTGACTGTACGGAACTGGCCCCAGAAGAAGCTTTGACTGCAGGCTCTACAGTACCCTCTTGTTGTTTAATTTCTTCCTTTCTTTTCTTCATCAGTGCCGCCAACTTGTGTCCTTGGGCCACACACCCTGGGTGCTTTACTGTTGTAATGATTCGCTCTTCTTGTTGCTCTTCTTCAGTCATTTATATTATACCTCCGGGGCTCTTCTTTAGTCTCCTCCTCCTCCTGTTTTTTTGCCCACATGCCGGGCCGTGTGTCCAGCTACCAAGATAGGCGCCAAACACCTCCCAATGGTACAGTACACAAGGATCCCGAGATCTGTCATAGAGTCTCCGATTATAGAGTCTTCTTCGATATCTCGACGTAATTCATCTACATTTGCACACAGGCTAATCACGTGAGTGGTCAACGCCTTGGCCGTCTTCTCCCCTTTTTCTTGAAGCTCACGTTGTACGTACTCGGTATGTACCGTGTCGATAGCCTCGTCGGGGGCCTTGTCGACAAACCCTTCTGTGCATTTTTTTGGAAAGAGATGTCCCTTGCCTTTGCGTAGGGCCTCCTTTAAGGCTCGTTGTTGGCAGCCGTTCGCAGCCTAGTGTTGTGATCAATATAGCCCCTAAGCCAGGGTTTCCGGTTGAATTGAATGACCCTATGCACCTTCTTCAGCTCAAGCCCATGTTTTATAGCCTCGTGGAGAGCTCTAATATGTACCACATATCTACGTTTATGCCCCAAGTTCGGTACCAATTTCTCGACCTTGTGGACCGTCGTGCGTTCGGGTAGGAACGGCAACTCATTATGTTTGTCATGCAACCTCTCGGGGTAGTCGATGTCGACCTCTAAAATATACCCATGTTTATTGTCCATAACGAGCTTCTCGATTCGCTTTTCTGTAAATGCCTCGACGTTGGAGACCCATTTGAAACCATCTGTTGTAAGGTCTTGACGCATGGCCCATCCGTAAAAGTTGTTGCTATCTAGGTATTGGAGGTAGGATGACTCCTCATCCGGGTTATACTGGTCTCCCATGTACTTGTTGTTAGCCTTGGCATACCGGTGTACAGCTTGGGTTATACCTCCAGGGATACCCTTCTCGAACATCAGGAGCATGTCGGGGTCTGTGAGGAGTTCCAGCTTGATTCCAGTAAACTTGAGTGCCGCCTTCCATGCCAAGCCGGGTGCACTGTAAAAGTGCGCAGGGTCAAGCTTGTAGTTTGTCACGCACACGTCCCGAAACGTTTCAAACACGTCGGCCAGTAGGAGGACGTCCGTGGTCAGATACACATCGTGATAGTCTCCCATATTGATTACATCACCCTCCGGGGTGATACAATTCCATACTTTTTTAGCATAGGCATAATCCTCATCGCTAATCCCCTTCATATTCAGCTTGCTGTAAAATACCTCCTTGGGTGGTAGCTCCGACTCTTCAAATTTTTGCCATCCATCCATTTACTTGTACGGATATACGCCCTTCCTGCGCATGAGTTTAAACGTGTCATCATCATTGAAAAACCAGCGGAGATTTTTGCACGTTGAGGCTGCTTGCCAATTTGTCCAGACTGGATGGCATGAATCGACAAGAGTCGATGAATCTAATCTCGATCTTCTTGTACGTCTCGCCATCACCGTACCCCATACCTGCAAGTGGTACCTTGATTTTCACATTGAAACTGATATATTTTTTAGTATTCTCTGCGATGCACACAATGTCCTGGGTGTTGTATTTTTGCCCCAATTCCCTTATGAACAGGTGTGCGTCGTATCGCGAGAGGTTGTGGACGATCACAGGTATATGGCTAGGTATCTTGTATTTGAGGTTGCAGCTGTTATGCGCCGTGCCTCGATATAACCCTGTGTAGTGACAATGATCCCTAACTTTACGGTTATTTTCGCAGTCGTCAAACGGCTTTAGGCAGATGTGGCAGTTCGTGGCCTCGTCATGTTCCCTTTTTAGGACCTCTGTCAGTTCCAGCATGGGTTGTTGCAGGTAGGTATAGTATAGCCGTTTCACCTCATCTTCCAGGTGGTTCACAAACCTCGTCACACAATCCTTACCTCTGTACACTGTTAGGGGATCTGGTACATCCCCATAAGCAAAAGTACTATAGGTACACCAGCCGGACGGTACATGCTTACTTAGCCTTTTCGTCTTGGTCTCCCTGGCATCTTCTTCTACTGGTATTAATAAGCTTTCAAAATCGGCATATATTGCAAAGGGTACCTTGAATTGCATCCGGCCATTCCTGTAGAATAACCATTTTTCAGCCTCTGTTGGCATCGTGATTTTAACAGCCTCCTGGTCTTTGCAGTAGCCATAGTGCTTGTCTCTCGACCCAACTGTAGGAAAGGCCTGTAGGCAGTTTAGGCAAAAATGCATCGCATTCCTATTCTTCGAGGTCTCCTTGCCTAGGAGTCTGGATAGACTTTTAACGGCCGTATAGTGGGTCCTTTTGTCATCGGTAATAAGCAGCAGATTCACGGGTTGCTACGTCCGTTGTGCTCTGATCGACGTAGGATATTGATATTCTTCTTTCCCGTCACGTACAAGACGTTCACCGCAATGTTCTTATTATTATTCTCGAACTTGTATATGCTCTTGATTGGTGTAGGGAACCCTATACCCTCCCAATTATAGAGGTCTACGTAGGGTCTCATCTGAGATATTCGATTCAGGTTCCTTCCTATCTCTTCTTGATGTAGGCCTGCTATGACACTCCACTTGAAACACTCCTCGTCTTCATTCACTGGGTTAATGACGGTCTTCTTTGATGCTATCCATTTGGGTAGCTCTATATAAGATGTAACCCTTGTTAGCCTCAACTTATGGAAGTCCACATCAAGGTGTATGATTCTACTGATCGTGAATCCACTTTGGGGTAATGCAGGATGTTCCACATGTGTCTTGATATTGGCAAACATCTTATCCAACATGTCGTCTACGTCACTACCCTGGAATATTGACGTCATATTACTGTTAAAGGCTTTCTTCACCTCGATATACTCATCGTTAGCCCCCTCCGAGCTTGGTACTATTTTCTTCTTCCACATGATCCAGAGTGACAGCTGTACCTTTGCCGATCCCATATCTTCTACCAGCTCCTCAGCCAATGTTTTGACGTTAGTTCGCACCATCCCTATATATCCGTCGACGTCGGCTCCCCCTATACCCGGAATGCGGAAACTTCGAAACGTCCTGTGGAGAGCATGCTTATGCTCTTGAGGTGTATAGTCTTGCTCCGGTTGATCATATAGTTTTTGGATATCCTCGAGGTAGTCTTCCTCGGCCTCTATTTCTACCTCGTCATGAAGTGTAGGTCTCGTGTTGGCTGTCCTATTATAGAACCCCATCACATTACGCTTGAAGGCTGCGCAGGTTCTCTTGACTCCCTCTTTTATAGGCTTTGGAACAGCGTCTACAATCCAATTATACCACCCTTTCATCCTATCTCCCACAACCGCACGATTTTTTGACAGTTCCTGTTTCTCGAAGAGGTCCATCTCGGATGGGGGTAATACCCAGTTGTGCCATTCCCGGCTTTTACCCCCCATGGCTGGACGGGCCTTCGCCATTTCCTGTCTCTCGAAGAGGTCCATATCGTCGGACGTTATAGGTTTAACTGGCTTTCGTACATTCTCCAACATATCAACTAATTCAGCCTTGCGTAGTCTATAATACCCGGCTAAACCACAGCTTTTAGCGATATCTCGTAATTGTTTTACGGTGCGTCTATTCATTCTCTTTATTGTATGAATTTTTTCATCCTCAGAGGACCACGGTCAAAACTAACACAGTTGTACACAGCTTTACTACGCATGCGTTGATTGTTAGCATTCTATAAGGGAATTCACAGAACTGGGTGTGCTAGAATATTTTTACTCATTTACTGTATGATAGGGATTTACCCTTGTATGACTCAACACGGTAGGGACTTACCCTTGAACTATATGGATAGGCATGGTATGGTATTGATTTCATTCTGCTCGACTAACGCGTCTTTACTGCGCATGCGTTGATTTTTAACATTCTCTAAGGGAATTCCCCTGCATAATGCGCTAGAATTATTTTTGACTTATTTGCAGCATTTCATTGACGTTATCACTCTATAGGGACCTTACCTTGTTGTATATGACTCAACACAGCATGATATGGAAATAACCCACTAAGCACCATATGGTACTGGATTTGTTGTGTTTGACTGAGGTGTGCGCGTGTGCGTTTTAGGGCTGGGCTAGAAGGAACATTTCCTTATCTCAAGCCAGCGGAAATGTCTCCCTGAGGACCTGAATCTAATATAAAAACAATAACATAATCAGTCCGGAAATGCGAATGCTGCTTTGTCTTGACATGTTTTGACAAAGATTTTAGGCAAGAGATCCTTGGAAGAGCATAAATAATTGATGTCCCCGGGCTATATAAAATATTGTTCCTACAAACAAGTGTACGTTGTAATGCACTGTTAACAGTAAGAGTAGTGCGAAAGCTTTCGCATTTTTAAGCAACGTAATCTGTATAGGCACAACAATCGCTCATTTTGGCAACCACCCAAGACATCAATCCTATTTTTATGCTGAACTCAAAAAAAAAGGATCAATTTACACTTTTTATAGTCTCTGGCATGACTCAGCCGGGGTTTACACCCCCGAACTTTCGCTGTGGAAACGAAGAATCCATTACAAGACTACAAGATGGTTAATCGCTTTTTCCCAAGTTTTTTATGACTTGTTTCAGTAAAAACTTGTGACTAATTCTTTGCCTTCACCTGAAGGGATAACTCATTGAGAAAAAAAACTCGACACGACACAAGAACATTTCTTATACCAGTAGATTAATCAAATTAATACAATTGTAGACAAAATACTAGCAAAATATCGGTACCGAGAAAAGGGCTTTCACATGACTATAACAATATGACGCTCCTTTGGAATTTAATAGAAAAGTCGCCTGCGTCTTTTTTCTGTGTCTCCGTGTGCGTCATTATAAGGTTTCAGGTCGTGACGTCATTGCAACTGTTCCCGCTTTTGTGAGGCACCAGTTGCATTTATGCTTACACAAGTGTATTGGGTTATCTTCATACGTTGAACGCTCCGTTATCACAACTTCCATTAACTTTACTTTATCTACATTCGTAGACTTCTGGTGTTCCATCCATGAGAACGCACTTCTAAGTCTATGATGGAGTGCGTCGTTTGAAAAATGGTATCAACGGTGGCGGAGAGCATATCTTTGCGATACAATTTTAAATTCAAACAACCATCACACGAATAGTAGTTGACACTGTACAAGGCTTTTATGTTGGAAATTAGACATTGAGTTAAAATTAGCCATTGAGTTATGGAATAAAATGAAATGAGAATGATAATTTTAAAAATATTTAGCAAAACCCGCAAAACACCTAAGAAAATACGCAACACACGCTTACAACATGACCAACATGACCAACAATCTCGGACTTGGCAAAATTTGGGGATAGAATTTTTGAATGAATTATTTTGTAGGGCCGAAATTTCACGACAAAGCGCTTTTAGACTCCGACTTTCTTTTCAAAGGACAGTGTTTTGGTCTTACTACCAGATCTGAGCAAAACCAGTTTGTTGAAATTTCTTGTGATGCAGCCGGGCGGGCCTGTAAAACGCCCGTGGCTATCCCGTATATATACGGGATCCGCACCACAAGGGTTAAGACAATAAACAAGTGGGAATGTCTTCCTTTAGACAATGAACAATTGGGGATGTCTCCCTTTAGACAAAGAATAGGGGTAATGTGTCCCTTTAGACAATGAATAGGGGTAATGTCTCCCTTTCGACAATGATCAAGTGGGAATGTCTCCCTTTCGACAATGTGCAAGTGGGAATGTCGCCTTTTAAAGAAAGAACAAGTGGGAATGTCTCCATTTAGGGAATGAACAAATGGGAAAGACTTCCTTTAACCAGCGGAAATGTCTCGCTGAGCACCTGAATCTAATACACAAACAGTTACATAATCAGTCCGGAAATGCGAATGCTGTTTTGTCTTGACATGTTTTGACAAATATTTTAGGCAAGAGAAACACCTAAGAAAACACGCAACACACGCTTTCAATTGGAAAATTCTATCAAATGCGCCAATTGTAAAAAGGACACGAAAGAAGATTGAAGCGTCTGTTATTACACTTAAGAGACCTACCTTAAACGAGCAATTAGACTCACAGCGACGTATTATTTTTAGAATTGGTGTCACATAGATATCATAGGAAAAGATAATTACTGTTTTACCATAGAAAATTACATTTTCTTACATTTAATTTCTCCTTTATTACCTCTGCGTATACGTATGTTTTTAACTTGGATATATTTGTAGCATATCTGATTTCCCATTTTATTGTAACACTATAGCACTGATGATGTTTTTCTACCGAAAACATTTTGCTAAATATTTTTAAAATTGTTGTTGTCATTTCATTTTATTCCAAACGGGAATGTCTCGCTGAAAACATCAAACGAGTGAGAATGTCTCCCTGAAAACAGTGCACAAGTGAGAATGTCTCCCGGAATATAATAAACCAGCGAAAATGTCTCCCTGAGAACAGAGAACAATTTGGAATGTCTCCCGGAAGAAAGTATACAAGTGGAAATGTCTCTCTGAAGACAATGAACAAGTGGAAATGTCCCCTGAAGAGAATAAACAGGTGGGAATGTCTCGCTGAGAACAATGAACAAGCGGGAATATCTTCTGGAAAACAGTAAACAAGTGGGAATGTCCCGCTGAAGACAGTAAGCAAGTGAGAATGCCTCGCGGAAGACAATGAACCAGTGACAATGTCTCGTTAAAATAAATTAACAAGTGATTCCCACTGAAAGCAGTGAACAAGTGGGAATGTCTCTCTTAAGAAAAAATATGAGACGATAGAAATTAGCAAAAATTTACTATTTTAAGCAGGAAAACGTCTTAAATAGGCAAAAAATATCAAAAAAATGAATTTTCAGAAATTTCTGTTCCGCCCTTAACCCTCGTAGTCCGTTTGTCAAAAAGCCCAATTTTGACACAACTTTTATTCCTACTTCAATTGACTATTCAAGAACAAAAAGGAACTAGATGCTCACTTCAGGCTTATTTGATAGAAAAAGACCTAAACTTTTTTTCTGGAGTCCAGAAATTTGCGTCTTGGCGTCCGTCGCCTCCCGCCAGGGGGGGGGGGGGGCGCTAACCCGCTGAACCCCCCGAGCCCGTTCACTTTAGTTGAGTTTAGTTTAACGTAAGAACGGATTGCGAGCATTAGATGTGTAGCAAATGCCTTGTGCGCACGCTAAGTAGGTGTGCCTCGACACAAAACTGTGTTTTGTTGAAATTGCGCTGCTTTGGTGGCCCGTAACATGACCAACAATCTCGAACTTGGCAAAATTTGCGGAGAGAATTTTTGAATGAATTATTAATTTTTAGGGCCGAAATTTCACGACAAAGCGCTTTTAGACTCCGACTTTCTTTTCAAAGGGCAGTGTTTTGGTCTTACTACCAGATCTGAGCAAAACCAGTTTGTTGAAATTTCTGGGGATGCAGCTGGGTGGGCCTGTAAAACGCCCGTGGCTATCCCGTATATATACGGGATCCGCACCACAAGGGTTAAGACAATAAGCAAGTGGGAATGTCTTCCTTTAGACAATGAACAAGTGGGGATGTCTCCCTTTAGACAAAGAATAGGGGTAATGTCTCCCTTTAGACAAAGAATAGGGGTAATGTCTCCCTTTCGACAATGTGCAAGTGGGAATGTCGCCCTTTAAAGAAAGAAGAAGTGGGAATGTCTCAATTTAGGGAATGAACAAATGGGAAAGACTTCCTTTAACCAGCGGAAATGTCTCCCTGAGCACCTGAATCTAATATACAAACAGTTACATAATCAGTCCGGAAATGCGAATGCTGTTTTGTCTTGACATGTTTTGACAAATATTTTAGGCAAGAGAAACACCTAAGAAAATACGCAACACACGCTTTCAATTGGAAAATTCTATTAAATGCGCCAATTGTAAAAAGGACACGAAAGAAGATTGAAGCGTCTGTTATTACACTTAAGAGACCTACCTTAAACGAGCAATTAGACTCACAGCGACGTATTCTTTTTAGAATTGGTGTAACATAGATATCATAGGAAAAGATAATTACTGTTTTACCGTAGAAAATTACATTTTCTTACATTTAATTTCTCCTTTATTACCTCTGCGTATACGTATGTTTTTAATTTGGATATATTTGTAGCATATCTGATTTTCCATTTTATTGTAACACTATAGCACTGATGATGTTTTTCTACCGAAAACCTTTTGCTAAATATTTTTAAAATTGTTGTTGTCATTTCATTTTATTCCAAACGGGAATGTCTCGCTGAAAACATCAAACGAGTGAGAATGTCTCCCTGAAAACAGTGCACAAGTGAGAATGTCTCCCGGAATATAATAAACCAGCGAAAATGTCTCCCTGAGAACAGAGAACAATTTGGAATGTCTCCCGGAAGAATATAAACAAGTGGAAATGTCTCTCTGAAGACAATGAACAAGTGGAAATGTCCCCTGAAGAGAATAAACAGGTGGGAATGTCTCGTTGAGAACAATGAACAAGAGGGAATGTCTTCTGGAAAACAGTAAACAAGTGGGAATGTCCCGCTGAAGACAGTAAGCAAGTGAGAATGCCTTGTGGAAGACAATGAACCAGTGGCAATGTCTCGTTAAAATAAATTAACAAGTGATTCCGACTGAAAGCAGTGAACAAGTGGGAATGTCTCTCTTAAGAAATAATATGAGACGATAGAAATTAGCAAAAATTTACTATTTTAAGCAGGAAAACGTCTTAAATAGGCAAAAACTGTCAAAAAAATGAATTTTTAGAAATTTTTGTTCCGCCCTTAACCCTCGTAGTCCGTTTGTCAAAAAGCCCAATTTTGACACAACTTTTATTCCTACTTCAATTCACTATAACTCAAGAACAAAAAGGAACTAGATGCTCACTTCAGGCTTATTTGATAGAAAAAGACCTGAACTAAAAAGTTTAGCGTCCAGAAACTTGCGTCTTGGCGTCCATCGCCTCCCGCCAAGGGGGGGACGCTGCCCCGCTAGACCCCCCGAGCCTGGTGACTTTAGTAGACTTTAGTTTAACTTAAGAACGGATTTCGAGCATAAGATGTGTAGCAAATGCATTGTGCGCACGCTAAGTAGGTGCCGTGACACAAAACTGTGTTTTGTTGAATTTGCGCTGCTTTGGCGGCCCGTAACATGACCAGCAATCTCGGACTTGGCAAAATTTGCGGAGAGAATTTTTGAATGAATTATTGATTTTTTAGGGCCGAAATTTCACGACAAAGCGCTTTTACACTCCGACTTTTTTTTCAAAGGGCAGTGTTTTGGTCTTACTACCAGATCTGATGAAAACCAGTTTGTTGAAATTGCTTGTGATGCAGCTGGGCGGGCCTGTAAAACGCCCATGGCTATCCCGTATATATACGGGATCCGCACCACAAGGGTTAAGACAATAAACAAGTGGGAATGTCTTCTTTTAGACAATGAACAAGTGGGGATGTCTCCCTTTAGACAAAGAATAGGGGTAATGTCTCCCTTTAGACAATGAATTGGGGTAATGTCTCCCCTTAGACAATGAACAAGTGGGAATGTCTCCCTTTAGGCAATGAACAAGTTGAAATGTCTCCCTTTCGACAATGAACAAGTGGGAATGTCTCCCTTTCGACAATGTGCAAGTGGGAATGTCGCCCTTTAAAGAAAGAACAAGTGGGAATGTCTCCATTTAGGGAATGAACAAATGGGAAAGATTTACTTTAACCAGCGGAAATGTCTCCCTGAGCACCTGAATCTAATATACAAACAGTTACATAATCAGTCCGGAAATGCGAATGCTGTTTTGTCTTGACATGTTTTGTCAAATATTTTAGGCAAGAGAAACACCTAAGAAAATACGCAACACACGCTTTCAATTGGAAAATTCTATTAAATGCGGCAATTGTAAAGAGGACACGAAAGAAGATTGAAGCGTCTTCTAATACACTTAAGAGACCTACCTTAAACGAGCAATTAGACTCACAGCGACGTATTCTTTTTAGAATTGGTGTAACATAGATATCATAGGAAAAGATAATTACTGTTTTACCGTAGAAAATTACATTTTCTTACATTTAATTTCTCCTTTATTACCTCTGCGTATACGTATGTTTTTAACTTGGATATATTTGTAGCATATCTGATTTCCCATTTTATTGTAACACTATAGCACTGATGATGTTTTTCTACCGAAAACCTTTTGCTAAATATTTTTAAAGTTGTTGTTGTCATTTCATTTTATTACAAACGGGAATGTCTCGCTGAAAACATCAAACGAGTGAGAATGTCTCCCTGAAAACAGTGCAAAATTGAGAATGTCTCTCGGAATATATTAAACCAGCAAAAATGTCTCCCTGAGAACAGAGAACAATTTGGAATGTCTCCCGGAAGAAAATAAACAAGTGGAAATGTCTCTCTGAAGACAATGAACAAGTGGAAATGTCCCCTGAAGAGAATAAACAGGTGGGAATGTCTCGCTGAGAACAATGAACAAGCGGGAATGTCTTCTGGAAAACAGTAAACAAGTGGGAATGTCCCGCTGAAGACAGTAAGCAAGTGAGAATGCCTCGCGGAAGACAATGAACCAATGGCAATGTCTCGTTAAAATAAATTAACAAGTGATTCCCACTGAAAGCAGTGAACAAGTGGGAATGTTTCTCTTAAGAAAAAATATGAGACGATAGAAATTAGCAAAAAATTACTATTTTAAGCAGGAAAACGTCTTAAATAGGCAAAAAATATCAAAAAAATGAATTTTCAGAAATTTCTGTTCCGCCCTTAACCCTCGTAGTCCGTTTTTCAAAAACCCTTTGCGTCTTGGCGTCCGTCGCCTTCCGCCAGGGGGGGCGCTGCCCCCCTAAACCCCCCGAGCGTGTTCACTTTAGTTGAGTTTAGTTTAACGTATGAACGGATTGCGAGCATTAGATGTGTAGCAAATGCATTGTGCGCACGCTAAGTAGGTGCCGTGACACAAAACTGTGTTTTGTTGAATTTGCGCTGCTTTGGCGGCCCGTAACATGACCAACAATCTCGGACTTGGCAAAATTTGCGGAGAGAATTTTTGAATGAATTATTAATTTTTTAGGGCCGAAATTTCACGACAAAGCGCTTTTGGACTCCGACTTTCTTTTCAAAGGGCAGTGTTTTGGTCTTACTACCAGATCTGATCAAAACCAGTTTGTTGAAATTGCTTGTGATGCAGCTGGGCGGGCCTGTAAAACGCCCGTGGCTATCCCGTATATATACAGGATCCGCACCACAAGGGTTAAGAAATAAACAAGTGGGAATGTCTTCCTTTAGACAATGAACAAGTGGGGATGTCTCCCTTTAGACAAAGAATAGGGGTAATGTCTCCCTTTAGACAATGAATTTGGGTAATTTCTCCCCTTAGACAATGAACAAATGGGAATGTCTCCCTTTAGGCAACGAACAAGTGGGAATGTCTCCCTTTCGACAATGAACAATTGGGAATGTCTCACTTTCCACAATGTGCAAGTGGGAAGGTCGCCCTTTAAAGAAAGAACAAGTGGGAATGTCTCCATTTAGGGAATGAACAAATGGGAAAGACTTCCTTTAACCAGCGGAAATGTCTCCCTGAGCACCTGAATCTAATATACAAACAGTTACATAATCAGTCCGGAAATGCGAATGCTGTTTTGTCTTGACATGTTTTGTCAAATATTTTAGGCAAGAGAAACACCTAAGAAAATACGCAACACACGCTTTCAATTGGAAAATTCTATTAAATGCGCCAATTGTAAAAAGGACACGAAAGAAGATTGAAGCGTCTTTTAATACACTTAAGAGACCTACCTTAAACGAGTAATTAGACTCACAGCGACGTATTCTTTTTAGAATTGGTGTAACATAGATATCATAGGAAAAGATAATTACTGTTTTACCGCAGAAAATTACATTTTCTTACATTTATTTTCTCCTTTATTAGCTCTGCGTATACGTATGTTTTTAACTTGGATATATTTGTAGCATATCTGATTTCCCATTTTATTGTAACACTATAGCACTGATGATGTTTTTCTACCGAAAACCTTTTGCTAAATATTTTTAAAATTGTTGTTGTCATTTCATTTTATTCCAAACGGTAATGTCTCGCTGAAAACATCAAACGAGTGAGAATGTCTCCCTGAAAACAGTGCACATGTGAGAATGTCACCCGGAATATAATAAACCAGCGAAAATGTCTCCCTGAGAACAGAGAACAATTTGGAATGTCTCCCGGAAGAAAATAAACAAGTGGAAATGTCTCTCTGAAGACAATGAACAAGTGGAAATGTCCCCTGAAGAGAATAAACAGGTGGGAATGTCTCGCTGAGAACAATGAACAAGCGGGAATGTCTTCTGGAAAACAGTAAACAAGTGGGAATGTCCCGCTGAAGACAGTAAGCAAGTGAGAATGCCTCGCGGAAGACAATGAACCAGTGGCAATGTCTCGTTAAAATAAATTAACAAGTGATTCCCACTGAAAGCAGTGAACAAGTGGGAATGTCTCTCTTAAGAAAAAATATGAGACGATAGAAATTAGCAAAAATTTACTATTTTAAGCAGGAAAACGTCTTAAATAGGCAAAAAATATCAAAAAAATGAATTTTCAGAAATTTCTGTTCCGCCCTTAACCCTCGTAGTCCGTTTGTCAAAGAGCCCAAATTTGACACAACTTTTATTCCTACTTCAATTGACTATTCAAGAACAAAAAGAAACTAGATGCTCACTTCAGGCTTATTTGATAGAGAGAGACCTAAACTTTTTTTTCTGGCGTCCAGAAATTTGCGTCTTGGCGTCCTTCGCCTCCCGCCAGGGGGGGCGCTGCCCCCCTGAACCCCCCGAGCCTTTTCACTTTAGTTGAGTTTAGTTTAACGTAAGAACGGATTGCGAGCATTAGATGTGTAGCAAATGCATTGTGCGCACGCTAAGTAGGTGTGCCGTGACACAAAACTGTGTTTTTTTGAATTTGCGCCGCTTTGGTGGCCCGTAACATCACCAACAATTTCGCACTTTGCAAAATTTGCGGAGAGAATTTTTGAATGAATTATTGATTTTGTAGGGCCGAAATTTCACGACAAAGCGCTTTTACACTCCGACTTTCTTTTCAAAGGGCAGTGTTTTGGTTTTACTACCAGATCTGAGCAAAACCAGTTTGTTGAAATTGCTTGTTACGCCGCTGGGCGGGCTTGTAAAACGCCCGTGGCTATCCTGTATATATACGGGATCCGCACCACAAGGGTTAAGACAATAAACAAGTGGGAATGTGTTCCTTTAGACAATGAACAAGTCTCGATGTCTCCCTTTAGACAATGAATAGGGGTAATGTCTCCCTTTAGACAATGAATAGGGGTAATATCTCCCCTTAGGCAATGAACATGTGGGAAATTCTTCCTTTCAACAATGAACAAGTGGGAATGTCTCCCTTTCGACAATGTGCAAGTGGGAATGTCTCCATTTAGGGAATGAACAAATGGGAAAGACTTCCTTTAACCAGCGGAAATGTCTCCCTGAGCACCTGAATCTAATATACAAACAGTTACATAATCAGTCCGGAAATGCGAATGCTGTTTTGTCTTGACATGTTTTGACAAATATTTTAGGCAAGAGAAACACCTAAGAAAATACGCAACACACGCTTTTAATTGGAAAATTCTATTAAATGCGCCAATTGTAAAAAGGACACGAAAGAAGATTGAAGCGTCTGTTATTACACTTAAGAGACCTACCTTAAACGAGCAATTAGACTCACAGCGACGTATTCTTTTTAGAATTGGTGTAACATTGATATCATAGGAAAAGATAATTACTGTTTTACCGTAGAAAATTACATTTTCTTACATTTAATTTCTCCTTTATTACCTCTGCGTATGCGTATGTTTTTAACTTGGATATATTTGTAGCATATCTGATTTCCCATTTTATTGTAACACTATAGCACTGATGATGTTTTTCTACGGAAAACCTTTTGCTAAATATTTTTAAAATTGTTGTTGTCATTTCATTTTATTCCAAACGGGAATGTCTCGCTGAAAACATCAAACGAGTGAGAATGTCTCCCTGAAAACAGTGCACAAGTGAGAATGTCTCCCGGAATATAATAAACCAGCGAAAATGTCTCCCTGAGAACAGAGAACAATTTGGAATGTCTCCCGGAAGAAAATAAACAAGTGGAAATGTCTCTCTGAAGACGATGAACAAGTGGAAATGTCCTCTGAAGAGAATAAACAGGTGGGAATGTCTCGCTGAGAACAATGAAAGCGGGAATGTCTTCTGGAAAACAATAAACAAGTGGGAATGTCCCGCTGAAGACAGTAAGCAAGTGAGAATGCCTCGCGGAAGACAATGAACCAGTGGCAATGTCTCGTTAAAATAAATTAACAATTGATTCCCACTGAAAGCAAAAATTTACTATTTTAAGCAGGAAAACGTCTTAAATAGGCAAAAAATATCAAAAAAATGAATTTTCAGAAATTTCTGTTCCGCCCTTAACCCTCGTAGTCCGTTTGTCAAAAAGCCCAATTTTGACACAATTTTTATTCCTACTTCAATTGACTATTCAAGAACAAAAAAGAAGTAGATGCTCACTTCAGGCTTATTTGATAAAAAAAGGCCTAAACTTTTTTTCTGGCGTCCAGAAATTTGCGTCTTGGCGTCCGTCGCCTTCCGCCAGGGGGGGCGCTGCCCCCCTAAACCCCCTGAGCGTGTTCACTTTAGTTGAGTTTAGTTTAACGTATGAACGGATTGCGAGCATTAGATGTGTAGCAAATGCATTGTGCGCACGCTAAGTAGGTGCCGTGACACAAAACTGTGTTTTGTTGAATTTGCGCTGCTTTGGCGGCCCGTAACATGACCAACAATCTCGGACTTGGCAAAATTTGCGGAGAGAATTTTTGAATGAATTATTAATTTTTTAGGGCCGAAATTTCACGACAAAGCGCTTTTGGACTCCGACTTTCTTTTCAAAGGGCAGTGTTTTGGTCTTACTACCAGATCTGATCAAAACCAGTTTGTTGAAATTGCTTGTGATGCAGCTGGGCGGGCCTGTAAAACGCCCGTGGCTATCCCGTATATATACAGGATCCGCACCACAAGGGTTAAGACAATAAACAAGTGGGAATGTCTTCCTTTAGACAATGAACAAGTGGGGATGTCTCCCTTTAGACAAAGAATAGGGGTAATGTCTCCCTTTAGACAATGAATTTGGGTAATGTCTCCCCTTAGACAATGAACAATTGGGAATGTCTCCATTTAGGGAATGAACAGATGGGAAAGACTTCCTTTAACCATCGGAAATGTCTCCCTGGGCACCTGAATCTAATATACAAACAGTTACATAATTAGTCCGGAAATGCGAATGCTGTTTTGTCTTGACATGTTTTGTCAAATATTTTAGGCAAGAGAAACACCTAAGAAAATACGCAACACACGCTTTCAATTGGAAAATTCTATTAAATGCGCCAATTGTAAAAAGGACACGAAAGAAGATTGAAGCGTCTTTTAATACACTTAAGAGACCTACCTTAAACGAGCAATTAGACTCACAGCGACGTATTCTTTTTAGAATTGGTGTAACATAGATATCATAGGAAAAGATAATTACTGTTTTACCGTAGAAAATTACATTTTCTTACATTTAATTTCTCCTTTATTACCTCTGCGTATACATATGTTTTTAACTTGGATATATTTGTAGCATATCTGATTTCCCATTTTATTGTAACACTATAGCACTGATGATGTTTTTCTACCGAAAACCTTTTGCTAAATATTTTTAAAATTGTTGTTGTCATTTCATTTTATTCCAAACGGGAATGACTCGCTGAAAACATCAAACGAGTGAGAATGTCTCCCTGAAAACAGTGCACAAGTGAGAATGTCTCCCGGAATATACTAAACCAGCGAAAATGTCTCCCTGAGAACAGAGAACAATTTGGAATGTCTCCCGGAAGAAAATAAACAAGTGGAAATGTCTCTCTGAAGACAATGAACAAGTGGAAATGTCCCGTGAAGAGAATAAACAGGTGGGAATGTCTCGTTGAGAACAATGAACAAGCGGGAATGTCTTCTGGAAAACAGTAAACAAGTGGGAATGTCCCGCTGAAGACAGTAAGCAAGTGAGAATGCCTCGCGGAAGACAATGAACCAGTGGCAATGTCTCGTTAAAATAAATTAACAAGTGATTCCCACTGAAAGCAGTGAACAAGTGGGAATGTCTCTCTTAAGAAAAAATATGAGACGATAGAAATTAGCAAAAATTTACTATTTTAAGCAGGAAAACGTCTTAAATAGGCAAAAAATATCAAAAAAATGAATTTTCAGAAATTTCTGTTCCGCCCATAACACTCGTAGTCCGTTTGTCAAAAAGCCCAAATTTGACACAACTTTTATTCCTACTTTAAATGACTATTCAAGAACAAAAAGAAACTAGATGCTCACTTCAGGCTTATTTGATAGAGAAAGACCTAAACTTTTTTTTCTGGCGTCCAGAAATTTGCGTCTTGGCGTCCTTCGCCTCCCGCCAGGGGGGGCGCTGCCCCCCTGAACCCCCCGAGCCTTTTCACTTTAGTTGAGTTTAGTTTAACGTAAGAACGGATTGCGAGCATTAGATGTGTAGCAAATGCATTGTGCGCACACTAAGTAGGTGTGCCGTGACACAAAACTGTGTTTTGTTGAATTTGCGTCGCTTTGGTGGCCCGTAACATGACCAACAATCTCGGACTTGGCAAAATTTGCGGAGAGAATTTTTGAATGAATTATTGATTTTGTAGGGCCGAAATTTCACGACAAAGCGCTTTTAGACTCCGACTTTCTTTTCAAAGGACAGTGTTTTGGTCTTACTACCAGATCTCATCAAAACCAGTTTGTTGAAATTGCTTATGATGAAGCTGGGCGGGCCTGTAAAACGCCCGTGGCTATCCCGTATATATACGAGATCCGCACCACAAGGGTTAAGACAATAAACAAGTGGGAATGTCTTCTTTTAGACAATGAACAAGTGGGAATGTCTCCCTTTAGAAAAAGAATAGGGGTAATGTCTCCCTTTAGACAATGAATAGGGGTAATGTCTTCCCTTAGACAATGAACAATTGGGAATGTCTCCCTTTAGGCAATGAACAGGTGGGAATGTCTCCCTTTCGACAATGAACAAGTGGGAATGTCTCCCTTTCGACAATGTGCAAGTGGGAATGTTGCCCTTTAAAGAAAGAACAAGTGGGAATGTCTCCATTTAGGGAATGAACAAATGGGAAAGACTTCCTTTAACCATCGGAAATGTCTCCCTGGGCACCTGAATCTAATATACAAACAGTTACATAATCAGTCCGGAAATGCGAATGCTGTTTTGTCTTGACATGTTTTGTCAAATATTTTAGGCAAGAGAAACACCTAAGAAAATACGCAACACACGCTTTCAATTGGAAAATTCTATTAAATGCGCCAATTGTAAAAAGGACACGAAAGAAGATTGAAGCGTCTTTTAATACACTAAAGAGACCTACCTTAAACGAGCAATTAGACTCACAGCGACGTATTCTTTTTAGAATTGGTGTAACATAGATATCATAGGAAAAGATAATTACTGTTTTACCGTAGAAAATTACATTTTCTTACATTTAATTTCTCCTTTAATACCTCTGCGTATACGTATGTTTTTAACTTGGATATATTTGTAGCATATCTGATTTCCCATTTTATTGTAACACTATAGCACTGATGATGTTTTTCTACCGAAAACTTTTTGCAAAATATTTTTAAAATTGTTGTTGTCATTTCATTTTATTCCAAACGGGAATGTCTCGCTGAAAACATCAAACGAGTGAGAATGTCTCCCTGAAAACAGTGCACAAGTGAGAATGTCTCCCGGAATATAATAAACCAGCGAAAATGTCTCCCTGAGAACAGAGAACAATTTGGAATGTCTCCCAGAAGAAAATAAACAAGTGGAAATGTCTCTCTGAAGACAATGAACAAGTGGAAATGTCCCCTGAAGAGAATAAACAGGTGGGAATGTCTCGCTGAGAACAATGAACAAGCGGGAATGTCTTCTGGAAAACAGTAAACAAGTGGGAATGTCCCGCTGAAGACAGTATGCAAGTGAGAATGCCTCGTGGAAGACAATGAACCAGTGGCAATGTCTCGTTAAAATAAATTAACAAGTGATTCCCACTGAAAGCAGTGAACAAGTGGGAATGTCTCTCTTAAGAAAAAATTTGAGACGATAGAAATTAGCAAAAATTTACTATTTTAAGCAGGAAAACGTCTTAAATAGGCAAAAAATATCAAAAAAATGAATTTTCAGAAATTTCTGTTCCGCCCTTAACCCTCGTAGTCCGTTTGTCAAAAAGCCCAAATTTGACACAACTTTTATTCCTACTTCAATTGAATATTCAAGAACAAAAAAGAAATAGATGCTCACTTCAGGCTTATTTGATAGAAAAAGACCTAAACTCTTTTTCTGGCGTCCAGAAATTTGCGTCTTGGCGTCCGTCGCCTCCCGCCAGGGGGGGGCGCTGCCCCCTAAGCCCCCCGAGCCTTTTCACTTTAGTTGAGTTTAGTTTAACGTAAGAACGGATTGCGAGCATTAGATGTGTAGCAAATGCATTGTGCGCACGCTAAGTAGGTGTGCCGTGACACAAAACTGTGTTTTGTTGAATTTGCGTCGCCTTGGTGGCCCGTAACATGACCAACAATCTCGGACTTGGCAAAATTTGCGGAGAGAATTTTTGAATGAATTATTGATTTTGTAGGGCCGAAATTTCACGACAAAGCGCTTTTAGACTCCGACTTTCTTTTCAAAGGACAGTGTTTTGGTCTTACTACCAGATCTCATCAAAACCAGTTTGTTGAAATTGCTTATGATGAAGCTGGGCGGGCCTGTAAAACGCCCGTGGCTATCCCGTATATATACGAGATCCGCACCACAAGGGTTAAGACAATAAACAAGTGGGAATGTCTTCTTTTAGACAATGAACAAGTGGGAATGTCTCCCTTTAGAAAAAGAATAGGGGTAATGTCTCCCTTTAGACAATGAATAGGGGTAATGTCTTCCCTTAGACAATGAACAATTGGGAATGTCTCCCTTTAGGCAATGAACAGGTGGGAATGTCTCCCTTTCGACAATGAACAAGTGGGAATGTCTCCCTTTCGACAATGTGCAAGTGGGAATGTTGCCCTTTAAAGAAAGAACAAGTGGGAATGTCTCCATTTAGGGAATGAACAAATGGGAAAGACTTCCTTTAACCATCGGAAATGTCTCCCTGGGCACCTGAATCTAATATACAAACAGTTACATAATCAGTCCGGAAATGCGAATGCTGTTTTGTCTTGACATGTTTTGTCAAATATTTTAGGCAAGAGAAACACCTAAGAAAATACGCAACACACGTTTTCAATTGGAAAATTCTATTAAATGCGCCAATTGTAAAAAGGACACGAAAGAAGATTGAAGCGTCTTTTAATACACTAAGAGACCTACCTTAAACGAGCAATTAGACTCACAGCGACGTATTCTTTTTAGAATTGGTGTAACATAGATATCATAGGAAAAGATAATTACTGTTTTACCGTAGAAAATTACATTTTCTTACATTTAATTTCTCCTTTAATACCTCTGCGTATACGTATGTTTTTAACTTGGATATATTTGTAGCATATCTGATTTCCCATTTTATTGTAACACTATAGCACTGATGATGTTTTTCTACCGAAAACTTTTTGCTAAATATTTTTAAAATTGTTGTTGTCATTTCATTTTATTCCAAACGGGAATGTCTCGCTGAAAACATCAAACGAGTGAGAATGTCTCCCTGAAAACAGTGCACAAGTGAGAATGTCTCCCGGAATATAATAAACCAGCGAAAATGTCTCCCTGAGAACAGAGAACAATTTGGAATGTCTCCCAGAAGAAAATAAACAAGTGGAAATGTCTCTCTGAAGACAATGAACAAGTGGAAATGTCCCCTGAAGAGAATAAACAGGTGGGAATGTCTCGCTGAGAACAATGAACAAGCGGGAATGTCTTCTGGAAAACAGTAAACAAGTGGGAATGTCCCGGTGAATACAGTATGCAAGTGAGAATGCCTCGTGGAAGACAATGAACCAGTGGCAATGTCTCGTTAAAATAAATTAACAAGTGATTCCCACTGAAAGCAGTGAACAAGTGGGAATGTCTCTCTTAAGAAAAAATTTGAGACGATAGAAATTAGCAAAAATTTACTATTTTAAGCAGGAAAACGTCTTAAATAGGCAAAAAATATCAAAAAAATGAATTTTCAGAAATTTCTGTTCCGCCCTTAACCCTCGTAGTCCGTTTGTCAAAAAGCCCAAATTTGACACAACTTTTATTCCTACTTCAATTGAATATTCAAGAACAAAAAAGAAATAGATGCTCACTTCAGGCTTATTTGATAGAAAAAGACCTAAACTCTTTTTCTGGCGTCCAGAAATTTGCGTCTTGGCGTCCGTCGCCTCCCGCCAGGGGGGGGCGCTGCCCCCTAAGCCCCCCGAGCCTTTTCACTTTAGTTGAGTTTAGTTTAACGTAAGAACGGATTGCGAGCATTAGATGTGTAGCAAATGCATTGTGCGCACGCTAAGTAGGTGTGCCGTGACACAAAACTGTGTTTTGTTGAATTTGCGTCGCTTTGGTGGCCCGTAACATGACCAACAATCTCGGACTTGGCAAAATTTGCGGAGAGAATTTTTGAATGAATTATTGATTTTGTAGGGCCGAAATTTCACGACAAAGCGCTTTTAGACTCCGACTTTCTTTTCAAAGGACAGTGTTTTGGTCTTACTACCAGATCTCATCAAAACCAGTTTGTTGAAATTGCTTATGATGAAGCTGGGCGGGCCTGTAAAACGCCCGTGGCTATCCCGTATATATACGAGATCCGCACCACAAGGGTTAAGACAATAAACAAGTGGGAATGTCTTCTTTTAGACAATGAACAAGTGGGAATGTCTCCCTTTAGAAAAAGAATAGGGGTAATGTCTCCCTTTAGACAATGAATAGGGGTAATGTCTTCCCTTAGACAATGAACAATTGGGAATGTCTCCCTTTAGGCAATGAACAGGTGGGAATGTCTCCCTTTCGACAATGAACAAGTGGGAATGTCTCCCTTTCGACAATGTGCAAGTGGGAATGTTGCCCTTTAAAGAAAGAACAAGTGGGAATGTCTCCATTTAGGGAATGAACAAATGGGAAAGACTTCCTTTAACCATCGGAAATGTCTCCCTGGGCACCTGAATCTAATATACAAACAGTTACATAATCAGTCCGGAAATGCGAATGCTGTTTTGTCTTGACATGTTTTGTCAAATATTTTAGGCAAGAGAAACACCTAAGAAAATACGCAACACACGCTTTCAATTGGAAAATTCTATTAAATGCGCCAATTGTAAAAAGGACACGAAAGAAGATTGAAGCGTCTTTTAATACACTTAAGAGACCTACCTTAAACGAGCAATTAGACTCACAGCGACGTATTCTTTTTAGAATTGGTGTAACATAGATATCATAGGAAAAGATAATTACTGTTTTAACGTAGAAAATTACATTTTCTTACATTTAATTTCTCCTTTAATACCTCTGCGTATACGTATGTTTTTAACTTGGATATATTTGTAGCATATCTGATTTCCCATTTTATTGTAACACTATAGCACTGATGATGTTTTTCTACCGAAAACTTTTTGCTAAATATTTTTAAAATTGTTGTTGTCATTTCATTTTATTCCAAACGGGAATGTCTCGCTGAAAACATCAAACGAGTGAGAATGTCTCCCTGAAAACAGTGCACAAGTGAGAATGTCTCCCGGAATATAATAAACCAGCGAAAATGTCTCCCTGAGAACAGAGAACAATTTGGAATGTCTCCCGGAAGAAAATAAACAAGTGGAAATGTCTCTCTGAAGACAATGAACAAGTGGAAATGTCCCCTGAAGAGAATAAACAGGTGGGAATGTCTCGCTGAGAACAATGAACAAGCGGGAATGTCTTCTGGAAAACAGTAAACAAGTGGGAATGTCCCGCTGAAGACAGTATGCAAGTGAGAATGCCTCGTGGAAGACAATGAACCAGTGGCAATGTCTCGTTAAAATAAATTAACAAGTGATTCCCACTGAAAGCAGTGAACAAGTGGGAATGTCTCTCTTAAGAAAAAATATGAGACGATAGAAATTAGCAAAAATTTACTATTTTAAGCAGGAAAACGTCTTAAATAGGCAAAAAATATCAAAAAAATGAATTTTCAGAAATTTCTGTTCCGCCCTTAACCCTCGTAGTCCGTTTGTCAAAAAGCCCAAATTTGACACAACTTTTATTCCTACTTCAATTGACTATTCAAGAACAAAAAAGAAATAGATGCTCACTTCAGGCTTATTTGATAGAAAAAGACCTAAACTCTTTTTCTGGCGTCCAGAAATTTGCGTCTTGGCGTCCGTCGCCTCCCGCCAGGGGGGGCGCTGCCCCCTAAGCCCCCCGAGCCTTTTCACTTTAGTTGAGTTTAGTTTAACGTAAGAACGGATTGCGAGCATTAGATGTGTAGCAAATGCATTGTGCGCACACTAAGTAGGTGTGCCGTGACACAAAACTGTGTTTTGTTGAATTTGCGTCGCTTTGGTGGCCCGTAACATGACCAACAATCTCGGACTTGGCAAAATTTGCGGAGAGAATTTTTGAATGAATTATTGATTTTGTAGGGCCGAAATTTCACGACAAAGCGCTTTTAGACTCCGACTTTCTTTTCAAAGGACAGTGTTTTGGTCTTACTACCAGATCTCATCAAAACCAGTTTGTTGAAATTGCTTATGATGAAGCTGGGCGGGCCTGTAAAACGCCCGTGGCTATCCCGTATATATACGAGATCCGCACCACAAGGGTTAAGACAATAAACAAGTGGGAATGTCTTCTTTTAGACAATGAACAAGTGGGAATGTCTCCCTTTAGAAAAAGAATAGGGGTAATGTCTCCCTTTAGACAATGAACAATTGGGAATGTCTCCCTTTAGGCAATGAACAGGTGGGAATGTCTCCCTTTCGACAATGAACAAGTGGGAATGTCTCCCTTTCGACAATGTGCAAGTGGGAATGTTGCCCTTTAAAGAAAGAACAAGTGGGAATGTCTCCATTTAGGGAATGAACAAATGGGAAAGACTTCCTTTAACCATCGGAAATGTCTCCCTGGGCACCTGAATCTAATATACAAACAGTTACATAATCAGTCCGGAAATGCGAATGCTGTTTTGTCTTGACATGTTTTGTCAAATATTTTAGGCAAGAGAAACACCTAAGAAAATACGCAACACACGCTTTCAATTGGAAAATTCTATTAAATGCGCCAATTGTAAAAAGGACACGAAAGAAGATTGAAGCGTCTTTTAATACACTTAAGAGACCTACCTTAAGCGAGCAATTAGACTCACAGCGACGTATTCTTTTCAGAATTGGTGTAACATAGATATCATAGGAAAAGATAATTACTGTTTTACCGTAGAAAATTACATTTTCTTACATTTAATTTCTCCTTTAATACCTCTGCGTATACGTATGTTTTTAACTTGGATATATTTGTAGCATATCTGATTTCCCATTTTATTGTAACACTATAGCACTGATGATGTTTTTCTACCGAAAACTTTTTGCTAAATATTTTTAAAATTGTTGTTGTCATTTCATTTTATTCCAAACGGGAATGTCTCGCTGAAAACATCAAACGAGTGAGAATGTCTCCCTGAAAACAGTGCACAAGTGAGAATGTCTCCCGGAATATAATAAACCAGCGAAAATGTCTCCCTGAGAACAGAGAACAATTTGGAATGTCTCCCGGAAGAAAATAAACAAGTGGAAATGTCTCTCTGAAGACAATGAACAAGTGGAAATGTCCCCTGAAGAGAATAAACAGGTGGGAATGTCTCGCTGAGAACAATGAACAAGCGGGAATGTCTTCTGGAAAACAGTAAACAAGTGGGAATGTCCCGCTGAAGACAGTAAGCAAGTGAGAATGCCTCGCGGAAGACAATGAACCAGTGGCAATGTCTCGTTAAAATAAATTAACAAGTGATTCCCACTGAAAGCAGTGAACAAGTGGGAATGTCTCTCTTAAGAAAAAATATGAGACGATAGAAATTAGCAAAAATTTACTATTTTAAGCAGGAGAAACGTCTTAAATAGGCAAAAAATATCAAAAAAATGAATTTTCAGAAATTTCTGTTCCGCCCTTAACCCTCGTAGTCCGTTTGTCAAAAAGCCCAAATTTTGACACAACTTTTATTCCTACTTCAATTGACTATTCAAGAACAAAAAGAAATAGATGCTCACTTCAGGCTTATTTGATAGAAAAAGACCTAAACTCTTTTCTGGCGTCCAGAAATTTGCGTCTTGGCGTCCGTCGCCTCCCGCCAGGGGGGGCGCTGCCCCCTAAGCCCCCCGAGCCTTTTCACTTTAGTTGAGTTTAGTTTAACGTAAGAACGGATTGCGAGCATTAGATGTGTAGCAAATGCATTGTGCGCACACTAAGTAGGTGTGCCGTGACACAAAACTGTGTTTTGTTGAATTTGCGTCGCTTTGGTGGCCCGTAACATGACCAACAATCTCGGACTTGGCAAAATTTGCGGAGAGAATTTTTGAATGAATTATTGATTTTGTAGGGCCGAAATTTCACGACAAAGCGCTTTTAGACTCCGACTTTCTTTTCAAAGGACAGTGTTTTGGTCTTACTACCAGATCTCATCAAAACCAGTTTGTTGAAATTGCTTATGATGAAGCTGGGCGGGCCTGTAAAACGCCCGTGGCTATCCCGTATATATACGAGATCCGCACCACAAGGGTTAAGACAATAAACAAGTGGGAATGTCTTCTTTTAGACAATGAACAAGTGGGAATGTCTCCCTTTAGAAAAAGAATAGGGGTAATGTCTCCCTTTAGACAATGAACAATTGGGAATGTCTCCCTTTAGGCAATGAACAGGTGGGAATGTCTCCCTTTCGACAATGAACAAGTGGGAATGTCTCCCTTTCGACAATGTGCAAGTGGGAATGTTGCCCTTTAAAGAAAGAACAAGTGGGAATGTCTCCATTTAGGGAATGAACAAATGGGAAAGACTTCCTTTAACCATCGGAAATGTCTCCCTGGGCACCTGAATCTAATATACAAACAGTTACATAATCAGTCCGGAAATGCGAATGCTGTTTTGTCTTGACATGTTTTGTCAAATATTTTAGGCAAGAGAAACACCTAAGAAAATACGCAACACACGCTTTCAATTGGAAAATTCTATTAAATGCGGCAATTGTAAAAAGGACACGAAAGAAGATTGAAGCGTCTTTTAATACACTTAAGAGACCTACCTTAAACGAGCAATTAGACTCACAGCGACGTATTCTTTTTAGAATTGGTGTAACATAGATATCATAGGAAAAGATAATTACTGTTTTAACCGTAGAAAATTACATTTTCTTACATTTAATTTCTCCTTTAATACCTCTGCGTATACGTATGTTTTTAACTTGGATATATTAGTAGCATATCTGATTTCCCATTTTATTGTAACACTATAGCACTGATGATGTTTTTCTACCGAAAACTTTTTGCTAAATATTTTTAAGATTGTTGTTGTCATTTCATTTTATTCCAAACGGGAATGTCTCGCTGAAAACATCAAACGAGTGAGAATGTCTGCCTGAAAACAGTGCACAAGTGAGAATGTCTCCCGGAATATAATAAACCAGCGAAAATGTCTCCCTGAGAACAGAGAACAATTTGGAATGTCTCCCGGAAGAAAATAAACAAGTGGAAATGTCTCTCTGAAGACAATGAACAAGTGGAAATGTCCCGTGAAGAGAATAAACAGGTGGGAATGTCTCGCTGAGAACAATGAACAAGCGGGAATGTCTTCTGGAAAACAGTAAAGAAGTGGGAATGTCCCGCTGAAGACAGTAAGCAAGTGAGAATGCCTCGCGGAAGACAATGAACCAGTGGCAATGTCTCGTTAAAATAAATTAACAAGTGATTCCCACTGAAAGCAGTGAACAAGTGGGAATGTCTCTCTTAAGAAAAAATATGAGACGATAGAAATTAGCAAAAATTTACTATTTTAAGCAGGAAAACGTCTTAAATAGGCAAAAAATATCAAAAAAATGAATTTTCAGAAATTTCTGTTCCGCCCTTAACCCTCGTAGTCCGTTTGTCAAAAAGCCCAAATTTGACACAACTTTTATTCCTACTTCAATTGACTATTCAAGAACAAAAAAGAAATAGATGCTCACTTCAGGCTTATTTGATAGAAAAAGACCTAAACTCTTTTTCTGGCGTCCAGAAATTTGCGTCTTGGCGTCCGTCGCCTCCCGCCAGGGGGGGCGCTGCCCCCTAAACCCCCCGAGCCTTTTCACTTTAGTTGAGTTTAGTTTAACGTAAGAACGGATTGCGAGCATTAGATGTGTAGCAAATGCATTGTGCGTACGCTAAGTAGGTGTGCCGTGACACAAAACTGTGTTTTGTTGAATTTGCGCCGCTTTAGTGGCCCGTAACATCACCAACAATCTCGGACTTGGCAAAATTTGCGGAGAGAATTTTTGAATGAATTATTGATTTTGTAGGGCCGAAATTTCACGACAAAGCGCTTTTAGACTCCGATTTTCTTTTCAAAGCGCAGTGTTTTGGTCTTACAACAAGATCTGAGCAAAACCAGTTTGTTGAAATTGCTTGTGATGCAGCTGGGCGGGCCTGTAAAACGCCCGTGGCTATCCCGTATATATACGAGATCCGCACCACAAGGGTTAAGACAATAAACAAGTGGGAATGTCTTCCTTTAGACAATGAACAAGTGGGGATGTCTCCCTTTAGAAAAAAATAGGGGTAATGTCTCCTTTAGACAATGAATGGGGTAATGTCTTTCCCTTAGACAATGAACAAGTGGGAAATGTCTCCCTTTAGGCAATGAACAAGTGGGAATGTCTCCCTTTCGACAATGAACAATTGGGAATGTCTCCCTTTCGACAATGTGCAAGTGGGAATGTCGCCCTTTAAAGAAAGGACAAGTGGGAATGTCTCCATTTAGGGAATGAACAAATGGGAAAGACTTCCTTTAACCAGCGGAAATGTCTCCCTGCGCACCTGAATCTAATATACAAACAGTTACATAATCAGTCCGGAAATGCGAATGCTGTTTTGTCTTGACATGTTTTGTCAAATATTTTAAGGCAAGAGAAACACCTAAGAAAATACGCAACACAAACTTTCAATTGGAAAATTCTATTAAATGTGCCAATTGTAAAAAGGACACGAAAGAAGATTGAAGCGTCTTTTAATACACTTAAGAGACCTACCTTAAACGAACAATTAGTCTCATAGGACGTATTCTTTTTAGAATTGGTGTAACATAGATATCATAGGAAAAGATAATTACTGTTTTAACCGTAGAAAATTACATTTTCTTACATTTAAATTTCTCCTTATTAGCTCTGCGTATACGTATGTTTTTAACTTAGATATATTTGTAGCATATCCTGATTTCCCATTTTATTGTAACACTATAGCACTGATGAATGTTTTTCTACGAAATCCTTTTGCTAAATATTTTTAAAAATTGTTGTTGTCATTTCATTTTAATTCCAAACGGGAATGTCTCGCTGAAAAACATCAAACGAGTGAGAATGTCTCCCGGAATATAATAAACCAGCGAAAAATGTCTCCCTGAGAACAGAGAACAATTTGGAATGTCTCCCGGAAGAAAATAAACAAGTGGAAATGTCTCTCTGAAGACAAGTGAACAAGTGGAAATGTCCCCTGAAGAGAATAAGCAGGTGGGAATGTCTCGCTGAGGACAATGAACAAGCAGAATGTCTTCTGGCAAAACAGTAAACAAGTGGGAATGTCCCGCTGAAGACAGTAAGCAAGTGAGAATGCCTCGCGGAAGACAATGAACCAGTGGCAATGTCTCGTTAAAATAAATTAACAAGTGATTCCCACTGAAAGCAGTGAACAAGTGGGAATGTCTCTCTTAAGAAAAAATATGAGACGATAGAAATTAGCAATAATTTACTATTTTAAGCAGGAAAACGTCTTAAATAGACAAAAAATATCAAAAAAAATGAATTTTCAGAATTTTCTGTTCCGCCCTTAACCCTCGTAGTCCCTTTGTCAAAAAGCCCAATTTTGACACAATTTTTATTCCTACTTCAATTGACTATTCAAGAACAAAAAGGAACTAGATGCTCACTTCAGGCTTATTTGATAGAAAAAGACCTAAACTTTTTTTCTGGCGTCCAGAAGTTTGCGTCTTGGCGTCCGTCGCCTCCCGCCAGTGGGGGCGACTGCCCCCCTAAACCCCCCGAGCGTGTTCACTTTAGTTGAGTTTAGTTTAACGTGAGAACGGATTGCGAGCATTAGATGTGTAGCAAATGCATTGTGCGTACGCTAAGTAGGGTGCCGTGACACAAAACTGTGTTTTGTTGAATTTGCGCCGCTTTGGCGGCCGTAACATCACCAACAATCTCGGACTAGGCAAAATTTGCGGAGAGAATTTTTGAATGAATTATTGATTTTGTAGGGCCGAAATTTCACGACAAAGCGCTTTTAGACTCCGACTTTCTTTCAAAGGGCAGTGTTTTGGTCTTACTAACCAGATCTGATCAAAACCAGTTTGTTGAAATTGCTTGTGATGCAGCTGGGCGGGCCTGTAAAACGCCCGTGGCTATCCCGTATATATACGGGATCCGCACCACAAGGGTTAAGACAATAAACAAGTGGGAATGTCTTCCTTTCGACAATGAACAAGTGGGGATGTCTCCCTTTAGAAAAAATAGGGTAATGTCCCCTTAAGACAAGAATAGTGGGTAATGTCTTCCTTAGACAATGAACAAGTGGGAATGTCTCCCTTTAGGCAATGAACAAGTGGAATGTCTCCCTTTCGACAATGAACAATGGGAATGTCTCCCTTTCGACAATGTGCAAGTGGGAATGTCGCCCTTTAAAGAAAGAACAAGTGGGAATGTCTCCATTTAGGGAATGAACAAATGGGAAAGACTTCCTTTAACCAGCGGAAATGTCTCCCTGAGCACCTGAATCTAATATACAAACAGTTACATAATCAGTCCGGAAATGCGAATGCTGTTTTGTCTTGACATGTTTTGTCAAATATTTTAGGCAAGAGAAACACCTAAGAAAATACGCAACACAAACTTTCAATTGGAAAATTCTATTAAATGCGCCAATTGTAAAAAGGACACGAAAGAAGATTGAAGCGTCTTTTAATACACTTAAGAGACCTACCTTAAACGAGCAATTAGACTCACAGCGACGTATTCTTTTAGAAGTTTAGTTTAACGTGAGAACGGATTGCGAGCATTAGATGTGTAGCAAATGCATTGTGCGCACGCTAAGTAGGTGCCGTGACACAAAACTGTGTTTTGTTGAATTGAATTTGCGCTGCTTTGGCGGCCCGTAACATGACCAACAATCTCGGACTTGGCAAAATTTGCGGAGAGAATTTTTGAATGAATTATTGATTTTGTAGGGCCGAAATTTCACGAAAAGCGCTTTTAGACTCCGACTTTCTTTTCAAAGGGCAGTGTTTTGGTCTTACTACATCTCAGATCTACAAACCAGTTTGTTGAAATTGCTTGTGATGCAGCTGGGCGGGCCTGTAAAACGCCCGTGGCTATCCCGTATATATACGGGATCCGCACCACAAGGGTTAAGACAATAAACAAGTGGGAATGTCTTCCTTTCGACAATGAACAAGTGGGGATGTCTCCCTTTAGACAATGAAGTGGGAATGTCCCTTTAGAAATGAACAAGTGGAATGTCTCCCCTTACAATGAACAAGTGGGAATGTCTCCCTTTAGGCAATGAACAAGTGGGAATGTCTCCCTTTCGACAATGTGCAAGTGGGAATGTCGCCCTTTAAAGAAGAACAAGTGGGAATGTCTCCATTTAGGGAATGAAGACAAATGGGAAAGACTTCCTTTAACCAGCGGAAATGTCTCCCTGAGCACCTGAATCTAATATACAAACAGTTACATAATCAGTCCGATTCAAAAAAATGAATTTTCAGAAATTTCTGTTCCGCCCTTAACCCTCGTAGTCCGTTTGTCAAAAAGCCCAAATTTGACACAACTTTTATTCCTACTTCAATTGACTATTCAAGAACAAAAAGAAAAATGCTCACTTCAGGCTTATTTGATAGAGAAAGACCTAAACTTTTTTTTCTGGCGTCCAGAAATTTGCGTCTTGGCGTCCTTCGCCTCCCGCCAGGGGGGCGCTGCCCCCCTGAAATCCCCGAGCCTTTTCACTTTAGTTGAGTTAGTTTAACGTAAGAACGGATTGCGAGCATTAGATGTGTAGCAAATGCATTGTGCGCACGCTAAGTAGGTGTGCCGTGAAACAAAAACTGTGTTTTGTTGAATTTGCGCCGCTTTGATGGCCCGTAACATGACCAACAATCTCAGGACTTGGCAAAATTTGCGGAGGGAATTTTTTGAATGAATTATTAATTTTGTAGGTCCGAAATTTCACGACAAAGCGCTTTTAGACTACAGATCTGAGCAAAACCAGTTTGTTGAAATTGGTCGTGATGCAGCTGGGCGGGCCTGTAAAACGCCCCGTGGCTATCCCGCATATATACGGGATCCGCACCACAAAGCGGTTAAAACAATAAACAAGTGGGAATGTCTTTCTTTAGACAATGAACAAGTGGGGATGTCTCCCTTTAGATAAAGAATAGGGGTAATGTCTCCCTTTAGACAATGAATAGCGGTAATGTCTCCCCTTAGACAATGAACAAGTGGGAGTGTCTCCCTTTAGGCAATGAACAATTGGGAATGCCTCCCTTTCGACAATGTGCAAGTGGGAATGTCGCCCTTTAAAGAAAGAACAAGTGGAAATGTCTCCATTTAGGGAATGAACAAATGGGAAAGACTTCCTTTAACCAGCGGAAATGTCTCCCTGAGCACCTGAATCTAATATACAAACAGTTACATAATCAGTCCGGAAATGCGAATGCTGTTTTGTCTTGACATGTTTTGTCAAATATTTTAGGCAAGAGAAACACCCAAGAAAATACGCAACACAAACTTTCATTGGAAAGTTCTATAAAAGCGCCAATTTTAAAGAGGACACGAAAGAAGATTGAAGCGTCTTTTAATACACTTAAGAGACCTACCTTAAACGAGCAATTAGACTCATAGGGACGTATTCTTTTTAGAATTGGTGTAACATAGATATCATAGGAAAAAGATAATTACTGTTTATTACCGTTAGAAAATTACATTTTCTTACATTTAACTTCTCCTTTATTAGCTCTGCGTATACGTATGTTTTTAACTTGGATATATTTTGTAGCATATCTGATTTCCCATTTTTATTGTAACACTATAGCACTGATGATGTTTTTCTACCGAAAACCTTTTGCTAAATATTTTTAAAATTGTTGTTGTCATTTCATTTTATTCCAAACGGGAATATCTCGCTGAAAACATCAAACGAGTGAGAATGGTCTCCCTGAAAACAGTGCACAAGTGAGAATGTCTCCCGGAATGTAATAAACCAGACGAAAATGTCTCCCCTGAGAACAGAGAACAATTTGGAATGTCTCCAAAAGAAAATAAACAAGTGGAAATGTCTCTCTGAAGACAATGAACAAGTGGAAATGTCCCCTGAAGAGAATAAACAGGTGGGAAATGTCTCGCTGAGAACAATGAACAAGCGGGAATGTCTTCTGGAAAACAGTAAACAAGTGGGAATGTCCCGCTGAAGACAGTAAGCAAGTGAGAATGCCTCGCGGAAGACAATGAACCAGTGGCAATGTCTCGTTAAAATAAATTAACAAGTGATTCCCACTGAAAATATGATACACCATTATTTTTAAGATGACGTCATCAAAAGCCGTCAAATTGGACTCTTAGACTTAATCAAATGACGGAATTGATTTCATTAGCTACGGCTCTATTTTTTTTTAGTTTTGTGATTTGTGGTTTAAACAATTCAAAAAACAATTTATTTTGGCGATGTCACGTATATTATGACGTCATCGTCAGCAAGAGAAACACCCAAGAAAATACGCAACACAAACTTTCAATTGGAAAGTTCTATTAAAAGCGCCAATTTTAAAGAGGACACGAAAGAAGATTGAAGCGTCTTTTAATACACTTAAGAGACCTACCTTAAACGAGCAATTAGACTCATAGGGACGTATTCTTTTTAGAATTGGTGTAACATAGATATCATAGGAAAAGATAATTACTGTTTTAACCGTAGAAAATTACATTTTCTTACATTTAACTTCTCCTTTATTAGCTCTGCGTATACGTATGTTTTTAACTTGGATATATTTGTAGCATATCTGATTTCCCATTTTATTTGTAACACTATAGCACTGATGATGTTTTTCTACCGAAAACCTTTTGCTAAATATTTTTAAAATTGTTGTTGTCATTTCATTTTATTCCAAACGGGATATCTCTCGCTGAAAACATCAAACGAGTGAGAATGTCTCCCTGAAAACAGTGCACAAGTGAGAATGTCTCCCGGAATGTAATAAACCAGCGAAATGTCTCCCTGAGAACAGAGAACAATTTGGAATGTCTCCCAAAAGAAATAAACAAGTGGAAATGTCTCTCTGAAGACAATGAACAAGTGGAAATGTCCCCTGAAGAGAATAAACAGGTGGGAATGTCTCGCTGAGAACAATGAACAAGCGGGAATGTCTTCTGGAAAACAGTAAACAAGTGGGAATGTCCGCTGAAGACAGTAAGCAAGTGAGAATGCCTCGCGGAAGACAATGAACCAGTGGCAATGTCTCGTTAAAATAAATTAACAAGTGATTCCCACTGAAAATCATGATGACACCATTATTTTTAAGATGACGTCATCAAAGCCGTCAAATTGGACTCTAGACTTAATCAAATGACGGAATTGATTTCATTAGCTACGGCTCTATTTTTTTTAGTTTGTGATTTGTGGTTTAAACAATTCAAAAAACAATTTATTTTGGCGATGTCACGTATATTATGACGTCATCGTCATCGATCAAAAGGACGAATTTTCCCTTCACAGAAAATCAACATACGTTGATAAAAAGATAATTATTTGACTGCGCTAACAGTAAAAACTAAGTAGATATATAAAATCTCTGTAAAATTTGCAAAACAATAATATATAATAGTATATATTTCATTTTTTTATCAACTTATTGTCTTTTTTCCATGATAACAGATGACAATGGATTAGTGACATGAAAATGTACCCAAAATGAGTAAATGTCATATTTGAGTATGTTTTTCCGTTCTATATTTTAAAACAATAGTAAAAGTATTGAAATGATTTATTTCAGCCAAATTAAAAATATGTATACTTTTTGGATTTTGCCAACCTCAATAAATTGAATGAATGCTGAAGATGAGCATAATTTTTTCCAAAAAAAATTAAGGCAAAATATTGCTAAATAAATTTTAGAAAAAGTCAGAAAATTTCAGGGCCATATCATAATCCTATAAAAAGTTATGCAACAAAAACTGGTAGGGGGGACCATTTGGTCCCCCCCCCCCAGTTGGAATAGGGTTAAACTAAACTCAACTAAAGTGAACAGGCTCGGGGGGTTTAGGGGGCCAGCGCCCCCCCCTGGTGGGAGGCGACGGACGCCAAGACGCAAATTTCTGGACGCCAGAAAAAAAGTTTAAGTCTTTTTCTATCAAATAAGCCTGAAGTGAGCATCTAGTTCCTTTTTGTTCTTGAATAGTCAATTAGCAAATTCAACAAAACTGTGTTTTGTTGAATTTGCGCTGCTTTGATGGCCCGTAACATGACCAACAATCTCGGACTTGGCAAAAATTGCGGAGAGAATTTTTGAATGAATTATTGATTTTGTAGGCCCGGAATTTCACGACAAAGCGCTTTTAGACTCCGACTTTCTTTTCAAAGGGCAGTGTTTTGGTCTTACTACCAGATCTGAGCAAAACCAGTTTGTTGAAATTGCTTTTGATGCAGCTGGGCGGGCCTGTAAAACGCCCGTGGCTATCCCGTATATATACGAGATCCGCACCACAAGGGTTAAGACAATAAACAAGTGGGAATGTCTTCCTTTAGACAATGAACAAGTGGGGATGTCTCCCTTTAGAAAAAGAATAGGGGTAATGTCTTCCCTTAGACAATGAACAAGTGGGAATGTCTCCCTTTAGGCAATGAACAAGTGGGAATGTCTCCCTTTCGACAATGAACAATTTGGAATGTCTCCCTTTCGACAATGTGCAAGTGGGAATGTCGCCCTTTAAAGAAAGGACAAGTGGGAATGTCTCCATTTAGGGAATGAACAAATGGGAAAGACTTCCTTTAACCAGCGGAAATGTCTCCCTGCGCACCTGAATCTAATATACAAACAGTTACATAATCAGTCCGGAAATGCGAATGCTGTTTTGTCTTGACATGTTTTGTCAAATATTTTAGGCAAGAGAAACACCTAAGAAAATACGCAACACAAACTTTCAATTGGAAAATTCTATTAAATGTGCCAATTGTAAAAAGGACACGAAAGAAGATTGAAGCGTCTTTTAATACACTTAAGAGACCTACCTTAAACGAACAATTAGTCTCATAGGGACGTATTCTTTTTAGAATTGGTGTAACATAGATATCATAGGAAAAGATAATTACTGTTTTACCGTAGAAAATTACATTTTCTTACATTTAATTTCTCCTTTATTAGCTCTGCGTATACGTATGTTTTTAAGTTAGATATATTTGTAGCATATCTGATTTCCCATTTTATTGTAACACTATAGCACTGATGATGTTTTTCTACCGAAATCCTTTTGCTAAATATTTTTAAAATTGTTGTTGTCATTTCATTTTATTCCAAACGGGAATGTCTCGCTGAAAACATCAAACGAGTGAGAATGTCTCCCGGAATATAATAAACCAGCGAAAATGTCTCCCTGAGAACAGAGAACAATTTGGAATGTCTCCCGGAAGAAAATAAACAAGTGGAAATGTCTCTCTGAAGACAATGAACAAGTGGAAATGTCCCCTGAAGAGAATAAGCAGGTGGGAATGTCTCGCTGAGGACAATGAACAAGCAAGAATGTCTTCTGCAAAACAGTAAACAAGTGGGAATGTCCCGCTGAAGACAGTAAGCAAGTGAGAATGCCTCGCGGAAGACAATGAACCAGTGGCAATGTCTCGTTAAAATAAATTAACAAGTGATTCCCACTGAAAGCAGTGAACAAGTGGGAATGTCTCTCTTAAGAAAAAATATGAGACGATAGAAATTAGCAATAATTTACTATTTTAAGCAGGAAAACGTCTTAAATAGACAAAAAATATCAAAAAAATGAATTTTCAGAATTTTCTGTTCCGCCCTTAACCCTCGTAGTCCCTTTGTCAAAAAGCCCAATTTTGACACAATTTTTATTCCTACTTCAATTGACTATTCAAGAACAAAAAGGAACTAGATGCTCACTTCAGGCTTATTTGATAGAAAAAGACCTAAACTTTTTTTCTGGCGTCCAGAAATTTGCGTCTTGGCGTCCGTCGCCTCCCGCCAGTGGGGGCGCTGCCCCCCTAAACCCCCCGAGCGTGTTCACTTTAGTTGAGTTTAGTTTAACGTAAGAACGGATTGCGAGCATTAGATGTGTAGCAAATGCATTGTGCGCACGCTAAGTAGGTGCCGTGACACAAAACTGTGTTTTGTTGAATTTGCGCTGCTTTGGCGGCCCGTAACATGACCAACAATCTCGGACTAGGCAAAATTTGCGGAGAGAATTTTTGAATGAATTATTGATTTTGTAGGGCCGAAATTTCACGACAAAGCGCTTTTAGACTCCGACTTTCTTTTCAAAGGGCAGTGTTTTGGTCTTACTACCAGATCTGATCAAAACCAGTTTGTTGAAATTGCTTGTGATGCAGCTGGGCGGGCCTGTAAAACGCCCGTGGCTATCCCGTATATATACGGGATCCGCACCACAAGGGTTAAGACAATAAACAAGTGGGAATGTCTTCCTTTCGACAATGAACAAGTGGGGATGTCTCCCTTTCGACAATGTGCAAGTGGGAATGTCGCCCTTTAAAGAAAGAACAAGTGGGAATGTCTCCCCTTACGCAATGAACAAGTGGGAATGTCTCCCTTTAGGCAATGAACAAGTGGGAATGTCTCCCTTTCGACAATGTGCAAGTGGGAATGTCGCCCTTTAAAGAAGGAACAAGTGGGAATGTCTCCATTTAGGGAATGAACAAATGGGAAAGACTTCCTTTAACCAGCGGAAATGTCTCCCTGAGCACCTGAATCTAATATACAAACAGTTACATAATCAGTCCGATTCAAAAAAATGAATTTTCAGAAATTTCTGTTCCGCCCTTAACCCTCGTAGTCCGTTTGTCAAAAAGCCCAAATTTGACACAACTTTTATTCCTACTTCAATTGACTATTCAAGAACAAAAAGAAACTAGATGCTCACTTCAGGCTTATTTGATAGAGAAAGACCTAAACTTTTTTTTCTGGCGTCCAGAAATTTGCGTCTTGGCGTCCTTCGCCTCCCGCCAGGGGGGCGCTGCCCCCCTGAATCCCCGAGCCTTTTCACTTTAGTTGAGTTTAGTTTAACGTAAGAACGGATTGCGAGCATTAGATGTGTAGCAAATGCATTGTGCGCACGCTAAGTAGGTGTGCCGTGAAACAAAACTGTGTTTTGTTGAATTTGCGCCGCTTTGATGGCCCGTAACATGACCAACAATCTCGGACTTGGCAAAATTTGCGGAGGGAATTTTTGAATGAATTATTAATTTTGTAGGTCCGAAATTTCACGACAAAGCGCTTTTAGACTACCAGATCTGAGCAAAACCAGTTTGTTGAAATTGGTCGTGATGCAGCTGGGCGGGCCTGTAAAACGCCCGTGGCTATCCCGCATATATACGGGATCCGCACCACAAGGGTTAAAACAATAAACAAGTGGGAATGTCTTTCTTTAGACAATGAACAAGTGGGGATGTCTCCCTTTAGATAAAGAATAGGGGTAATGTCTCCCTTTAGACAATGAATAGCGGTAATGTCTCCCCTTAGACAATGAACAAGTGGGAGTGTCTCCCTTTAGGCAATGAACAATTGGGAATGTCTCCCTTTCGACAATGTGCAAGTGGGAATGTCGCCCTTTAAAGAAAGAACAAGTGGAAATGTCTCCATTTAGGGAATGAACAAATGGGAAAGACTTCCTTTAACCAGCGGAAATGTCTCCCTGAGCACCTGAATCTAATATACAAACAGTTACATAATCAGTCCGGATATGCGAATGCTGTTTTGTCTTAACATGTTTTGTCAAATATTTTAGGCAAGAGAAACACCCAAGAAAATACGCAACACAAACTTTCAATTGGAAAGTTCTACTAAAAGCGCCAATTTTAAAGAGGACACGAAAGAAGATTGAAGCGTCTTTTAATACACTTAAGAGACCTACCTTAAACGAGCAATTAGACTCATAGGGACGTATTCTTTTTAGAATTGGTGTAACATAGATATCATAGGAAAAGATAATTACTGTTTTACCGTAGAAAATTACATTTTCTTACATTTAACTTCTCCTTTATTAGCTCTGCGTATACGTATGTTTTTAACTTGGATATATTTGTAGCATATCTGATTTCCCATTTTATTGTAACACTATAGCACTGATGATGTTTTTCTACCGAAAACCTTTTGCTAAATATTTTCAAAATTGTTGTTGTCATTTCATTTTATTCCAAACGGGAATGTCTCGCTGAAAACATCAAACGAGTGAGAATGTCTCCCTGAAAACAGTGCACAAGTGAGAATGTCTCCCGGAATATAATAAACCAGCGAAAATGTCTCCCTGAGAACAGAGAACAATTTGGAATGTCTCCCAAAAGAAAATAAACAAGTGGAAATGTCTCTCTGAAGACAATGAACAAGTGGAAATGTCCCCTGAAGAGAATAAACAGGTGGGAATGTCTCGCTGAGAACAATGAACAAGCGGGAATGTCTTCTGGAAAACAGTAAACAAGTGGGAATGTCCCGCTGAAGACAGTAAGCAAGTGAGAATGCCTCGCGGAAGACAATGAACCAGTGGCAATGTCTCGTTAAAATAAATTAACAAGTGATTCCCACTGAAAATCATGATGACACCATTATTTTTAAGATGACGTCATCAAAAGCCGTCAAATTGGACTCTTAGACTTAATCAAATGACGGAATTGATTTCATTAGCTACGGCTCTATTTTTTTTTAGTTTTGTGATTTGTGGTTTAAACAATTCAAAAAACAATTTATTTTGGCGATGTCACGTATATTATGACGTCATCGTCATCGATCAAAAGGACGAAATTTCCCTTCACAGAAAATCAACATACGTTGATAAAAAGATAATTATTTGACTGCGCTAACAGTAAAAACTAAGTAGATATATAAAATCTCTGTAAAATTTGCAAAACAATAATATATAATAGTATATATTTCATTTTTTATCAACTTATTGTCTTTTTTCCATGATAACAGATGACAATGGATTAGTGACATGAAAATGTACCCAAAATGAGTAAATGTCATATTTGAGTATGTTTTTCCGTTCTATATTTTAAAACAATAGTAAAAGTATTGAAATTGATTTATTTCAGCCAAATTAAAAATATGTATACTTTTTGGATTTTGCCAACCTCAATAAATTGAATGAATGCTGAAGATGAGCATAATTTTTTCCAAAAAAAATTAAGGCAAAATATTGCTAAATAAATTTTAGAAAAAGTCAGAAAATTTCAGGGCCATATCATAATCCTATAAAAAGTTATGCAACAAAAACTGGTAGGGGGGACCATTTGGTCCCCCCCCCCAGTTGGAATAGGGTTAAACTAAACTCAACTAAAGTGAACAGGCTCGGGGGGTTTAGGGGGCCAGCGCCCCCCCCTGGTGGGAGGCGACGGACGCCAAGACGCAAATTTCTGGACGCCAGAAAAAAAGTTTAAGTCTTTTTCTATCAAATAAGCCTGAAGTGAGCATCTAGTTCCTTTTTGTTCTTGAATAGTCAATTAGCAAATTCAACAAAACTGTGTTTTGTTGAATTTGCGCTGCTTTGATGGCCCGTAACATGACCAACAATCTCGGACTTGGCAAAAATTGCGGAGAGAATTTTTGAATGAATTATTGATTTTGTAGGCCCGGAATTTCACGACAAAGCGCTTTTAGACTCCGACTTTCTTTTCAAAGGGCAGTGTTTTGGTCTTACTACCAGATCTGAGCAAAACCAGTTTGTTGAAATTGCTTTTGATGCAGCTGGGCGGGCCTGTAAAACGCCCGTGGCTATCCCGTATATATACGAGATCCGCACCACAAGGGTTAAGACAATAAACAAGTGGGAATGTCTTCCTTTAGACAATGAACAAGTGGGGATGTCTCCCTTTAGAAAAAGAATAGGGGTAATGTCTTCCCTTAGACAATGAACAAGTGGGAATGTCTCCCTTTAGGCAATGAACAAGTGGGAATGTCTCCCTTTCGACAATGAACAAGTGGGAATGTCTCCCTTTCGACAATGTGCAAGTGGGAATGTCGCCCTTTAAAGAAAGAACAAGTGGGAATGTCTCCCCTTACGCAATGAACAAGTGGGAATGTCTCCCTTTAGGCAATGAACAAGTGGGAATGTCTCCCTTTCGACAATGTGCAAGTGGGAATGTCGCCCTTTAAAGAAGGAACAAGTGGGAATGTCTCCATTTAGGGAATGAACAAATGGGAAAGACTTCCTTTAACCAGCGGAAATGTCTCCCTGAGCACCTGAATCTAATATACAAACAGTTACATAATCAGTCCGATTCAAAAAAATGAATTTTCAGAAATTTCTGTTCCGCCCTTAACCCTCGTAGTCCGTTTGTCAAAAAGCCCAAATTTGACACAACTTTTATTCCTACTTCAATTGACTATTCAAGAACAAAAAGAAACTAGATGCTCACTTCAGGCTTATTTGATAGAGAAAGACCTAAACTTTTTTTTCTGGCGTCCAGAAATTTGCGTCTTGGCGTCCTTCGCCTCCCGCCAGGGGGGCGCTTCCCCCCTGAATCCCCGAGCCTTTTCACTTTAGTTGAGTTTAGTTTAACGTAAGAACGGATTGTGAGCATTAGATGTGTAGCAAATGCATTGTGCGCACGCTAAGTAGGTGTGCCGTGAAACAAAACTGTGTTTTGTTGAATTTGCGCCGCTTTGATGGCCCGTAACATGACCAACAATCTCGGACTTGGCAAAATTTGCGGAGGGAATTTTTGAATGAATTATTAATTTTGTAGGTCCGAAATTTCACGACAAAGCGCTTTTAGACTACCAGATCTGAGCAAAACCAGTTTGTTGAAATTGGTCGTGATGCAGCTGGGCGGGCCTGTAAAACGCCCGTGGCTATCCCGCATATATACGGGATCCGCACCACAAGGGTTAAAACAATAAACAAGTGGGAATGTCTTTCTTTAGACAATGAACAAGTGGGGATGTCTCCCTTTAGATAAAGAATAGGGGTAATGTCTCCCTTTAGACAATGAATAGCGGTAATGTCTCCCCTTAGACAATGAACAAGTGGGAGTGTCTCCCTTTAGGCAATGAACAATTGGGAATGCCTCCCTTTCGACAATGTGCAAGTGGGAATGTCGCCCTTTAAAGAAAGAACAAGTGGAAATGTCTCCATTTAGGGAATGAACAAATGGGAAAGACTTCCTTTAACCAGCGGAAATGTCTCCCTGAGCACCTGAATCTAATATACAAACAGTTACATAATCAGTCCGGAAATGCGAATGCTGTTTTGTCTTGACATGTTTTGTCAAATATTTTAGGCAAGAGAAACACCCAAGAAAATACGCAACACAAACTTTCAATTGGAAAGTTCTATTAAAAGCGCCAATTTTAAAGAGGACACGAAAGAAGATTGAAGCGTCTTTTAATACACTTAAGAGACCTACCTTAAACGAGCAATTAGACTCATAGGGACGTATTCTTTTTAGAATTGGTGTAACATAGATATCATAGGAAAAGATAATTACTGTTTTACCGTAGAAAATTACATTTTCTTACATTTAACTTCTCCTTTATTAGCTCTGCGTATACGTATGTTTTTAACTTGGATATATTTGTAGCATATCTGATTTCCCATTTTATTGTAACACTATAGCACTGATGATGTTTTTCTACCGAAAACCTTTTGCTAAATATTTTTAAAATTGTTGTTGTCATTTCATTTTATTCCAAACGGGAATGTCTCGCTGAAAACATCAAACGAGTGAGAATGTCTCCCTGAAAACAGTGCACAAGTGAGAATGTCTCCCGGAATATAATAAACCAGCGAAAATGTCTCCCTGAGAACAGAGAACAATTTGGAATGTCTCCCAAAAGAAAATAAACAAGTGGAAATGTCTCTCTGAAGACAATGAACAAGTGGAAATGTCCCCTGAAGAGAATAAACAGGTGGGAATGTCTCGCTGAGAACAATGAACAAGCGGGAATGTCTTCTGGAAAACAGTAAACAAGTGGGAATGTCCCGCTGAAGACAGTAAGCAAGTGAGAATGCCTCGCGGAAGACAATGAACCAGTGGCAATGTCTCGTTAAAATAAATTAACAAGTGATTCCCACTGAAAATCATGATGACACCATTATTTTTAAGATGACGTCATCAAAAGCCGTCAAATTGGACTCTTAGACTTAATCAAATGACGGAATTGATTTCATTAGCTACGGCTCTATTTTTTTTTAGTTTTGTGATTTGTGGTTTAAACAATTCAAAAAACTATTTATTTTGGCGATGTCACGCATATTATGACGTCATCGTCATCGATCAAAAGGACGAAATTTCCCTTCACAGAAAATCAACATACGTTGATAAAAAGATAATTATTTGACTGCGCTAACAGTAAAAACTAAGTAGATATATAAAATCTCTGTAAAATTTGCAAAACAATAATATATAATAGTATATATTTCATTTTTTTATCAACTTATTGTCTTTTTTCCATGATAACAGATGACAATGGATTAGTGACATGAAAATGTACCCAAAATGAGTAAATGTCATATTTGAGTATGTTTTTCCGTTCTATATTTTAAAACAATAGTAAAAGTATTGAAATTGATTTATTTCAGCCAAATTAAAAATATGTATACTTTTTGGATTTTGCCAACCTCAATAAATTGAATGAATGCTGAAGATGAGCATAATTTTTTCCAAAAAAATTAAGGCAAATATTGCTAAATAAATTTTAGAAAAAGTCAGAAAATTTCAGGGCCATATCATAATCCTATAAAAAGTTATGCAACAAAAACTGGTAGGGGGGACCATTTGGTCCCCCCCCCCCAGTTGGAATAGGGTTAAACTAAACTCAACTAAAGTGAACAGGCTCGGGGGGTTTAGGGGGCCAGCGCCCCCCCTGGTGGGAGGCGACGGACGCCAAGACGCAAATTTCTGGACGCCAGAAAAAAAGTTTAACTCTTTTTCTATCAAATAAGCCTGAAGTGAGCATCTAGTTCCTTTTTGTTCTTGAATAGTCAATTAGCAAATTCAACAAAACTGTGTTTTGTTGAATTTGCGCTGCTTTGATGGCCCGTAACATGACCAACAATCTCGGACTTGGCAAAAATTGCGGAGAGAATTTTTGAATGAATTATTGATTTTGTAGGCCCGGAATTTCACGACAAAGCGCTTTTAGACTCCGACTTTCTTTTCAAAGGGCAGTGTTTTGGTCTTACTACCAGATCTGAGCAAAACCAGTTTGTTGAAATTGCTTTTGATGCAGCTGGGCGGTCCTGTAAAACGCCCGTGGCTATCCCGTATATATACGAGATCCGCACCACAAGGGTTAAGACAATAAACAAGTGGGAATGTCTTCCTTTAGACAATGAACAAGTGGGGATGTCTCCCTTTAGAAATAGAATAGGGGTAATGTCTTCCCTTAGACAATGAACAAGTTGGAATGTCTCCCTTTAGGCAATGAACAAGTGAGAATGTCTCCCTTTCGACAATGAACAAGTGGGAATGTCTCCCTTTCGACAATGTGCAAGTGGGAATGTCGCCCTTTAAAGAAAGAACAAGTGGGAATGTCTCCATTTAGGGAATGAACAAATGGGAAAGACTTCCTTTAACCTGCGGAAATGTCTCCCTGAGCACCTGAATCTAATATACAAACAGTTACATAATCAGTCCGGAAATGCGAATGCTGTTTTGTCTTAACATGTTTTGTCAAATATTTTAGGCAAGAGAAACACCTAAGAAAATACGCAACACAAACTTTCAATTGGAAAATTCTATTAAATGCGCCAATTGTAAAAAGGACACGAAAGAAGATTGAAGCGTCTTTTAATACACTTAAGAGACCTACCTTAAACGAGCAATTAGACTCACAGCGACGTATTCTTTTTAGAATTGGTGTAACATAGATATCATAGGAAAAGATAATTACTGTTTTACCGTAGAAAATTACATTTTCTTACATTTAATTTCTCCTTTATTACCTCTGCGTATACGTATGTTTTAACCTTGGATATATTTGTAGCATATCTGATTTCCCATTTTATTGTAACACTATAGCACTGATGATGTTTTTCTACCGAAAACCTTTTGCTAAATATTTTTAAAATTGTTGTTGTCATTTCACTTTATTCCAAACGGGAATGTCTCGCTGAAAACATCAAACGTGTGAGAATGTCTCCCTGAAAACAGTGCACAAGTGAGAATGTCTCCCGGAATATAATAAACCAGCGAAAATGTCTCCCTGAGAACAGAGAACAATTTGGAATGTCTCCCGGAAGAAAATAAACAAGTGGAAATGTCTCTCTGAAGACAATGAACAAGTGGAAATGTCCCCTGAAGAGAATAAACAGGTGGGAATGTCTCGCTGAGAACAATGAACAAGCGGGAATGTCTTCTGGAAAACAGTAAACAAGTGGGAATGTCCCGCTGAAGACAGTAAGCAAGTGAGAATGCCTCGCGGAAGACAATGAACCAGTGGCAATGTCTCGTTAAAATAAATTAACAAGTGATTCCCACTGAAAATCATGATGACACCATTATTTTTAAGATGACGTCATCAAAAGCCGTCAAATTGGACTCTTAGACTTAATCAAATGACGGAATTGATTTCATTAGCTACGGCTCTATTTTTTTTTAGTTTTGTGATTTGTGGTTTAAACAATTCAAAAAACTATTTATTTTGGCGATGTCACGCATATTATGACGTCATCGTCATCGATCAAAAGGACGAAATTTCCCTTCACAGAAAATCAACATACGTTGATAAAAAGATAATTATTTGACTGCGCTAACAGTAAAAACTAAGTAGATATATAAAATCTCTGTAAAATTTGCAAAACAATAATATATAATAGTATATATTTCATTTTTTTATCAACTTATTGTCTTTTTTCCATGATAACAGATGACAATGGATTAGTGACATGAAAATGTACCCAAAATGAGTAAATGTCATATTTGAGTATGTTTTTCCGTTCTATATTTTAAAACAATAGTAAAAGTATTGAAATTGATTTATTTCAGCCAAATTAAAAATATGTATACTTTTTGGATTTTGCCAACCTCAATAAATTGAATGAATGCTGAAGATGAGCATAATTTTTTCCAAAAAAAATTAAGGCAAAATATTGCTAAATAAATTTTAGAAAAAGTCAGAAAATTTCAGGGCCATATCATAATCCTATAAAAAGTTATGCAACAAAAACTGGTAGGGGGGACCATTTGGTCCCCCCCCCCCAGTTGGAATAGGGTTAAACTAAACTCAACTAAAGTGAACAGGCTCGGGGGGTTTAGGGGGCCAGCGCCCCCCCTGGTGGGAGGCGACGGACGCCAAGACGCAAATTTCTGGACGCCAGAAAAAAAGTTTAACTCTTTTTCTATCAAATAAGCCTGAAGTGAGCATCTAGTTCCTTTTTGTTCTTGAATAGTCAATTAGCAAATTCAACAAAACTGTGTTTTGTTGAATTTGCGCTGCTTTGATGGCCCGTAACATGACCAACAATCTCGGACTTGGCAAAAATTGCGGAGAGAATTTTTGAATGAATTATTGATTTTGTAGGCCCGGAATTTCACGACAAAGCGCTTTTAGACTCCGACTTTCTTTTCAAAGGGCAGTGTTTTGGTCTTACTACCAGATCTGAGCAAAACCAGTTTGTTGAAATTGCTTTTGATGCAGCTGGGCGGGCCTGTAAAACGCCCGTGGCTATCCCGTATATATACGAGATCCGCACCACAAGGGTTAAGACAATAAACAAGTGGGAATGTCTTCCTTTAGACAATGAACAAGTGGGGATGTCTCCCTTTAGAAATAGAGTAGGGGTAATGTCTTCCCTTAGACAATGAACAAGTTGGAATGTCTCCCTTTAGGCAATGAACAAGTGAGAATGTCTCCCTTTCGACAATGAACAAGTGGGAATGTCTCCCTTTCGACAATGTGCAAGTGGGAATGTCGCCCTTTAAAGAAAGAACAAGTGGGAATGTCTCCATTTAGGGAATGAACAAATGGGAAAGACTTCCTTTAACCTGCGGAAATGTCTCCCTGAGCACCTGAATCTAATATACAAACAGTTACATAATCAGTCCGGAAATGCGAATGCTGTTTTGTCTTAACATGTTTTGTCAAATATTTTAGGCAAGAGAAACACCTAAGAAAATACGCAACACAAACTTTCAATTGGAAAATTCTATTAAATGCGCCAATTGTAAAAAGGACACGAAAGAAGATTGAAGCGTCTTTTAATACACTTAAGAGACCTACCTTAAACGAGCAATTAGACTCACAGCGACGTATTCTTTTTAGAATTGGTGTAACATAGATATCATAGGAAAAGATAATTACTGTTTTACCGTAGAAAATTACATTTTCTTACATTTAATTTCTCCTTTATTACCTCTGCGTATACGTATGTTTTAACCTTGGATATATTTGTAGCATATCTGATTTCCCATTTTATTGTAACACTATAGCACTGATGATGTTTTTCTACCGAAAACCTTTTGCTAAATATTTTTAAAATTGTTGTTGTCATTTCACTTTATTCCAAACGGGAATGTCTCGCTGAAAACATCAAACGTGTGAGAATGTCTCCCTGAAAACAGTGCACAAGTGAGAATGTCTCCCGGAATATAATAAACCAGCGAAAATGTCTCCCTGAGAACAGAGAACAATTTGGAATGTCTCCCGGAAGAAAATAAACAAGTGGAAATGTCTCTCTGAAGACAATGAACAAGTGGAAATGTCCCCTGAAGAGAATAAGCAGGTGGGAATGTCTCGCTAAGAACAATGAACAAGCGGGAATGTCTTCTGGAAAACAGTAAACAAGTGGGAATGTCCCGCTGAAGACAGTAAGCAAGTGAGAATGCCTCGCGGAAGACAATGAACCAGTGGCAATGTCTCGTTAAAATAAATTAACAAGTGATTCCCACTGAAAGCAGTGAACAAGTGGGAATGTCTCTCTTAAGAAAAAATATGAGACGATAAAAATTAGCAAAAATTTACTATTTTAAGCAGGAAAACGTCTTAAATAGGCAAAAAATATCAAAAAAATGAATTTTCAGAAATTTCTGTTCCGCCCTTAACCCTCGTAGTCCGTTTGTCAAAAAGCCCAAATTTGACACAACTTTTATTCCTACTTCAATTGACTATTCAAGAACAAAAAGGAACTAGATGCTCACTTCAGGCTTATTTGATAGAAAAAGACTTAAACTTTTTTTCTGGCGTCCAGAAATTTGCGTCTTGGCGTCCGTCGCCTCCCGCCAGGGGGCGCGCTGCCCCCCTGAGCCCCCCGAGCTTTTTCACTTTAGTTGAGTTTAGTTTAACGTAAGAACGGATTGCGAGCATTAGATGTGTAGCAAATGCATTGTGCGCACGCTAAATAGGTGTGCCGTGACACAAAACTGTGTTTTGTTGAATTTGCGCTGCTTTGGTGGCCCGTAACATGACCAACAATCTCGGACTTGGCAAAATTAGCGGAGAGAATTTTTGAATGAATTATTGATTTTGTAGGCCCGGAATGTCACGACAAAGCGCTTTTAGACTCCGACTTTCTTTTCAAAGGGCAGTGTTTTGGTCTTACTACCAGATCTGAGCAAAACCAGTTTGTTGAAATTGCTTGTGATGCAGCTGGGCGGGCCTGTAAAACGCCCGTGGCTATCCCGCATATATACGAGATCCGCACCACAAGGGTTAAGACAATGAACAAGTGGGAATGTCTTCCTTTAGACAATGAACAAGTGGGGATCTCTCCCTTTAGAAAAAGAATAGGGGTAATGTCTCCCTTTAGACAATGAATGCGGGTAATCTCTTCCCTTAGACAATGAACAAGTGGGAATGTCTCCCTTTAGGCAATGAACAAGTGCGAATGTCTCCCTTTCGACAATGAACAATTGGGAATGTCGCCCTTTAAAGAAAGAACAAGTGGAAATGTCTCCATTTAGGGAATGAACAAATGGGAAAGACTTCCTTTAACCAGCGGAAATGTCTCCCTGAGCACCTGAATCTAATATACAAACAGTTACATAATCAGTCCGGAAATCAACCTCGATCCCAGGGCCTGTAGCGTTTTTTGATATGAGGATGAAGCGCGTACGAGGCCCTGGTACAACAGACTTAATCAACCAATGAGATTGCGTTCACGGCTTTTTAAATTATGTTAAAAAGATATTTAATGCAGACGTTTTTTTGCAAGCACTGCATTTTTTTATCAACAACAAATATGGCGGTGAGCATTACGAAGATTTTTCTGGTTACTTGTTTTTATGAAGAAAATATTTATATTCACGTTATTTTTGACTTCCTTGCATCGTTTACAAATTTATCAAAGCTGTTAAAAAATTTTAAACATTACTTTTGTTTCCTCACGTCACTGATGGTGAAAAAGGCAGCTGACAACTCAAATGGAATAGTGCGACAAACATCCTGTCCTGCGAACGAAAGTAACAGGTACTCTCACCTTTTGTTGGACACAATACTGAAAATTTTATTTTTGTTTTCATATGCTAAAAAGTAAAGAAAAACTTCGTACAGATGCAACTCTGTAGTGTGTATGCTGACTAACTGGCTAAATGCTGTTGGCTTAAAGATGCACAAACACAACAAACACAACAATGACAACCAATTTTTCTTAAAATGCCACACGTGTCAAGAGATATCTTTTAACAAACTATTGGGACAAAATACTAGCTAAAGTATTGAAAAATTAATGGAAATAAATTAGGGAATAAAGTATAGCTAGCTGTATAAATAAAAGAAATATATATATATACAAGAAATCACAACTATATCACATATTATTGTTTTTAGGCAATGAGAAAGAAAATATTGCAACATAAAGTTTATGGTGGGTCTGTTGAAGTATGTAGGCTGCGTGCTGAAACAAACTTAGTAATGGAACCTCAAATATCACAATTATGCAAACTAATACTGCCGTAAATGTAAAAGACAATTAAAGATTTTCTGCCGGATTGCACAAATAAGCTTTCAGAAAAATTACATTGTAAAGAGCGTTATATCATCACCAAAAACTCATTAATGTTATTTTGTTTCAAACACCTAGTGCTGATATTATGTCCAGTATAATATAATCTTGCCAATGCTTTTTGCCCTCATCGACCAGACCGTCCAAATTGCTGCATATATATATATATTCAATGGTCTTCAATGCTACTTGGTGGACTTATATGGTAGATTTGTTTGATAATGGTGCATAAACTCCTATACCAAGAGCAGAGGTTGCTATAATAATGCAAACGTTCAGATCTTCTTTTGCAACTTCAAGAAGAATTTGGTTGGTTTTACATGGTCTTTGTTTGTGGTGTATGAAATTGCACAATAAAACAATTGCTAGATGTTATGTTTTTAATGTATATATATACTTGTCTTCTTAATATGTTATGTTTTATAACCTTAATCTGCAATATTTCTTCCTTGCCAACTTTTCTCTTTTTTCTGCGGTATACATTTTTTCTGTTTGGATTGACAGATTATTGATTCTTATTCCAAATATAATATGTTTCATTCTAGTCACTGTTTTTCCTGTTATCCGGTTGTTATAGATATTCTTAAGTATAAGTAAGTATAAGTATTGGTCATATAGCTATATATATATATAAAGTACAAAACAGGTGTTGAAGCAGTAAGCCTCGTCAATAACACAAGCTTTGACATTTTTTGATAAATTTCTAATTCATTAAATTTCTTTCTCTTTCACTCAAAATTTCCCCAATGACCATCCAATAGATGACTTCCAATGTTTACGTTTTTAAGGGATTCTTGAACATACCACTTACCGCCTCCATTATTTTGCCTGTCGATTTGCGTAAGAGGTCTGGGGATTATAAACAACACGCGTCACGATGATGAAAGTCGTCTAGCTATACAAATGATGACAACACATCTTCTATTTTATTGTTAAGACAGAGATCCTCAAACAACATCTGTACAGCATTCTTCTCAAAGATTAAACCACGTAAAATGTATCAAGTCATTCCTACATCTTCAAGAAAATTCACTTGATCTTTAATTATTGCATTGCTAACACTTGAAAAATTAAAGATTTTCCATATGCTTACGATAAAACTCCAATGACGTCCTTGTCCTCATACTATTGACTCTAAGCATTTGACTTGTTATGGTCAGTAAAATTTCGGCCCTCTAAAGATCTCTGAATTTTCTCCAATTAAGTGGTCCATCCTTTCATCTGTTATTTTTGCAGCTGGTGTAAATTATTCTATAATATTTATAAGTGCTGTAGTTTTTATGTATGATACACCACAAAATGACTAGAAAGTCACTAAGGGTTGTATCTATTCTGAAATTGTATGGTGTATGGCTAGGTACCTCTAGCTACAAAAACTCAGCAAAACACTTTACAAATTCACGCCACCAATAAAACACCATCTTTAATCGAAACGTCACGCATACATTACTTTTCTGTGCATGCTTAATTTTGGGCGAATTTCAGTCTGTTGTACCAGGGCCTCGTACGCGTTTCATCCTCATATCAAAAAAACGCTACAGGCCCTGGGATCGAGGTTGTCCGGAAATGCGAATGATGTTTTGTCTTGACATGTTTTGTCAAATATTTTAGACAAGAGAAACACCTAAGAAAATATGCAACACACGCTTTCAATTGGAAAATTCTATTAAATGCGCCAATTGTAAAAAGGGCACGAAAGAAGATTGAAGCGTCTTTTAATACACTTAAGAGACCTACCTTAAACGAGCAATTAGACTCACAGCGACGTATTCTTTTTAGAATTGGTGTAACATAGATATCATAGGAAAAGATAATTACTGTTTTACCGTAGAAAATTACATTTTCTTACATTTAATTTCTCCTTTATTAGCTCTGCGTATACGTATGTTTTTAACTTGGATATATTTGTAGCATATCTGATTTCCCATTTTATTGTAACACTATAGCACTGATGATGTTTTTCTACCGAAAACCTTTTGCTAAATATTTTTAAAATTGTTGTTGTCATTTCACTTTATTCCAAACGGGAATGTCTCGCTGAAAACATCAAACGTGTGAGAATGTCTCCCTGAAAGCAGTGCACAAGTGAGAATGTCTCCCTGAGAACAGAGAACAATTTGGAATGTCTCCCGGAAGAAAATAAACAAGTGGAAATGTCTCTCTGAAGACAATGAACAAGTGGAAATGTCCCCTGAAGAGAATAAACAGGTGGGAATGACTCGCTGAGAACAATGAACAAGCGGGAATGTCTTCTGGAAAACAGTAAACAAGTGGGAATGTCCCGCTGAAGACAGTAAGCAAGTGAGAATGCCTTGCGGAAGACAATGAACCAGTGGCATTGTCTCGTTAAAATAAATTAACAAGTGATTCCCACTGAAAGCAGTGAACAAGTGGGAATGTCTCTCTTAAGAAAAAATATGAGACGATAGAAATTAGCAGAAATTTACTATTTTAAGCAGGAAAACGTCTTAAATAGGCAAAAAATATCAAAAAAATGAATTTTCAGAAATTTCTGTTCCGCCCTTAACCCTCGTAGTCCGCTTGTCAAAAAGCCCAAATTTGACACAACTTTTATTCCTACTTCAATTGACTATTCAAGAACAAAAAAGAACTAGATGCTCACTTCAGGCTTATTTGATAGAAAAAGACCTAAACTATTTTTCTGGCGTCCAGAAATTTGCGTCTTGGCGTCCGTCGCCTCCCGCCAGGGGGCGCGCTGCCCCCCTGAACCCCCCGAGCCTTTTCACTTTAGTTGAGTTTAGTTTAACGTAAGAACGGATTGCGAGCATTAGATGTGTAGCAAATGCATTGTGCGCACGCTAAATAGGTGTGCCGTGACACAAAACTGTGTTTTGTTGAATTTGCGCTGCTTTGGTGGCCCGTAACATGACCAACAATCTCGGACTTGGCAAAATTTGCGGAGAGAATTTTTGAATGAATTATTGATTTTGTAGGCCCGGAAGTTCACGACAAAGCGCTTTTAGACTCCGACTTTCTTTTCAAAGGGCAGTGTTTTGGTCTTACTACCAGATCTGAGCAAAACCAGTTTGTTGAAATTGCTTGTGATGCAGCTGGGCGGGCCTGTAAAACGCCCGTGGCTATCCCGTATATATACGAGATCCGCATCACAAGGGTTAAGACAATAAACAAGTGGGAATGTCTTCCTTTAGACAATGAACAAGTGGGGATGTCTCCCTTTAGAAAAAGAATAGGGGTAATGTCTCCCCTTAGACAATGAATACGGGTAATGTCTTCTCTTAGACAATGAACAAGTGGGAATGTCTCCCTTTAGGCAAGGAACAAGTGGGAATGTCTCCCTTTCGACAATGAACAATTGGGAATGTCGCTCTTTAAAGAAAGAACAAGTGGAAATGTCTCCATTTAGGGAATGAACAAATGGGAAAGACTTCCTTTAACCAGCGGAAATGTCTCCCTGAGCACCTGAATCTAATATACAAACAGTTACATAATCAGTCCGGAAATGCGAATGATGTTTTGTCTTGACATGTTTTGTCAAATATTTTAGACAAGAGAAACACCTAAGAAAATATGCAACACACGCTTTCAATTGGAAAATTCTATTAAATGCGCCAATTGTAAAAAGGGCACGAAAGAAGATTGAAGCGTCTTTTAATACACTTAAGAGACCTACCTTAAACGAGCAATTAGACTCACAGCGACGTATTCTTTTTAGAATTGGTGTAACATAGATATCATAGGAAAAGATAATTACTGTTTTACCGTAGAAAATTACATTTTCTTACATTTAATTTCTCCTTTATTAGCTCTGCGTATACGTATGTTTTTAACTTGGATATATTTGTAGCATATCTGATTTCCCATTTTATTGTAACACTATAGCACTGATGATGTTTTTCTACCGAAAACCTTTTGCTAAATATTTTTAAAATTGTTGTTGTCATTTCACTTTATTCCAAACGGGAATGTCTCGCTGAAAACATCAAACGTGTGAGAATGTCTCCCTGAAAGCAGTGCACAAGTGAGAATGTCTCCCTGAGAACAGAGAACAATTTGGAATGTCTCCCGGAAGAAAATAAACAAGTGGAAATGTCTCTCTGAAGACAATGAACAAGTGGAAATGTCCCCTGAAGAGAATAAACAGGTGGGAATGTCTCGCTGAGAACAATGAACAAGCGGGAATGTCTTCTGGAAAACGGTAAACAAGTGGGAATGTCCCGCTGAAGACAGTAAGCAAGTGAGAATGCCTTGCGGAAGACAATGAACCAGTGGCATTGTCTCGTTAAAATAAATTAACAAGTGATTCCCACTGAAAGCAGCGAACAAGTGGGAATGTCTCTTTTAAGAAAAAATATGAGACGATAGAAATTAGCAGAAATTTACTATTTTAAGCAGGAAAACGTCTTAAATAGGCAAAAAATATCAAACAAAATGAATTTTCAGAAATTTCTGTTCCGCCCTTAACCCTCGTAGTCCGTTTGTCAAAAGCCCAAATTTGACACAACTTTTATTCCTACTTCAATTGACTATTCAAGAACAAAAAGGAACTAGATGCTCACTTCAGGCTTATTTGATAGAAAAATACCTAAACTTTTTTTCTGGCGTCCAGAAATTTGCGTCTTGGCGTCCGTCGCCTCCCGCCAGGGGGAGCGCTGCCCCCTGAACCCCCCCGAGCCTTTTCACTTTAGTTGAGTTTAGTTTAACGTAAGAACGGATTGCGAGCATTAGATGTGTAGCAAATGCATTGTGCGCACGCTAAGTAGGTGTGCAGTGACACAAAACTGTGTTTTGTTGAATTTGCGCTGCTTTGGTGGCCCGTAACATGACCAACAATCTCGGACTTGGCAAAATTTACGGAGAGAATTTTTGAATGAATTATTGATTTTGTAGGGCCGAAATTTCACGACAAAGCGCTTTTACACTCCGACTTTCTTTTCAAAGGGCAGTGTTTTGGTCTTACTACCAGATCTGAGCAAAACCAGTTTGTTGAAATTGCTTGTGATGCAGCTGGGCGGGCCTGTAAAACGCCCGTGGCTATCCCGTATATATACGAGATCCGCACCACAAGGGTTAAGACAATAAACAAGTGGGAATGTCTTCCTTTAGACAATGAACAAGTGGGGATGTCTCCCTTTAGACAAAGAAAAGGGGTAATGTCTCCCTTTAGACAATGAATAGGGGTAATATATTCCCTTAGACAATGAACAAGTGGGAATGTCTCCCTTTAGGCAATGAACAAGTGGGAATGTCTCCCTTTCGACAATGAACAATTGGGAATGTCTCCCTTTCGACAATGTGCAAGTGAGAATGTCGCCCTTTAAAGAAAGAACAAGTGGGAATGTCTCCATTTAGGGAATGAACAAATGGGAAAGACTTCCTTTAACCAGCGGAAATGTCTCCCTGAGCACCTGAATCTAATATACAAACAGTTACATAATCGGTCCGGAAATGCGAATGCTGTTTTGTCTTAACATGTTTTGTCAAATATTTTAGGCAAGAGAAACACCTAAGAAAATATGCAACACAAACTTTCAATTGGAAAATTCTATTAAATGCGCCAATTGTAAAAAGGACACGAAAGAAGATTGAAGCGTCTTTTAATACACTTAAGAGACCTACCTTAAACGAGCAATTAGACTCACAGCGACGTATTCTTTTTAGAATTGGTGTAACATAGATATCATAGGAAAAGATAATTACTGTTTTACCGTAGAAAATTACATTTTCTTACATTTAATTTCTCCTTTATTAGCTCTGCGTATACGTATGTTTTTAACTTGGATATATTTGTAGCATATCTGATTTCCCATTTTATTGTAACACTATAGCACTGATGATGTTTTTCTACCGAAAACCTTTTGCTAAATATTTTTAAAATTGTTGTTGTCATTTCACTTTATTCCAAACGGGAATGTCTCGCTGAAAACATCAAACGTGTGAGAATGTCTCCCTGAAAAGAGTGCACAAGTGAGAATGTCTCCCGGAATATAATAAACCAGCGAAAATGTCTCCCTGAGAACAGAGAACAATTTGGAATGTCTCCCGGAAGAAAATAAACAAGTGGAAATGTCTCTCTGAAGACAATGAACAAGTGGAAATGTCCCCTGAAGAGAATAAACAGGTGGGAATGTCTCGCTGAGAACAATGAACAAGCGGGAATGTCTTTTGGAAATCAGTAAACAAGTGGGAATGTCCCGCTGAAGACAGTAAGCAAGTGAGAATGCCTCGCGGAAGACAATGAACCAGTGGCAATGTCTCGTTAAAATAAATTAACAAGTGATTCCCACTGAAAGCAGTGAACAAGTGGGAATGTCTCTATTAAGAAAAAATATGAGACGATAGAGATTAGCACAAATTTACTATTTTAAGCGGGAAAACGTCTAACCCTCGTAGTCCGTTTGTCAAAAAGCCCAAATTTGACACAACTTTTATTCCTACTTCAATTGACTACTCAAGAACAAAAAAGAGCTAGATGCTCACTTCAGGCTTATTTAATAGAAAAAGACCTAAACTTTTTTTCTGGCGTCCAGAAATTTGCGTCTTGGCGTCCGTCGCCTCCCGCCAGGGGGCGCGCTGCCCCCCTGAACCCCCCGAGCCTTTTCACTTTAGTTGAGTTTAGTTTAACGTAAGAACGGATTGCGAGCATTAGATGTGTAGCAAATGCATTGTGCGCACGCTAAATAGGTGTGCCGTGACACAAAACTGTGTTTTGTTGAATTTGCGCTGCTTTGGTGGCCCGTAACATGACCAACAATCTCGGACTTGGCAAAATTTGCGGAGAGAATTTTTTGAATGAATTATTGATTTTTTAGGCCCGGAAGTTCACGACAAAGCGCTTTAGACTCCGACTTTCTTTTCAAAGGCAGTGATTTGGTCTTTACTTACCAGATCTGAGCAAAACCAGTTTGTTGAAATTGCTTGTGATGCAGCTGGGCGGGCCTGTAAAACGCCCGTGGCTATCCCGTATATATACGAGATCCGCATCACAAGGGTTAAGACAATAAACAAGTGGGAATGTCTTCCTTTAGACAATGAACAAGTGGGGATGTCTCCCTTTAGAAAAAGAATAGGGGTAATGTCTCCCCTTAGACAATGAATACGGGTAATGTCTTCTCTTAGACAATGAACAAGTGGGAATGTCTCCCTTTAGGCAATGAACAAGTGGGAATGTCTCCCTTTCGACAATGAACAATTGGGAATGTCGCCTTTAAAGAAAGAACAAGTGGGAATGTCTCCATTTAGGGAATGAACAAATGGGAAAGACTTCCTTTAACCAGCGGAAATGTCTCCCTGAGCACCTGAATCTAATATACAAACAGTTACATAATCAGTCCGGAAATGCGAATGCTGTTTTGTCTTGACATGTTTTGTCAAATATTTTAGGCAAGAGAAACACCTAAGAAAATACGCAACACACGCTTTCAATTGGAAAATTCTATTAAATGCGCCAATTGTAAAAAGGACACGAAAGAAGATTGAAGCGTCTTTTAATACACTTAAGAGACCTACCTTAAACGAGCAATTAGACTCACAGCGACGTATTCTTTTTAGAATTGGTGTAACATAGATATCATAGGAAAAGATAATTACTGTTTTACCGTAGAAAATTACATTTTCTTACATTTAATTTCTCCTTTATTACTCTGCGTATACGTATGTTTTTAACTTGGATATATTTGTAGCATATCTGATTTCCCATTTTATTGTAACACTATAGCACTGATGATGTTTTTCTACCGAAAACCTTTTGCTAAATATTTTTAAAATTGTTGTTGTCATTTCATTTTATTCCAAACGGGAATGTCTCGCTGAAAACATCAAACGAGTGAGAATGTCTCCCTGAAAACAGTGCACAAGTGAGAATGTCTCCCTGAGAACAGAGAACAATTTGGAATGTCTCCCGGAAGAAAATAAACAAGTGGAAATGTCTCTCTGAAGACAATGAACAAGTGGAAATGTCCCCTGAAGAGAATAAACAGGTGGGAATGTCTCGCTGAGAACAATGAACAAGCGGGAATGTCTTCTGGAAAACAGTAAACAAGTGGGAATGTCCCGCTGAAGACAGTAAGCAAGTGAGAATGCCTCGCGGAAGACAATGAACCAGTGGCAATGTCTCGTTAAAATAAATTAACAAGTGATTCCCACTGAAAGCAGTGAACAAGTGGGAATGTCTCTTTAAGAAAAAATATGAGACGATAGAAATTAGCAAAAATTTACTATTTTAAGCAGGAAAACGTCTTAAATAGGCAAAAATATCAAAAAAATGAATTTTCAGAAATTTCTGTTCCGCCTTAACCCTCGTAGTCCGTTTGTCAAAAAGCCCAAATTTGACACAACTTTTATTCCTACTTCAATTGACTATTCAAGAACAAAAAGGAACTAGATGCTCACTTCAGGCTTATTTGATAGAAAAACCTAAACTTTTTTTCTGGCGTCCAGAAATTTGCGTCTTGGCGTCCGTCGCCTCCCGCCAGGGGGCGCTGCCCCCTGAACCCCCCGAGCCTTTTCACTTTAGTTGAGTTTAGTTTAACGTAAGAACGGATTGCGAGCATTAGATGTGTAGCAAATGCATTGTGCGCACGCTAAGTAGGTGTGCCGTGACACAAAACTGTGTTTTGTTGAATTTGCGCTGCTTTGGTGGCCCGTAACATGACCAACAATCTCGGACTTGGCAAAATTTGCGGAGAGAATTTTTGAATGAATTATTGATTTTGTAGGGCCGAAATTTCACGACAAAGCGCTTTTAGACTCCGACTTTCTTTTCAAAGGGCAGTGTTTTGGTCTTACTACCAGATCTGAGCAAAACCAGTTTGTTGAAATTGCTTGTGATGCAGCTGGGCGGGCCTGTAAAACGCCCGTGGCTATCCCGTATATATACGAGATCCGCACCACAAGGGTTAAGACAATAAACAAGTGGGAATGTCTTCCTTTAGACAATGAACAAGTGGGGATGTCTCCCTTTAGACAAAGAATAGGGGTAATGTCTCCCTTTAGACAATGAATAGGGGTAATGTCTTCCCTTAGACAATGAACAAGTGGGAATGTCTCCCTTTAGGCAATGAACAAGTGGGAATGTCTCCCTTTCGACAATGAACAATTGGGAATGTCTCCCTTTCGACAATGTGCAAGTGGGAATGTCGCCCTTTAAAGAAAGAACAAGTGGGAATGTCTCCATTTAGGGAATGAACAAATGGGAAAGACTTCCTTTAACCAGCGGAAATGTCTCCCTGAGCACCTGAATCTAATATACAAACAGTTACATAATCAGTCCGGAAATGCGAATGCTGTTTTGTCTTGACATGTTTTGTCAAATATTTTAGGCAAGAGAAACACCTAAGAAAATACGCAACACAAACTTTCAATTGGAAAATTCTATTAAATGCGCCAATTGTAAAAAGGACACGAAAGAAGATTGAAGCGTCTTTTAATACACTTAAGAGACCTACCTTAAACGAGCAATTAGACTCACAGCGACGTATTCTTTTTAGAATTGGTGTAACATAGATATCATAGGAAAAGATAATTACTGTTTTACCGTAGAAAATTACATTTTCTTACATTTAATTTTTCCTTTATTAGCTCTGCGTATACGTATGTTTTTAACTTGGATATATTTGTAGCATATCTGATTTCCCATTTTATTGTAACACTATAGCACTGATGATGTTTTTCTACCGAAAACCTTTTGCTAAATATTTTTAAAATTGTTGTTGTCATTTCATTTTATTCCAAACGGGAATGTCTCGCTGAAAACATCAAACGAGTGAGAATGTCTCCCTGAAAACAGTGCACAAGTGAGAATGTCTCCCGGAATATAATAAACCAGCGAAAATGTCTCCCTGAGAACAGAGAACAATTTGGAATGTCTCCCGGAAGAAAATAAACAAGTGGAAATGTCTCTCTGAAGACAATGAACAAGTGGAAATGTCCCCTGAAGAGAATAAACAGGTGGGAATGTCTCGCTGAGAACAATGAAAGCGGGAATGTCTTCTGGAAAACAGTAAACAAGTGGGAATGTCCCGCTGAAGACAGTAAGCAAGTGAGAATGCCTCGCGGAAGACAATGAACCAGTGGCAATGTCTCGTTAAAATAAATTAACAAGTGATTCCCACTGAAAGCAGTGAACAAGTGGGAATGTCTCTCTTAAGAAAAAATATGAGACGATAAGATTAGCAAAAATTTACTATTTTAAGGGGAAAACGTCTAACCCTCGTAGTCCGTTTGTCAAAAAGCCCAAATTTGACACAACTTTTATTCCTACTTCAATTGACTATTCAAGAACAAAAAGACTAGATGCTCACTTCAGGCTTATTTGATAGAAAAAGACCTAAACTTTTTTTCTGGCGTCCAGAAATTTGCGTCTTGGCGTCCGTCGCCTCCCGCCAGGGGAGCGCTGCCCCCTGAACCCCCGAGCCTTTTCACTTTAGTTGAGTTTAGTTTAACGTAAGAACGGATTGCGAGCATTAGATGTGTAGCAAATGCATTGTGCGCACGCTAAGTAGGTGTGCCGTGACACAAAACTGTGTTTTGTTGAATTTGCGCTGCTTTGGTGGCCCGTAACATGACCAACAATCTCGGACTTGGCAAAATTTGCGGAGAGAATTTTTGAATGAATTATTGATTTTGTAGGGCCGAAATTTCACGACAAAGCGCTTTTAGACTCCGACTTTCTTTTCAAAGGGCAGTGTTTGGTCTTACTACCAGATCTGAGCAAAACCAGTTTGTTCAAATTGCTTGTGATGCAGCTGGGCGGGCCTGTAAAACGCCCGTGGCTATCCCGTATATATACGAGATCCGCACCACAAGGGTTAAGACAATAAACAAGTGGGAATGTCTTCCTTTAGACAATGAACAAGTGGGGATGTCTCCCTTTAGACAAAGAATAGGGGTAATGTCTCCCTTTAGACAATGAAAGGGGTAATGTCTTCCTTAGACAATGAACAAGTGGAATGTCTCCCTTTAGGCAATGAACAAGTGGGAATGTCTCCCTTTCGACAATGAACAATGGGAATGTCTCCCTTTCGACAATGTGCAAGTGGGAATGTCGCCCTTTAAAGAAAGAACAAGTGGGAATGTCTCCATTTAGGGAATGAACAAATGGGAAAGACTTCCTTTAACCGCGGAAATGTCTCCCTGAGCACCTGAATCTAATATACAAACAGTTACATAATCAGTCCGGAAATGCGAATGCTGTTTTGTCTTGACATGTTTTGTCAAATATTTTAGGCAAGAGAAACACCTAAGAAAATACGCAACACACTTTCAATTGGAAAATTCTATTAAATGCGCCAATTGTAAAAAGGACACGAAAGAAGATTGAAGCGTCTTTTAATACACTTAAGAGACCTACCTTAAACGAGCAATTAGACTCACAGCGACGTATTCTTTTTAGAATTGGTGTAACATAGATATCATAGGAAAAGATAATTACTGTTTTACCGTAGAAAATTACATTTTTACATTTAATTTCTCCTTTATTAGCCTCTGCGTATACGTATGTTTTTAACTTGGATATATTTGTAGCATATCTGATTTCCCATTTTATTGTAACACTATAGCACTGATGATGTTTTTCTACCGAAAACCTTTTGCTAAATATTTTTAAAATTGTTGTTGTCATTTCATTTTATTCCAAACGGGAATGTCTCGCTGAAAACATCAAACGAGTGAGAATGTCTCCCTGAAAAGTGCACAAGTGAGAATGTCTCCCGGAATATAATAAACCAGCGAAAATGTCTCCCTGAGAAACAGACAATTTGGAATGTCTCCCGTAAACAAGTGGAAATGTCTCTCTGAAGACAATGAACAAGTGGAAATGTCCCTGAAGAGAATAAACAGGTGGGAATGTCTCGCTGAGAACAATGAACAAGCGGGAATGTCTTCTGGAAAACAGTAAACAAGTGGGAATGTCCCTGAAGACAGTAAGCAAGTGAGAATGCCTCGCGGAAGACAATGAACCAGTGGCAATGTCTCGTTAAAATAAATTAACAAGTGATTCCCACTGAAAGCAGTGAACAAGTGGGAATGTCTCTCTTAAGAAAAAATATGAGACGATAGAAATTAGCAAAATTTACTATTTTAAGCAGGAAAACGTCGGTCTACACCCGTAGTCCGTTTGTCAAAAAGCCCAAATTTGACACAACTTTTATTCCTACTTCAATTGACTATTCAAGAACAAAAAGGAACTAGATGCTCACTTCAGGCTTATTTGATAGAAAAAGACCTAAACTTTTTTTCTGGCGTCCAGAAATTTGCGTCTTGGCGTCCGTCGCCTCCCGCAGGGGGCGCTGCCCCTGAACCCCCGAGCCTTTTCACTTTAGTTGAGTTTAGTTTAACGTAAGAACGGATTGCGAGCATTAGATGTGTAGCAAATGCATTGTGCGCACGCTAAGTAGGTGCCGTGACACAAAACTGTGTTTTGTTGAATTTGCGCTGCTTTGGTGGCCCGTAACATGACCAACAATCTCGGACTTGGCAAAATTTGCGGAGAGAATTTTTGAATGAATTATTGATTTTGTAGGGCCGAAATTTCACGACAAAGCGCTTTTAGACTCCGACTTTCTTTTCAAAGGCAGTGTTTTGGTCTTAGATCTGAGCAAAACCAGTTTGTTGAAATTGCTTGTGATGCAGCTGGGCGGGCCTGTAAAACGCCCGTGGCTATCCCGTATATATACGAGATCCGCACCACAAGGGTTAAGACAATAAACAAGTGGGAATGTCTTCCTTTAGACAATGAACAAGTGGGGATGTCTCCCTTTAGACAAAGAATAGGGGTAATGTCTCCCTTTAGACAATGAATAGGGGTAATGTCTCCCTTAGACAATGAACAAGTGGGAATGTCTCCCTTTAGGCAATGAACAAGTGGGAATGTCTCCCTTTCGACAATGAACAATTGGGAATGTCTCCCTTTCGACAATGTGCAAGTGGAATGTCGCCTTTAAAGAAAGAACAAGTGGGAATGTCTCCATTTAGGGAATGAACAAATGGGAAGACTTCCTTTAACCTGCGGAAATGTCTCCCTGAGCACCTGAATCTAATATACAAGTTACATAATCAGTCCGGAAATGCGAATGCTGTTTTGTCTTGACATGTTTTGTCAAATATTTTAGGCAAGAGAAACACCTAAGAAAAACGCAACACAAACTTTCAATTGGAAAATTCTATTAAACGCGCCAATTGTAAAAAGACACGAAAGAAGATTGAAGCGTCTTTTAATACACTTAAGAGACCTACCTTAAACGAGCAATTAGACTCACAGCGACGTATTCTTTTTAGTTGGTGTAACATAGATATCATAGGAAAAGATAATTACTGTTTTACCGTAGAAAATCACATTTTCTTACATTTAATTTCTCCTTTATTAGCTCTGCGTATACGTATATTTTTAACTTGGATATATTTGTAGCATATCTGAGTTTCCATTTTATTGTAACACTATAGCACTGATGATGTTTTTCTACCGAAAACCTTTTGCTAA